>JAJJWW010001289.1:0-85241 GCA_023531295.1 Papaver armeniacum | reverse complement strand
AGGATGTCGCGGAAATAGAACCATAAACTTGAAGAAACTCTCTGTTCAAGGATGCTTTCACAAACGTCTAATACCAAATGCCTTTCTGACTAAGCGTTTCTGACTCAGTAAAACGTCGAGAATCCTTTCCTGTCTAAAATGTGCTCCCATTCATTGTGATAAGTGTTCCACATCCATGGAAGGAGAAATCTCCTAACAGAGTTATTCAGACTCTTTTTGTTAATCCTTGTGATGAAGGAAAATTATTCACTGCGATGCAAAAGCTCCCTCAAACAAAAAAAAAAAAAAGTTGGATTGACCAAACCTCATGGTTCAACTTCAACACATAGACAGTTATAAGGTATCTGCTTTGACATTCATTATGAAGGCTAAACTGAGTTGGTTTTATTTTTTTTTTATCTTTATATTTGCCGGGAAGGTCATTTCAATAGAGTTATAAATACTGACGAGAATGAAGTCTTAACAAAGAATGCTGGAAGATCAAATTCATTCCTGGAAATAACTTTGCCCTTGAATGAAATCCCGAGGAAGAAAGAGGAAAATTATTGAATGTGAGGAATAACTGATGGGAGATAATTGGAGATCTCATCTGTGTGGGTTGTCATATATCAAATTAAGTTCATTGAACTCACTCCCTGTCTGCATGTTTGATATTGTTGATGAGTTTTATGATAATTCTCCACAAAAAGGGATCTCTGGGTCGAAGGAAAAGGGCTGAGTCCACACCTTTTACACAGCAGTTGTGCTGTGAGCTGAGCTCATGCTTGATACCTAATTATCTGGGGATTAAGAACTTGCTCATAAAAAACACATTGAGCGCAAGATGTGTAGAGTCGGGTATCTATGTGGCATTTTTTTGTTCTTCTTAGTTGAAATTTATCTCTTCTCATTTATAGCTAAATAGTATACGCGAATTTTTTTATTTTACATGTATCATGTGGTTCTCTAACTGATGCAAGTCTTACATTAACGGTGGAATTGATCTTACATACCAGGTATTTATAATGTTAAATTTATTGAGATATTAGAATCATCAGCAAAAAAGAGTTTTTTTGATAATATGTTTCTGGTCATGTTGCCAGCATTGTTTTCACGCGTTACCATCGAGTCAGCAGGTTTGAAAACACTAGCCTTAACACAGAAGAGAGCCTTTAAATACCAACTGCTTTGATCTGGATATGCACATATCTGGTTATTGTGTTCTGTCAGAATGGCCTCTTCTTGGCGAGCAGTTTTGCTAGAGGCTTTCTTGCTAAAGGTGGTTTAAATCAAGGGAGGAAAGAACTCTTGTTGAATATATCGATGCCTCAGCTTTAACTTTGCTATTCCTTTTAGGATCTTCAGAGAGAAAGAGGAGATGATCTCTAAAGTGGTTTTCATATTTCTTAATTTAAGAAAGCTGCGACTTGTTGATGCCTTGAGGTGTTGTGTGTTGGCGGGTTGGAAAAAGGTCGTGCGACCTTGGTCTCATGAAAGCACAAATGGTAGCTTAATGAGAAGGTATCTTTCTAAGAAAGCGGTAGATGTTATCGATCACAAGTTCAACGATTTCAAAGCTCACGAGGATCTAAGAAGCAAAAATCATATATGACTTGATTCATTGTTTATAGCATAAAATTCTTCTTGTTTAAGTTTACAGCATCTTGCCCTTAGAAATACTAGGTTTGGAATAGCCATTGTGATTACCATTCATATCTAGCGTTTCATCTTTGGTTTTTAGATTTATTGGTTTAAACTCTAATTTGTTTTGGAGAAAATTGTTTTATGATATTAATCTTTATGGTTTTATATGTT
Organism: Papaver armeniacum; assembly: GCA_023531295.1. Classification (NCBI taxonomy): domain Eukaryota; kingdom Viridiplantae; phylum Streptophyta; class Magnoliopsida; order Ranunculales; family Papaveraceae; genus Papaver; species Papaver armeniacum. Next base: position 83,447 of record JAJJWW010001289.1, on the reverse strand, counting down.
AGGGTGTTACATGGGATATGTGTTTGCGTCGGGGCGGAACTAAGGTGATCTCCCTTTCTGTATCAAGTAAAGTCTTTCATAAGTGATATTCATATGTTGATAAAGGAATGAATGGACTTTTGACCAAATGGTTAAGCTGTTCCTGTGCAGAATGAAGTAAATCTTTTTGTTTTGGATTATCTATGTGTTTGTCATTGTACAAATGGTATTGAATCAAGTGATCTGTGTATTCAACGATGTGTCGTCTTCTTTGATCCATATTCCTACTATTCTATTGACTTCATGAAAATATATATGTTGGAGCTAAGCATTGAATTGATTGTTTATGATTGGTTTAAGCTTATTATTTAAGTGCTCTGTATGGAAGCATTTAAGGCTAAATTAATCGTCTTGTTTGGTTATTTGGTTTCTCAACTCCATAAGTCCTTTTATCTTTGACGTTGTAAGGGGTGTAGTGTGGGATTTCCTGCAACTACATATACTTTGATTATACACATTTGATATTTCAAGCCGAGTTTATCTCGCCTATCTATTTCTCGAAATATGCGTTGGTAAGCTTTCGCTTTGGACAAGTTCATATTTACCTAGTGACGAAAGTCATGTTATGTTTCAATCACTTTGAAAATTTCTTTGACGAGAAATGGTTTGTGAATAACAACTATATAACGTCCTCTAAAAATGTTTCAATGATTGAAATGAGAGTTTAGATTACATAACCAATGTTGGATATAAGCATTGTGTGGCAACACATATATGTATAAGTCCTTATTCCTTGAACCAAAGTTTGCGAACTTTGTTGATCGAGAGAAACAAAATGTAAAGGTGAGCCAAGTCCGCGTAACTTCCCGATTCATGAATCGGGTGGAAGTTCTCGACCCGAGAATTTCTGCTGGAGTTTGTGAACTCCTTCCGTGAGATTCATTCCGCGAACTTGAGTTGGTTATATCTAAAATCGGTTCTCATGTTTATATAAACTAAGGAATGCTTTGCAAACCGTGGCTATAAAGTTCATGAACCGATTCGAGTGAATCAAACCGTTTTCTTTGATTGTGTCTTGTGTAGTTACATAAGATCTAAGCAATTGAACAACTCTCTAACTAGTTCATTTGAGTCATTTGAACTAATTATGGTGAAGAAGAATATGGTGGATATGAAAGTGATCATATGGCTAACCATTTGTTTAACTATTGTTGAACCAACAAATGTTAATGTTTGGACTAGTTATATAAACCCAAAATTGGACATTTCATTTGTGTGTAACAAGCTAAGGTTTCGATCCAACGTTAAGAAATATTAGCTTGAATCTAATGATTTTTCATCTAACGGTGAATATTGAATGCTTTGTTACTAAGCTAACATTGATTTCAAACCCCCCATTTGAAAGACTATATAAGGAGACCTCTAAAGAATCTGGAAACCTAACCACACACCTTATGTGTGATACTAGTTGTATAAGCTATAGTCGATTCTCCTTTAACCTTGGGTTTTCTTCTCTAAACTGGGTTAACGACTTAAAGACTTCATTGGGATTGTGAAGCCAGACCGATACTGAAAAAGCGTGGGTATAACAAGAAAGAATTGAATCAAGAAAGAGAGATAAAACTCTTTTATATACTTTTTATAGATTGAGTCTTGTTGATTCTCTTAAAAGTATATTGGAGTTTGTCCATCTGATTGCTAAGAGAAATATTGGGTGTGGTTGTTGTACCCCCGCTTTTTCAATGTTGATCATCATATAATGGTTTTGAACATCTGTTCAAGTAGTTCTCTTTAGGATAAACATCAAATGAGTAGATAGGGTCACATGATGCAGTAACAACAATATTCAATAAAAATTTATGTCTTTGTGGTATTTCTAGTTCAAACACAAAAACAAAACCTTAAATCAGTTATTCTTTCCTTCTTTATCGGTGATGATGATAATTTAAACCCTACAACAAAATGAAGAGTATAATTGACCAAGAAGTCCAAACATCAGTTTTCCTAAAAAAATATATAATAAAGACAACGTTTACATTAGAAAAGTAAAGGCATCCCCGTAACTATAGATATTAAACTTAAGTATTACACTAATTGTGGGGGTTACCAAGTAGTGAAGGATATAAAGAGGTGAAAAGGGAGATTAAAAGGTGGTGGTATAAGTGTGATGTAACTCCACTAGATATATTTACAACACTCCTCCTTTGATGGAACCACACTACTACGATTTCCTTGTTAAAACCTTGCCAGAAAAACCCAAACCGGGAAAAACCTAGACGATCGAAAAAGGGTATAAACCACACAAGGTGTTGGACACATTGATTACTGGCCTCATTAAAACCTTTGCGAAAAAACACGATGGGACAAAACCAAGGAATATAAAAGAGTGCAGCACATATAAATGTGTAGTATCCATTGTTCATTAAGAAATATTGATATTCTCCCCTTGATGATGTGCTTTCTTAGATTTATAGTAACATTATTATATAATTTTGGTCTTCGATTTGAAACCATATACTAGACGTCCATGTTAAAAACAAGATATATGTTAGTCTTCAAATAATGGTTTTGAACATCTCTTCAACCAGTTCTCTTTAGGATAAACATCAAATGCGTAGATAGGGTCACATGATGCGGTAATAACAATATTCCATAGTCTGTGTCTTTGTGGCACGAGTTATTTCTAGTTCAAACACAAAAACAAAACCTTAAATTATTCATTCTTTCCTTCTTTATCAAGATGATGATTATTTAAACCCGACAAAATGAAGAGTATAATTGACCAAGAAGTCCAAACGTCGGTTTTCCTAAATATATATATATATATATATAATCAAACATCATTTAATCCCCCTGTGAGCTTTATTAGGTAAGATTCTAAACCAACCATTTTTTCTTGCTTTTGATTGCTCAATATGTTAGAGCTCGATGAAATTAAGATTCAGCTTTTCTATTTACGGGAACTACTTATGGATAGGAATGGATGAACTCCTGGCCAGTAAACAACAAATTATGAATGGAGATTAATGAGTTCTCGGTACGTAAGTTAGACATTTTAATAATTCTGAGTTAATTGATGAACTCCCACCGTAAGTTGAAATTATAAACTTATTACGGTTGGGTAATGAAGAATTCCTAACCGTATGTTAATCGAAACAAAATTTCTAACTATATATGAATTTTTTAACCGTAGAATGTGTAAGTGAAAACTAGATTCTCCACATATATTAGGGATGTCCTAACTTTTTGCTCTCGAAATTTGGATAAAAGTTTGGAATTTTATTTTTTTTTCTATCTTTTGTAGTTTACAATTGGGAGTTTATAAGTTTTGATCGTAGACTGGAAAATAAATAGTAGCTTTGATTTTTTAAATTCAACCATTAATCATTTTCATTATCTGATCTAATCCCTAGTACTTGATTAAGTAAACTAGTAAAATTTATTAATAATATAATTAATCGAGGACATATTACTATTACCAATATTAATATTCTATATGTAAGAGCTTTTACATTGTTTGATAACCGTATTTTGTCTAGTTATCTACCTAATTTACGTTCCCAACCCCAAAATCTTCTTCATCACCTGTCTCGAAAAGGTCATCTATGATTTGTTGCATACTTTTTGAACAAAAACCAAGATAATTGGTATCTTCTTTATCCAAACCTTGAGTATCATCCTTGTCTCCAACCCCAAAATCTTCTTCATCATCTCTGTCTCAAAAGGTCATCTATGTTATAGGGCCTACGGCCCATGGATGTCGTGATTCATTATATGGCTAAGGTTTCCCTTTCTTTATATAAATAACATTATACCTATGTAATACCTCTTTGTCTCTTTTATCAATAAGAAGTTCTACCATTTGTCTATCTCTTGTTTAACCTCGATTATTACTCCAAAACGTCATCGCATGAGCTCGCCCGGCCGCAAAAGATTTGGTCGAACACGAAGAGGATTATTTTTTTTACGTTGGATTGCACAAAATAATTGAACACATCTCAATATTCCTAAACTTCCGTTATTCAATATCTTTTTTACTTTTTCTAAAATAATTTGATTGAATTGAAATCTGTCTCATTATAGTTATCAAATGGTGTGATGTATTCTATGTGTGTTATGGTTATCACATGATTTTTCTTCTCTCTCAAATAGGTGCTAAGATATTATTTATACTCTAAGTATTATATATATATATATATATATATATTATAATGACTGATTACCCATGATTCACATGTATGATACGTATGGTATACACACGAAGTTCTCTATGCAACACAATGTAGCTAGGTAATCGTGGGAAAACATAAGTTTTGTTTAGTTTCACATGTATTAGTTAAATACATGAAGTTTGCTATGTAAGACAATTCACACAAAATTCAATAATGATATGGAAAGTCGACAAAATCATATGACCAAAGATATTTAAATGAGTCGTGCAAAAAAAAAAAAACATCATAAACTATAAAACCTAAAAGATTTTCAAACCTGTTAAAAGAATCTCTTCGTCTTAAACTGTGACCTATATTATATATATATATTATTCTTAATTATTCTTATATGGAGGTAAGTTCCTTAAGACAAGACCGAAAAAAAATATGACTTATTCCAATATGGAATCTATTCTTAAATATAACTAGCCCAAATCGAGACCAATTTTTTTATTCTTATACGTGAGGTTATCCTATATGGAGTATTCTTATATAGAGGTTATGCCGTAATTTCACATTTTCAGATGGTCTAATTAACCTTAGTTAGTTACATATTATTAACAAAATTATTTTTAGAAAAATTATCCTTTGATTATAGTCAATTATACCTAACAATTTTATTTAAAAAAACAACGATATATACAATTTTTTAATTGAAAGAAACGTATTTGTTTTAGAAACTACCATTTCTAATCTGAAAAAACAGCCATGTTTTTGGTCAATTAAATTAAACTTCCATACTTTACGGTCGGTTAATTAAGAGCGTGAGTAAAGGGCGGAATTCTTATTTTCTTCTTTATTTTTTTCACAAACTTTTAGTACCAAGTAAAAACACTACCTAGTTTCCTTTCTTCTTCCGATTTTTTCTTTTTAAGTATATTTATTTTAGATCGAAGTGTTAGGGGATTATTTGAAGTCATTTATTCTTAAAAGATTCGATTGACATTGATTGATGTTTTCCTCTACAATTATGTGAAAATATAATGTATATTTAATCTACAAGATATTGTGTACAAGGTCGTCGATATTGATATGATGGAAATGTCGGACTAAAGTGTTTTTGGTTGTCAAGGAAACATCCTCGACAAAGTAATCTTGGCTTAATTTGCATATTAGTGTCATAATAAATTGTCATGCCACCATCCAAAAATCTCATAAATGAAATTCCTTGTTCGATGTTGTAGAAAATTGAGTAGCAAGACGTTTTGAATTTCACTAATGACATCACTCTATTAATTGTGTAAATTTATTTCACCATTATTGAGGAAAAAATGTATATAGAAAGAAAAGTGGTAATTATAGGGGGTATATACGGCTTGGTCAAAATACCACCCATCAAAAAAAAAAAAAAAAAAAAAAAAAAAAAAAAAACTCAATTACATGCCAAAGATGTCTTCCCAATGATAAATGATCTGGTTCATTGAAAAGTTTTTAAAGATATTTGTGTGCGCTCTCTAAAGACATATGTCCAATTTAACAGCATGAACCAAATCATCTTTGTCTTTCGGCCTTCCTCCATGAACTCTTTTGTTTCTATCGACCATAATCCCAACAAATTGAAAACTAAGAAGATGCCATATCATCTTGACTCTTTTGGAAACCCTCCGCCTCCGCGCCTCGAAACACATTCTAAAGTTCCTTGGAAGAACCCACAAAACAATCTAAGAATCCATAAAAATAGACCATAAATACTTAGCTCCAACTACAGTGAATGAAAGGATGGTCATGTGTCTCCACTTCTGTGTTACAAGAAGATACATATTTGAATTAACCACCACCCATGCAGACAAAGAACATAAATCTTGTAGGCACGCTATTATGCATTGAAGCCCAAATAAGAAAAATCACCTTTGGTGGAGAAAAATTGTTGTGCCCGACATTATAGAAATCCCAATCTAAATCTAAATCGCTAACTTATTGTATATTGTCTTGGAAAACAATCACCTTCCACTCCATCCTCTTCACCCCAACCAGGATCACATTTCTCAAATCATATTTTATCTTGACATATCGATCCGTTCTATAGGATCTAATTCTCTAGAAAAATAAAGTCCCAAATGAGTTGTCTTCATATTCACAATTGTTTCAAATTTTTGTCTTTTGATCTTGTAAACTCTTGGATATTTCTCTCAGTGATATTCTCTCGATCCACCAGTCATGCCAAAATATAATGCTTCCACCATTCTTCACCCGTATATTAACGAGAACCCAAAAATCTTAGTTAGCTTTTAGAATTTCAAACCACATATTCCTCCCAATTGACTCACTACTCGAAAAAGGAACCAGAAAGTCTCATAGGACTTATTCTTCTCACACACTATCTTCCTCCACCAAGCATTCTTCTCTTTACAATATCTACCATGCCACTTAGCCATTAAAGACCTATTTATAAATATAAGACTACGAATCCCTAACCCTTTATTTCTCCTTGATGTTGAGATTTGTTTCCATGATACCCAACTCATTTTCTTGGTATCTTCATCCTCACCCCACAAAAAAATTCTCATGATGCTATTTAACTTCTTTTCCACAGCTACAGGCATATAATGGACATAGAGGAAGTAAATCGCAACACTTTTTGTTCAAAAACTATTTGTTCCAAGCAGCCAACTTCTTCATCATCCTTTCAATCACCACATTAAAGATATAAGCATTCCTCTTTGTAGCACCAATTGGCATGAAATCTTACAACTCAACTCCATAGCCAATTCTTGAATTTAGTTATCAAGACCAATAATAGTCATAGAACTTTTTTCTAAATTTAATTTAAGCCCCGTCAAGACCAAACATTAAAAAAATGATTAAGTCTTCTTACCTCCTCCTTAGTAGCATTAAGCATAATAATTGTATCATCATCAAATTGAAGGTGAGAAAAAATTGTACCAGCATCTAACATCTAAAACCGATAAGTGCATATTTCACATATATTTGGTATTAATTCCATGCTAGTATTTGTTGGTTTTCTTGCAAATTATTGTATATTACGCTTATTTTCTTGTATTTGTCATTCATTAGGTGAATCATCCAAAAAAGAAGTGAAAAGCGCTACAAAAGTGAAGTCTACAAGTGGAGAAGAGCCAAAGGCCAGGTGAAACTCGTCCAAACCGAGGATTTCTAGTTATCATTATGTAGACGACGAAAGACGAAGTCAACGCATCGAAAGAACAGAGTCATTCGAGTTCGTATAAAGAAGTTATGAGCAAAACAAGAACTTGGAAGACTAAAAGGGCAAAACACTCATTTTAAAAGGAAGTTCTATTGGCACCCCAACCGATTGTTAAGGGGCACCTTCGTGCAGGGCGGTTGAGTTCAAAGGAACTAAAAAGCGATTTAGTCGTTTACAAATGGGAAGCCGGAATTTTAATTCTACTAACAACACCAACATGTTCGACTCCAAGGCTGTCATCTTCCTTAATTCAAAATAATAAAAAGGCGCGATTGCATTTCTTCTGATTCACGACCCGGTTCGTATGCAACTAGGTAACTATAGCGGCAAATAATGAGTCTTGTTTGGTTGGTCGTTATGGGGATAAAAACTTAAGCTCGAAGTCATCTTAGAAGCTTGAGATAAGAAAAAGTGAAGCAGGAGAAGAACAACTCGAGTTTGGTTTTGATTCTCGGTGATGTTGATGTGCAGTGATGACGGATTGGTGGTGTTGTTGTTGTGGTATCGAATGGGAGGTTATTGATCTGCCAACCATGGCGGTTGAGCTCGAGACGGGTATCGTGTGTTAATGGAGATAGGAAGATGATGTTGTTGATCATTGATCATCGATATAAGGAGGTTAACAGGATGGAAGATATGGAGAACTCGACAGGGCGTTTGCTGTCATTCTTGGCGGAAGATAGTGACGTTGATTATCATGTGATGGTGATAAAGACTGACGGATGGAAGGAGTGGTCGCTGGTTGGTAATGGCGATGGAAGTGAAGATGGTGATAAACATGGAGCTGCTGCGGTCGATGATGGTTATGGATTGCTGCCATTATTGAAGCTCGATGGAGTTTGCTGTAGCTTGCAAAACAGGGACGTACGAGATGGAGAAGACGTGTTGCTTCTGAAGTTTTGGATCGGTTTTCTTAAACGATAAACCAGCTGAGTTATCTAAGAAATTAAGATAAGCAGAGAACTTGAGTTTGATAAGGAATGAACTTGGATATGGGATATCTCATATATCTTCTTAACCGAGAGTTGGGAAGATTTGTCTTTGAGGATAGATGCAAATAAGATTTCCCAGCGGGAGAAAGATTCGGCCAGGAATGGAAACGTGGGAGTTTGGTACAACAGGGAATATAGAATTGGATGTATAGCTAGCATTACAAGAAGCCTCACCCATTCACTGCAGGGTCCCACTACAGTCTTATCCAACCAGAAGTCGTAGCCATTTTGTTAGAGTACTTCCAGAGTCAGCCAATCAAAGAAACATGTTCCCAAGATTTTGAAACTTTGTTAGCCGACTATGGATCCTTATCCAACGAGGAATTCAAAGCGGACTAGGTTTAGTTGGAGGCATATTTCTTCTACCTAGTGTTGGGATTCGTGATACGTGTAATAGTCACTCAATTTCATACACAAGTAGTACATCGCAAAAGCCGACAGAGGATTACTTAAGCAATTGTGTATAGAGATGACACTAGTGTTGCACCGAGGCTTATGCGTCCGATGCTAGGATCAACCTAATTCAAAAATGTAATGCATTCGATGGGTTACACCTTGACAGCTTATTCATGGTGGCTCAGATTGATAGAATCCGGTAGTCGAGCGCTTCCGTATCCAGTGATAACAAGAATTTGTGGGGATAGCAGAGCTTATTTCTATTCTACTGTTGGTGACAATAGAAATTTAACAAGGAATAAACAAGTATTTTAATCAAGTTTATGTTCGAATCTGAATGATTCCTTAATAATCTTTGCTTTCTTATTATATTTTTATTTTACTTTCATCAAACCAATCCCCCTTTTTACTTTATTTTTGCTCATTCAAATAACATATCAATTACACAACTCTCTGTGGGAACGATCTCTTACTACCTATATTACTAGCTAATTAGTTGGAAATATCTTAATTAATTTGTTGCACTTACGACACGCATCAAAAACCACCAATCTTCTTTGCATCTACTACCTAATTAATCAAAATAGAAAGAACTTCTACCACAAGGAGAAACAAGAAAGGTGATAACAGGTCACCTTGTCTCTATACCTTTATAGATGGCTTAATTCTCCCAGTAGTTTCACCATTCACCAAAATATAAACCGAGCTCCAGTAACACACCAATTAATCCACTGAATCCATTTATCTCCAAATTCATTCTTTCTCAAGATAATAACAGAGATGGCCAATTGACATTGTCAAATGCCTTTTCCATATCTTCCTTACATAAGATACTAGGTTTCCTATGTCTAATTCTACTATCAATGCACTCATTAGCCACCAAAATACCATCCAGGATTTGCTTATGATTGATAAAAGCACCTGAAGAATTAGAAATAAGACAAGGAATAACAGTTTTTATCCTTTCAGCTAAAAGCTTAGAAATTATCTTATAAAAAGCTATTAATAAGGCCCAAAGGAATGAAATCTATAATTGTAGCTGAATCTTCTTTCTTAGGAATGATTTTATTGAATGACATATTAAGTATATAATCTAGCTTACCTTTGCAGTGAAATGCATTGACAGCTACCATGACAACATGCTTCAAAAAACTCCAACAAGCTTTACAGAACTCAAGATTATATCCATCACGGCCAGGTGCTTTGTTGGCTCCACACTCCTTAATAGCCCTCACCACCTCATCTTCCTCAAATGGTCTCTCCATCCACAATTGTTAAGTGGAATCAATACTCCTAAAATGCATATTATCAAAAGAAGGATTCACAGAAAATGAAGCAAGAAAAAGGAAGAATAATATTGTTGTATCTCCTTTTAATAATATCTTGATTAAACGCATCAACTCCTGCAACCTCCAACTTAATCATACAACTTCTCATTCTCTTTGCATTAACAATCTTATTGAAGTATTTGGTGTTCTTGCCACCTTCCATGAACCCCTTAACTTTAGCTTTCTAAAAAGCCATTCTTGCTCTATTTATCTTCATATTGTTTAGCTTCACCAGTAAGTTAGTTCTTTCCTCAACTTGAGATGCAGATAAAGCAACATTTTCTTCTGTCAGATTTAAGACCTTAATAATCTTATCTGTTAGGTCCTCTTCCTTTTCACATTACCAAAAACTGATCTTGCTCCAATTCTTAATGAAATACTTCAAATTTTGAAGCATTCTGAAAAGAATATTATCAGGAGTGCCCATAAAAACCATTGTGTTCCACCAATGCTCCACTGACTTAACAAACTCTGGATGTTTAAGCCAACGATTTTCAATCTTAAAACTATAATTACCTCTAACACTAGAAGATAACTCTAGTAATAAAGCATTATGATCATAAATAGTCCTTACCAGAGCGGTTTGTGTTGCCTTTGCTAAATTTAGCATCAAACAAAGTGCACACAAGAAATCATCAAATCTGCGCAACAAAGGGCCATCTGCTTGTTGCTCCAAGTATAATATCCACCATTAAGAGGTAAATCTAACAATTCACCAACAATAAAGTTCCGAGCTCACGCATATTCAAGTGAAAAATCGTGTTTTGTTGGAAAATTTGTCTTTTTAACTATTGTCGAGTAAAAATTTGATTTGTCATCTTGTTTATTAGTGGTTAACCCGGAGTTTTCACTTTCTGCATATAAGTTCCTAGGACGCCTTTTTTGGGGCGAAAAAGATGAAAATTTGTGTTTTCACAATGTATCGATCTTGGTTTTCACTAACCTCGCCTTGTTTGTAAAAAAGTCAATCATTTCAATTGTTTGACATATTTGGAAATTCACCAATATCGTATGAAAGTGAATTTTTTTTTTTACTAATTACGCCGCTTACTAATGGTGACAAACTGATAATCATGGTTGTTTGTTTTTCCCCCTTGTGGATGGGGAAAAACGGTTCACTGGTTTTTTAGGAAAGTGAAGAGTCGAGCGTGTTGTCGGGACTCCTCGATCCGAGCAAAGTGCTCAACCTCACAAAGATCCACCGCTACAAAGGGGGTGCTTAGATTCGAGAAATCAATCTGTAAGACTCCTACCTAAACCAAGACAATGGCCGTTCCAAAGTCAATTCGGCCTCAAAGAGGAGATGGGTTGATCAGAGGAGGGGAAGCGGAGAATTGTGTGGGATCGAGATGATCAAGGATTGTGGGTGTGTTGAAGGTTTTACTGCAATAATTGGTGGTGTTGAGTTCGAACAAATTCGATGGATTAATGAATTATTGAGAGTAGTTACTAGAAGAAATTTAGACCAAAAAAATGTTGTCCTCAATCATGAATTTAAAAACTTATTTATATTGTCAGAGTTGTGAACACCTTGATCCCTGTAAGTGTGACGTTTTCATGAGTGGAAGAGTGGGCAAATGGAAGATTGTGGTAAAGTCAGTTCCATGTCGTGTAGAGACTTGACGGGTGCACCCACTACTTTGCTAACTCCCTCAACCGTTGACACAACTTACGCACATTTCTCGTCGTGGATGAATCCACGTGTCGTAGGCCGCCATATACTAAAACCCTAGTTGTTATCCCCCAATTTGACGTGATTGATGTCTCACGAATTATGGAGTCTGTATGACAGACATGTATTTAGTTGTCGGTTGTTCTTGATTAGGCAATGAGACTAGGTTTTGTTGAATCGATCATGTTTGGCAAATGCTCACTATTCATGAATGTTAATGTTGTTTTTTCTGAGCAAATATTGTAAATTCAACGAGTTGTTGAATATTGATGAGTTCTTGAATATATGGATTATTCGAGCAAATCGAGGCATGTATTGCTCGATTCGGCAGAAATCTTGATAAATTCTTGAATATTGATAGTTTAGGTCAATATTAGAGCAAATCGAAACAAGTATTGCTCAATTTGAGGAATTATTCAATATTGAGAATTTGACGTGCAATTGAGCAAGTATTGCCCAATTCGACAAATTAACGAATGTTGATAATTTGTCGTGCAATTGAGCAAGTGTTGCTTAATTCGACAAATTACTAACAATTTATAGAATATTGATAATAAATCAATATTTGAGCGATAGACAAAGTTCATCAATTCGACCGAAATATTTATTGGTGACGCAACCCAATAAAATATAAAATATTAGTAGATTACCGATATTATAATTAATCCCAGTGGATCAACATAAATTCATTTGGTGTTTGAACTTGCTCGTAATGATGATTCTTATGAAGCGTTTGTTCGAAACCCTAATTTTTTGAGCAATTGTTCAACAATTGATGAATTGCTGAAAATTGGTCAGGAGTGATAGAGGGACCGACCACATGGAATGATGGGCGTCCATGTGGTGCCTAGTGCTCGAGTGAGCGTACACCAGGGTTTTGAATTGGAGAGTTGGTGAAAGAATGATGTTTAAATGCTGGTTTCATCATTTATTGAATTACTGCTGGGTTCAACATTAGGCAAAAACCTAAGTATGAAAGATGGGGGACCGATCAAGAGAGCATGTGGCTGGCTCTTGGTGGTCACGGGACTAGATGTTGTCCGTTTGAGTAATCCCCAGGTTGGTTGGAGAAATTTTGGGCCCAATATGAGCGATTGCGCAAATTAGGTCAAAAGTGTGAAAATGTGCGGGACCGGGATTGTGCAAGCCCTAGGGACCTCTGCAGTGGTCATTAAAGGCATGCACGTGTTTCCGTGGTGTCCGTGTCTCCGTCTTCGAGAGTTTCGGTATTTTCGATGTGCGTTCGAGCAACATTGTGAATTTTCGGAAGAGTTTCATCTTTGGAAATTCTTGATTTTTGTTGGAATGAGCATGTATGCTCAATTGATCAATATTTTATAAATATTAAAATAATAATATTTTAACATTTAAAATTATCGTGAGAGGCTATCGGTCACGTGACCATGTTGGCTCTTGAATTTTTATGACTTGAGCAAAATTTGAGAAATTATGAAGAAATCGTGATTTTTGCTCAAACCAAGGAGTTTCATGAATTAGGAAAATAATAATTATAAAAGACTAGGGATTGCGGGGTGTGGGACCGGCCCAGAGCATGGCCGTACGCCATGTTGCAGTCCCCAGTCCTTTCCTATTTTATAATATTATTTTTCATGAATCCAGTGACACTATGGAAAATCCATAGGTTTTTGTTGAAAGCAGAGGAGTTTCATGAGTTTAGGAAATAATAATTATAAAAAACTAGGGATTGTGAGGTGTGGGACCAGCCGCACACCTTCCCTTTTTATAATATTATTTCATGAATCCATGAGGTTATGGAGAATCCATGAATTTTGTTGAAACCAAAGAGTTTCATGAAATTGGGGAATGATTATTATAGTAGGCTAAGGATTGTAAGGAGTGTGGGACCGGCCATGACTAGGCATGCATGGCCGGTCGACCATGTTGCACTGGTCCCACACTCTTTTCCTTATTTTTATAATATTATTATTTTTCATGAATCCATGAAGTTATGGAGAGTTCATGAATTTGCAAAAACAAGGAAAATTGCTAAAATCAAGGAGTTTTTCATGAGTTATTGAAAATAACAAAATAGGGAAAATAATGAAGAAGCATGGGACCTTGCCCTGTGCAGGGCATGATGGGCCAGTAGGTGGGCCCACTCAGTAGGCGCTCCTTATTATTATTTTATTAATATTTGTTGTTTTCTTCTTGTTTTCGTATGAGATTCCTCATTTATTTATGTTTTGAATGCTCGTTTCGTGTATCCTATTTTCAGTGCGTGCATCATTGTCAAGTACACTTTACATTATTTTCATGGGGCTTACTCCGAGATGGTCCGATGTCTTATTGTTGAGTATTTATTTCTAATCCATGAAATTTAGTGTAACATAATTCATGAAACGAGACAATCAAATAAGTAGTTATTTATTATCAATTCATAGGATCAGCTGCGGATTCGACCATGAACTCGGAGTAATAAAATTATCTATTACCATTTCATGAGATTATCAGTGAATTCGATCATAAAATCGGAGTAACGAGATAAATTGTTGTTGCCATTCCATGAGATCAAGTCGTAGATTCGATAATGGAATCGGAGCAGCTGTTATTTCCATTCCATGGGATCGGGTTGTGGATTCGACCATGGAATAGAGCAATTGTTATTGCCATTCCATGGGATCAGTAGTGGATTGACCATGGAATATGAGCAATAATAAATTATTCTCAGGAATGGTGTGGTGAATGTCACGACAGAATTAATCTATGTGCATAGTGGGAGACGGCTAATCCCGAGGGTGTTCTCGGACTACGGAGAACACCCTTAGTCTATACACGTCGCTCTACATAGTCGAGGATCAGGTGAGTATCACCATCTCAGAAGGCGTTGTTGGTCTCAACTGACGGAGAACCGCCAATCGTTCTTCTGTAGAGGTGGGTCACTCTCAATCGTGGAGCAGTGAGTATCACCGACGTCCTGGAAGGTGTTAAGCCCAAATGCCGGATCAATGCTCAGCCGACATGGAGGCTTTTGAAAGACATATTCATCATGGCTTCGTAAAAACATGAATCGTCACATGCCTGAAGCCGTATCATCAACATGCAGTATCATGATTTTACGGATTTGACCTTTGTTGAAAATCCACCATCAACATTAAGTCCCCTGCTTAATGAGGGACAATCATGATCCGTGGTAAGCATTAGATGGTGATTTTCAGTCGACGAGATCGTGGTTGAGCTCAATCTACAAAGGAAGTTTCAGAATCCTCGATTTGCTCCAATAGTGTCATGTACGAGCAAATGTGCGGGGGAGGACCCTGATAGTGTGATATAGTGTTATTTTGTGGACGTGGAGAGGTGAAGTCTTTTGCTGATTTGGTCGGTCAAAAGTCCGGTTCTAGTTGATTTAGGATTTATGGGCCCGAAACCAAAAAGGAAACCGTGTTTTATTAGGTTTTGGAAATAAATTAATATAAAGGGTGAAGCCCTAAGAATTCATCATTATTTTTGGACCAACCAGCTTCTTCATCTCTTCACCACCTTCACGCGAGCGGTGACAGGAGAGAAGAAAATTCGCGTGGAGCTCACCCGTTGCCGATCACCGTCCCGGTGGAATTCCTTGGAGCCACCGTAAGTCCGTGATTATTTTTTTTTTTCTTTGTGTGTTTTAGATTCATGGGTTGTTCTACAAACAAAAATCCCCAAGTGGCAAGCATGCGTAGGGATTTATGAAAAATTTTAGAACGTATGAATGCCCGTCTTTTCGTTAGTTTAGAAACAACAAAAATCCCTAATATGGAAGAGATACATAATAATTTGCATGGATATGGTACAGTTGCGGTAGTAAAAGTTTTGTTTATTAGGTTTCGTGAAAACCCAAGTTTTTTCAAAGCATGGATTTTACAAATATTTTTAAGAAACGTAAGATTGTTAAGTAATAAAAGTAGTAAATAATAATCCTTAGGTAAATGAAAAAATTTTTGAAAGAACACTGGAGTTCATGATAAAGTTTATTTGTAAACTTTCAAAATTTTGTTTGGAGCATGTGTACTTTTATAAAAATAGAAAAGACCCTGGTTTTGTAGACGAATGCTCGATTGAAAAAAAAATTTTTTTTTTTTTTTTTTTTTTACGTGAGTTATTAACTCACGATTTTTTTTTTAAAAAAAGGTGCGTGGCTTATTCACGCTTTATTAAATATAAATCAATTTTTGATTAATGAGAAATTGTTGAAAGCAAAGAATTTATGAGTTGATGAATTTGTAGTGTATACATGAGTTTAGTGATTTATAGTGTATGTACATAAAAATCAGTGAATGTCCACATGTAAAGTTATGTGAATTATCCATAGTTTCTTGAGAAGTCAGTGTTGAGTCTTGAATAATATGTTTTATGCTCGACTTTGCGAGTTTTGAAAGAACGAGCAAGTTTTGGGGTTTTACGTTGTTATCACTAAGTTCGTGAAATCCTAAATAGGTAAGAGTTAAGGATTACCATTTTTTCTGACGCCAATTGCAAGCATCGTAATTTTTTGATTGCTTTAATTCCATTGTACTAACTAAATTCGTGTGTAATGTTGCAACTATTTGGCAGAGATGACTCGATTCCTCAGTAATGATGCCGGCAGCGTTTTCGAGAAGACACTTCTAGAGATGGTGACTGCTCCATGGATGACGATTACACAGGAAACTTCTCGGGGAATGAGGAAATTCCCAAACCCAAGAACATTCCAAACATCGAAGACAGATTATTTGAATATTTGTATAGGCAAAAAGATGTCCTTTAGGTTCTTCGTTTAGGTTGCTCATAAATCCCGGGACTACGCTCGAGAATAAGTTGGTATCTCCTCCAAAGAATAATTCGGTTTTTGTTTGGAAGGAAACATTATTCAGCTTCTCATATGGAACTCAAACTTTCTCGGAAGCCGGCGCATTTTTACGGATGGGCAAAGGCATATTTTAGGCTATAACAGGTGAGGACCTTGTCTGGATAGTGCACGGTGACGCGAGCCATTCAAACATTAGAGATTTGATCATTAATCATGATATACTGTATCGTGGCTTTGCTTGCTCGTTGGTGTATTCCTACTCACACCTTCATATGCATATGGGGAGAGTTCACGATCACTTTAGAAGATGTAGTCGCTTTGTTGCATCTTCGATCGTCGGAAATTTCCTCGAGAACTCTCTTTTTTACCGTAGGAGAAACTGATATCTCGTACTTTGGAAGCTAAAATGCACGAATTCAACGAGTCTCCCAAATTTTGCTATGCTCAATGGTTGAGATATCTTTTTTGGCCGAGAGATGGAATTCCCCAGAACTTTGTTGATATTACTCTGTCCATTGTTGCTTTCTTGTGCTTGTGGCTTTCTAGAGATGTTCTTGAGGACAGCGTACATTTGTTGAAGCCGTTGGTGATACCCTTTGCCATTAGGATGGCCAAAGGTGAGAAACTTCCAATTGGTAGCTTGTTTTTAGGTTCATTGTTTGCTAACTTGGACTCTTTGGTTATTGACTCCAGAGTGTCTCCGATTTCGGTTTCATGAAAATTGAGACATATACTAATACCATGTTCATCCAAGCTCTGATGTGGGAGCATCTTGATAAGTATGCTTCGACTCCCCGTAGTATTTTGCAAGGTCCTAATGTCGACACTCGCCATGCTTTTCTCGAGAAAGACAATTCCCGAGGATCATGAGGTGGTCTACAAAGCGGTGCCAGCAATACAAGATATGCATCACTGATATTCTCGATATTGAATCCGATTTCAATTTTCGCCCTTGGGTGTCGGTCCCTGATCTCTTCTCACAATTGATCACCTTCAACACAGCTGAAAAAATATCACATTGAAGACTGGTGCGATTTGAATGATGGAAAGAGATCCTTTATATTAAGTTGCACTCTGGCCACCTAGTATCCAGTAAATGCATGGAGAATTAAGAGTAGGAATATAATATTGACAGGAAGCTCGGAAAATGGGCGTCGACCAATGTATCCAGTCACCGAATGAACAAACCATCGGTTGAGTATTTGAAGGATAATCTGGACTGCACTCACGTGGAGGGGAATGAGTATTTATCCCCATGCTTTGATAGTGCTAGTTTCGTGACTCCGAGTTACATAGACTTCTGGCATCAGCAACTTGAGCGTCTGTATGCTTTTGTGATGGATGTTAAGTCCCTAGTGCAAGATTTTCCTTTTCTTGACTCCATTAATGCTCGACCAAGACTAAAGTACCTTTCTCGTGGTGATAAGAGAAAACATCTCCTAATGTGCACAGTGTAGGCCTCTTTCCGTCACGATTGGTGAGGGTAAGATAGATGTATTTTAATCATTCGTTGATTTTGTGTAGGATGGTCATGCCGTGAGGCCTCGAATCTGTGTAAACTTCTTAGACATTCAAGAAAGTCCCCGGGGTGGAGAAGGAATGAGTAAAAGAGCTCATAGGATGATACTGAATAAAGTGCGGTCCTGCCGCTTCTTTGGTGAGTTGTTAGCATCCCTCTTATCATTGCGGATTTCTTGTCCATATAATCAGGATCTTAGAAAAGTATTACTTATTTGTTTCAGAATTTTGCTCCATCCCGGTTATTGACGGTCTTCATCTTTCCTCTCTACGAACAACTCGGGAATCCGGCGTTGATGGAGAGGTTGATGTGAGTATCCTTTCGTGTGAGTGATTTCAGCATTTCCTTGAATAAAATAATGATGATTATTATTGATAATTCCGTGGAGGAAGTTTTTGTGTAAAGCCAACATGGTCATGTTATCCATTTTCTTGAATAGTAGTGGGAAAAAGAATCCTCCGAATCGCATTGAATGGAGATAATGGTGCCCCCAATGTTGATGCGACCATGTTAACCTTTCGAATGAGTTAGAGATTCCTCAAGTAAGTATCCACTTTGTGGTATATTTATAAAATTTTAGGATTACTGATTTGTGGATGGATGAATGAGAATCCCAATGAATATACAAGAAATTTTTCCGAAATACGTCATCGGAAAATCCAGGACCCAGGTTTTTAGTGAAAATATTGTAGAATCTTCGTTCAAGTCGGATTTTATGATATGCATATGTATCTTCAAGCCCAGAAAATTTCCAAGCTTTTATAAACAAGCTTTTGAGTTTTGAGCATGTTTAGGGCCTGAAAAGGCGAAACAGTAAACTTCTAGGAGATTTTTAGAACTTTTCAGATTGCATGTTGCTCAATGTTCCGGCCACATATCCTTGCTCGTTTCTTCAATTGCTTTGAATTTTTATATGTTGTAGATGAAATCTATACGAAGATAATGGTATATGACTCAACCTTAGATTCATTACCAATTGCTCCCAGTTCGTCGTATTATACAGAGTAGTATAAAATTTCCACGACGGACTTATTGAAAAGCGTGTCTTATAACTTTTATGCTATTTGCTCATGTCTTGGACGCATGGTAGAGAACTTAGATAATGTTAGTTTACTTACATGATGAACTTTATGATTGCGTTGAGTTCCCATGCTTGGGCCGCTCTAATCCTGTGTAATTTTCTTATTAGGTGCCAAATGCGAAGCCGGAATAATGAGACCAATAATGATGATTCGAGCAATCCCGGCATTGTTGATAGTGAGACAACCATCTCTGCACTTCAAGGCCGTGAGATGGTTGTTGCTAATATTGTTGAGGTTATTGAAATGCCAAAGGTGATTGCTCCAGAAGGAAGAAGTTGTGCCTATGATTGTTGAAGTTTCTCCTGAGATTGAGAACCGTATAATAGTGCATGAATACTCTACTGCAGTGGTTTTTTGTGAGCCTTCATTTGGTTCTTCACTCCCATATCATGTATTTGTTGGTGGATTCAGCGTCCCCACGGGGTATGCCACTATGTATGAGAAGTTGTGGAAGATGAATGGCCATATCGTGCGTTACAAGAGATCCCGAACATGCTACTTCTTGACTATGCAATTAGGAAAAATATTACGTGTCATAGATGATATTCGTACCAGGCCCCGGAAGTATTGTTACTCGAGATGTACTCTTTTATTGGGAGTACAACTTGGATAATTACGAGAGACTTGGCTTTAACACAAGTGGCTTCGTCGGAAGATCAACACCATCAAGGATGCGGTAGTGAAGAATATACCTTTTACCAGTGATGCTGTGGTGGAGAAAGTGTCTAAGATTGTTGAGTTGACTCAAAAGCTGGAGTTGGAGAAAGCGGCTTTGCAAGTCTTAGAGAATAAAGAGAAGCAGAAGTCTTAATTTGCTGGCTTCCTATAGTTTTCTTTCCATGATCTCCCGAATGTTGAACTTCTAAGAGATGTGAGATTTTATTTTTAGTTTTGAATTTTGATAAGTTTTGAGTTTTTGAGTGGTTGAGGATTTTCTTTTGGATTTTTGGATTTGATAGGGATCTTTCTTAAATAGAAGAACTTTGATAAATTGTTGAATTCAAATACTGAATGCAAGTATTGCAAACATTTTGGAGGTATTGAAAAACAGATAAAGAAAATCCTAAAGTACAAACGTCAAATGTCTTGAGCGTTTGTCTTGGGCATAAAACACCCAATGTTGAATGCTTCATGCGTCGAAAATCTTCAGCCAATTTTCATGAATCATTGGTATACTTGTATTGCTCTTGATGTTGGCCAATTTGTAGTATCCTCCAGCAATTGACTTAGCAATCATAAAAGGTCCTTCCCAGTTAGAACTCTTTGTGGAATGCAAATTGTGTCTGGTTGCCTTAAGAACCAAATCTCCTTCATGAAATTTTTTAGGCTTGGTTGCTCGTACCTTGAATATCTTCTGCTGGTTTGGAATTCCTCGTGGATTCCACGTTGAGTGGAGCTTTCCAATTCCTGCGGAACATATGGACACTCGTGCAGAGGAGAGTATTTAGGATATTGATTGTGAAAATCGAGTCGTTTTCCTAAGAAACGACCGTGTTAGTGAGATGATATGCTTGGAGAGGTTCTGCGTCTAACCATTTGGTGAAGTATTGCTGAGGTGAGACTAACCACTCATAACGATTGGTGATAGCTAAGTTTTGAGCGAATTGAGTCCTCGGACTATGGTAGCATATTTGAAAGTTGGTAATACGTATGTATCATGGGGAATAAGACTTGCCTGGGTACGAAACCTTTTGACAAATTCATGTGTGTTTTGTTCAAGTATCTGTGTGAGTTCCATCAAGGCTTTGACTCTTCCCAAATACTTAAATGGTAGAGTGTCTTCCATTTCTTCTGAACTAGAGCTTTCCTCTGAGTTAGAGCTTTCATCAACAGAGAGTTGTGCAATTGATGATATTGTAGTGACCTTTCCATCATGAATCCATGCTCGCCCAAGAATCATGTCATATCCTGGATCCTCCTTAATTATGAAGAATTTAGTTTCTGTCCAGGTTGAACCATTTCTTATGTTGAAAATGATGTAACCGTAAGCATCCCTGGAGATTCCTTCATGGTCTCTGACTGAGATAGGAGCATGAGTTGCTTCTTTTTGAGTGATGCCAGCAGCCCTGAGAGTTTTCAAAGGGATGATGTTAACAGCAGTGCCAATGTCGACCAATGCTCACTTGAATTCATTTCCTTTGAGATAGACCATGGTGAGAAGTCCCCAGTCGTACATCTCCTTGTCTGTTACTGGCGGTTCAGAGAGTGTCTCCTGGATTGTTAGCCGTTTGCACGACACAATATGGTTCGATCAAAGAAATACATCATTTCTTTGGGCCTTTGACAAGTACAACAACTCGCGAGACATGTTTAATTAAGGATTAAACTGCTTCCTTGACCTACTGTTCAGAGTGTGTGAATGCTCTATTTAGGAGAGGATTTCTGTGCACTCCTTCAGTCCTTAGCTCTCCACGAGTCAACCTTTTCTTTGAATATACGCTTCAAAATTCTGCAATCACTTGTTGGATGATCGACATATCTATGGAA
Organism: Papaver armeniacum; assembly: GCA_023531295.1. NCBI lineage: Eukaryota > Viridiplantae > Streptophyta > Magnoliopsida > Ranunculales > Papaveraceae > Papaver > Papaver armeniacum. The sequence goes on along the minus strand of JAJJWW010001289.1, from coordinate 61,829 downwards.
ATGGCGAGTAGCGTGCATTTTCCATTTGTTCCTCGGTTGGCTCCTTCTTGACGAGAGGTAGCTTGATCGCACCATCTTGAATCCAGACTTACAAAAATTCGATCACTTCTTCAATGGGAAAAGGAAGTCAGGCGCATCTTGGTCGTTCTGTTGATGTTGAATGGGCGATTGTGCATTCCTGGCTTGACCATATTTTCCTTAGCGCTTTTGAGGGATTGGACGGGAGGAGCATTCTTACGTTAGCTATATTTCACTTTTCTTTTGCTCCCCTTCAACAACATTCATGGAGGTTTCGACACTTTTCGCTTGTTTATTAGGCATGCTGGATATTGTTGCTCGAGTGTCTTTGATTCCTCTACTTTGACGGTTTCGTTCTTTCTAGCAAGGCGGAAGCGGTGAGATGCTGATCACTTGGCCGCTTCATGAAAGTTACGAGAAGGTTCGAAGCGAAGATTTTCGATAAAGCTCTGTGAGTAGGATCATCCCATTGATGCACAAATCTACCAGTTGTGTTCGGTGACATTTGGATCGTTACAATCCGAGAGCACGGAGTCTGAACCTCTTTACATAGTCGTTTGGATGTTCAATATTCTTTTTGAGACATCCTTCCCAAGTCGGAGAGAGTAACTTGCTCGAGAGGCGAAGTATTTATCTTGTAGAAAGCATTAATCATTTCTCCCAATTAGCTATGTTCCCTGGTGCGATGTTGTTGTACCAAGTGTAGGCTCGGCCGGTCAGAGACTTCGAGAATTCCTTCAAACACACAACATAGTTATGTTCATGCTCTCCAAATGCTTCCAGGAATCGAGAGACGTGTTCTCGAGCATTCCCCGTTCCATTGTAGAGTGTGAACGTTGGAGAAGTGTAGCCCTTTGGAAGAGGTATTCTTTGCGTAGCAGCGGGATATGAAGGGGCTGTGACGATGTGCGATGGTGCATGGCCCTTTCCCCGCTCTCCATAAAACGTTCCAGCTCTTCACGAGTGATGAAAGTAGCAGAGTTCGGGTTCTCAGATTTGCGGGTTTCAAAATCGTCGAGGGCTAGAATAACCCGGGATTCGTAGTTGGAGATGTTTCCTTGTCTTTTCCCTTCTCCCTGATTTTGTCGACATCTTGTGAGTGAGAGTTTTGAGGTAGTTATATAGATCCTTCTGAGTGGTTGCCATTTCAGTCTGATTTTTGGCAAGAACTTCCTGGACCTTCATGAGATCAGTAATGGTAGGCGGGTTTTCTTTGATTTATTCGGGATGCCTGCCGAAGAGAGGATTGTTTCCAATGTTGGTTTGCGGAGGAGTGGTATCACCAGCACCGATGTTGGAAGCAGGAGTAGTTTTTGGAGTACCACCATTGTTGCTTGTGCTAGCATTGTTTGTGTTGGGATTGGTGACTGAACCTGACCTAAGATCAACCATTTTGTGAGAATGAGAGATTGCAACCAAGAGATTAATATCCCACTGTGGTCGCCAATCTGTGGATGAGGAAAAAGGGTTCGCTGGTTTTTTAGGAAAGTGAAGAGTCGAGCGTGTTGTCGAGACTCCTCGAACCGAGCAAACTACTCAACCTCACATAGATGCACCGCTGCAAAGGGGGTGCTTAGATTCGAGAGATCAATCTGTAGGACTCTGGCCTAAACCAAGACAATGATCGTTCCAGAGTCAATTAGGTCGTAAAGAGGGAGATGGGTTGATCTGTAGGAGGGAAGCTGAGAATTGTGTGGGATCAGTGATGATTAAGGATTGTGGGTGTGTTAAAGGTTTCTGCAATTATTGGTGAACTGTTGAGTTTGAATAAGTTCTGATGGATTGATGAATTCTTGAGAGTAGTTACTCGAGAAATTCTGTGTAGACCAAAAAACGTTGTCCTCAATCATGAATTCAGAAACTTATTTATATTTTCAGAGTTGTGAAAACCTTGATCTTATAAGTGTGACGGTTTCATGAGCGGAAGAGTGGGCAAATGGAAGATTGTGGTAACAGTTCCATGTTTTGTGGAGACTTGACGGATCATGCACCCACTACTTTGCGAACTCCCTCAACCGTTGACACAACTTACGCTCATTTCTCGTCGTGGATGAATCCATCTGCCGTGGCGCGGACCAAAACCCTAGTTGTTATCCCCCAATTTGACGTGATTAATGTCTCACGAGATCGTGGAGTCTCGTATGAGACATGTATTTAGTTTGTCGATTGTTGGTGATTGGGCAATGAGACTAGGTTTTGTTGAATTGAGCATGTTTGGCAAATGCTCGGCGATTCATGAATGTTAATGTTGTTTGCGAGCAAATGTTGTAAATTCAACGAGTTGTTGAATATTGATGAGTTTTGAATATATTTGGATTATTGAGCAATGAGCAAGTATTGCTCGATTCGGCAAATCTTGATAAATTCTTTGAATATTGATAGTTTGGGTCAATATTCGAAAGCTGAGCAAGTATTGCTCAATTTGACGAGTTCTTGAATATTGAGAATTTGGCGTGCAATTGAGCAAGTATTGCCCAATTCGAAAAATTAACGAATGTTGATTATTTGACGTGCAATTGAGCAAGTGTTGCTCAAATCGACAAATTACTAACAATTTATAAAATATTGATAGATGAATCAATATTTGAAAGCGGCGAACAAAGTTGCTCAATTGACGAAATATTTATTGGTGATGCAACCCAATAAAATATAAAATATTAGAAGATTACGGATATTATAATTAATCCCGTGGATCAACATAAATTCATTTGGTGTTTGAACTTGCTCGAATGATGATTCCAGTGAAGCGTTTGTTCGACACCTAATTTTGAGCAATTGTTCAACAATTGATGAATTCTTGAAAATTGGTCATGAGTGATAAAGGGACCAACCACATGGAATGATGGGCGTCCATGTGGTGCCCGGTGCTCAGTGAGCGTACACCGAGGGTTTTGAATTGGAGAGTTGGTGAAAGAATGATGATTAAATGTCGGTTTCATCATTTATTGAATTACTTTTTGGGTTCAACATTAGGAAAAAACCTAAGTATGAAAGATGGGGGACCAATCACGAGCATGGGGCCGGCTCTTGGTGGTCACGGGACTAGATGTTGTCCGTTTGAGCAATTCCCAGTTGGTTGGAGGAAGTTTGGGCCCAATATGAGCGATTGCGCAAATTAGGTCAAAAGTGTGAAAATGTGCGGGACCGGCTTGTGCAAGCCCTAGGAATGACCCTGGTCGGTCATTAAGGCATGCACGTGTTGCCGTGGTGTCCGTGTCTCCGTACTGAGAGTTTCAGTATTTTCTGATGTGCGTTCGAGCAACATTGTGAATTTTCAGAAGAGTTTCATCTTTAATGAAATTCTTGATTTTTTTTGGAATGAGCATGTATGCTCAATTGATCAATATTTTATAAATATTAAAATAATAATATTTTAACATTTAAAATTTCCGTGAGAGGCTAGCCGGTCACGTGACCATCTTGGCTCTTGAATTTTAATTATTTGAACAAAATTTGAGAAATTATGAAGAAATCATGATTTTTGCTCAAACCAAGGAGTTTGAAGAATTCGAGGAAAATAATAATTATAAAAGACTAGCACTACACCATTTTTAGGATTTCGCAACAAAGATTCGCAACGGCTTAGTATCGGTTGCGAATTTTCAGATAATTGCAACCGCTAATATTTCGCAACGGGTTTTGCCGTTCAATTTTGTAACCTCACAAGGAGGTTGCGAATTGCAACCGCGCTCGGTTCAAAGCGTGTGAACCGGGCTGCTTGGTCGTAACACTAGAGCCGATAAACACGCCTCGGTCAAATTTCGGTCAAGACTACGGTTTTTATTTCCACCCTTAATCCAAGTCTAGGGTATATCCCACCCTTAGATGAATTCTATCCTCATTTTTCTTCCGCCAAAATAGAGACTCAGCTCTCCTTCCCCCCTCTCCTCCATCTCCATCTCAATAAACCAGAGAGATTCATCTCTCATCTCCATCTCGATAAACCATAGAGATTCTCCATCTCCATCTCCATCTCCATCATCGTGTAGATACAATACGGTACAAATTTTGACATAGTTTTTAGGGTTTTTAGATTTCGATTTCTAGGGTTTCAGAGATTTCATTTCTAGGATTTAGAGATTTTGATTTAAGTTTATCGAATCCTAAGGTTCCATTTAAGTTTTTCGTTTTTAGGGTTTAATGCATGATTTGATTTTTGATTTCACTTGTGAATCATTTCATTTCAGTTTATTTATTTATTTATTTTCTTTTCATTTTATGGTGTGTATCTGAATCTAATACCCCTTTGTTTTTTCCATGTTAGGGTTTGTCAAGATTGAAGAACTGGTCAGAGTTGGTTCAGGAAGAACTAAAAAGGTATATCAACTATGAAATTGTTGTGGTTATTTTCAAAGAGATAATTTCCATTTTATGGTTTGTTGTTTATCTGAATCTAATTTTTTTTTCCATGTCTAGATTCGTCAAGATTGAAGAACTGAAGTTCAGTTCATTAGAGTTTGAAGAAGAACTGGTGAGAATTGGTTTAGGAAAACTAAGAAGGTATGTCCAACTGTTTTGATTTTGATTTTGATAGAATCTCATTGAGCATGATAAAAATGGTCCAAGTGGTGAATCTCAAAAGCTACTTGTAGCTCATTCTCTCTTTGTTGAGAGGATGTTTCTGTCGTTAACCTAAGGGCTTCGGCAACCCTACCACTAGGATTCAGTTGAAGCTACATGTTAGAATTGAATTGGTGTACTTACAGAAATTTTATGCAATCTCTTAACTAAGAAGTTTTTATAAGTTGTATGGTCTGAACTTAAGAATTTTTGTAAGATTTTGATTTTGATAGAAAATCATTGAGCATGATAAAAATGGTCCTAGTGGTGAATCGCAAAAGCTACTTGTAGCTCATTCTCTCTTTGTTGAGAGGATGTTTCTGTCGTTAACCTAAGGGCTTGGCAACCTACCACTAGGATTCGATTGAAGCTACATGTTAGAATTGAATTGGTGTACTTACAAAAAAATTTGTATAATCTCTTAACTTAGAAGTTTTTATAAGTTGTATGGTCCGAACTTAGAAATTTTGTATAATTTACGAACTTAAAGATTTTTATAAGTTTGTATGGTCCTAACTTAATAATTTTTGTAAGCCGATTTAGATTTTGATAGAATCTCATTGAGCATGATAAAAATGGTCCTAGTGGTGAATCGCAAAAGCTCATTGTAGCTCATTCTCTCTTTGTTGAGGGGATGTTTCTGTCGTTAACCTAAGGGCTAAAACAACCCTACCGGGGACTCAATTTCATGGAATGGATTTAGTATAGTTTTAAATGATAGTATTCTTTTGATTAATCTAATGCTGTGTACATATCAAATTCTCATAGGTACATGTTAGAGTTGTAGTAGATATCATATCAAAAATGCTGCTGATTTTGTATTGATGTAGTGTACATATACTCTCTGAATTTTAACATAGATACTGTCTTTAGGGTATGTCATCTACGGTTGATAAGGGATGGATGAAATGTCCTTGTAAGTCTGCTTTCGGTACATAGAAGGTGTTAGGTCATTTATAAAGTTTGCTAATAGAAATGGTGTGCGAAATACCTTATTCTCATGCCCTTGTAGTAGATATAAGAATGGTAAAGGATTGGGGCCCACTTAGTGAAATTTCATTGCATTTGCTTAAGTATGGTATTCTTTCTACATACACGACATGGCGTTTTCATGGGGAAAAGTTAGAAGTAGCTGAGAATGTAGGCGAGAATGTTAATGTAGGAGATGTAGTTGTTGATCCTTGCTATAGGTGAGGTGAAAATTTAGGAGATGTTGTTGAGGATGATGGTGATGCTGTAGTAGATGACAATATTAGAATAGATAGTGGGGTTCATAATGATGCTTTGGAACTAGGAAAAGGAAGAAAAGGGAATCTATCTATGAGCGTGCAAAAGAACCGTTGCATCCAAGTCGTGTCCTAAAGGAGTGACACATTGTATGCTTCTATCAAGTTTAATCACATAAAGACACAATATGGGTTTTCGATAATGGTATGACTGCAATTTTAGAGTTGATGAAGGAGTTGCTTCCCGAAGAGAATACACTTTGCCATCTAAGTACCCGGAAGTAAAAAGATGATCCAAGATCTAGGAATGGATTATATAACATATGATGCATGTGTAAATGACTGTGTTTTGTATTGGAAGGATCATGCATCGCTGGTGAAGTGTCCTGTTTGTCAAGAATCTAGGTATAAGAAGGTTTTTAATGATGAGAGGAAGCTTACTACTATTGCTCGGAAGACTTTTAGACATTTTTCGTTGATTACAAAGGTTTGGAAAGGTTTTACAAATAACCATGGATCGCGGAGGCAATGACTTGGCATTCTAGAGCAAAGTTGGATATAAACTTCATGCGTCATCCCGTCGATTCTTCGGACTTGGCGATGTCTGCCAGATAGTTTTTCGCGAGTTTGCCAAGGAACCACGGAATGTTACACTTGGGATGTCAACGACGGTTTCAATCCGAATGGGTGTTTGGTCTTGCACACAGTTGTTGGCGGTGATTATTTGTATTTATAATTTGCCTCCTTCGTTGTGTATGAAGCGGGAATTCACTTTGTTGTCGCTCTTGATATCAGGCCCAAAAGCACGGTAAAACTTTGATGTTTATTTATAAATCTTGGTAGATGAGTTGAAAAAGTTATGGGATGGTGTACTAGCATTTGATGCTTTAAAGAAATCAATTTTTGATGAGAGCACGGTTGTTGTGGGCTATTCACGATTTTCCAGCGTTAGGGACTTTAGCGGGATGTGTAACTCATGGATATTGTGCTTGTCCTACTTGTGGGGAAGGCAGCTTTACATTGCGGATTATCGCCATTTACTAAGAAGATATGCTACGGGGGGACACGAAGATGTCTACCATCGAAGCATAAGTATCGCGATGATAGGACAAGTTTTGATGGACGTGTGGAGCATGGTACAGCCATGGCCACTAACGGGCTCTGCCCGATACAAGAGATTGTAGGTAAAATCATTTCCAAGAAGGCAAGAAAACAACCATCACAAGCAAGTCTCAAACGTAAAAGGAATGCTTGATACCATCAAGGTTAGTCCTCTGTCTTGTCTTCATTTGATTAATTAGATTGAGCTATGTTGTTTGCTTATCTTAAACTTTGTTTAAATGGATTGATTCTAGAGGGATGCTATATAGGTACCAAGTTTTTCTATTAAAGTGATGAGCATGTTAAGATATTTGAACCTATATTGAATTTTTGTGCAATATTGAATCGTTTGAAATTCAGTAACTTGACCCTTGTTCTTATGTTATCTATTTTCAGGAACTTGAAGATGACGCCAATGTTGAAGATGAGGTTAATGACCATTCTCTGTTCACCCGAAGATATATTCTCTTTGATTTGCCCAATTGGGGTTCAAATGCGATTCGCCATATTATAGATGTCATGCACACAAAGAAGAATATAATGGAGCATCGTCTGAATACTATGATGGGAAACAACAAGTCAAAAGATAGTCCTGCTGCACGTCAAGATATGGAAGATATGGGGATAAGAAATAAGTTGTGGTTGAAAGAGGATGCTGAGACTGGTAGAACAACAATGGAAAAAGGATCATTTGAGATGACGAAGAAGGAGAAAATTGACTTTTGTACAGTTTTGAAGAATCTAAGGGTACCTTCCGGTTTCTCTTCAAATCTTCGCAACTGCGTCAGTGTTAATCCTCCGGAGCTAAGGAATTTTAAATCTCATGATTACCATGTAGTAATGCAAGATTTGCTTCTATTTCTTTGGTTCATCTGCAACATCGCTACCTAAAGAGCTCCGAGTTTCTCTTCTCCGGATCAGCATCTTTTTCAATATTAAATGCGCGAAGGTTGTAAACCGAGAACATATGCTAAAAGCAAAAGCCAGCCTTGTAGAAGCAATATGTGTTCTGGAGAAACATTTTCCTCCGTCGTTCTTTGTTATCAGTATTCACCTGATGATTCATCTAGCAGATGGTGCTTTAATCTCGGTGCGGTGAGATTCGAGGTGGATGTATCCCTTTGAGAGGTAAAATCACAACTGACTTTGTTGTTTAATTAATGTATATAACCTGAGTAATGTCTAGAACTTGAATAATTGATAATGTTGTTTAATGTATATAGCTTGAGTGTTGTCATGTCCTAACAGACTTTGTTGTTTAATTGCTACTTTTAGGTTAATGAAGGGTTTCAAAGGGTTGGTGCGCAATAAAAGGTATATTGATGGGTGCATCGCAAGAGGGGTATACGTTGCGAGAAGCAAGCTTGTATGGCATGGAGGGTCATCAAAGGATGGTGATGGTACTCATAAGCATACTCTTGCCGAGGCATTTTTGATGATGACGATGAGTTTGCTAATGAGATGCCTTTAAGTAAAGCTAAGGATATTATTCTAACTCAGTGCAGTTTGAACAAGCTCGCAAATGGCTTCTCTCTAAGTATGATGGATTAGATGATTGGCAAAGGTAAAAAAATTAATTTTACACCTTTAAGTGTTTTAAATACGATGGTTGCAAAAGAGTTTTAATTTTACACCTTTGAGCTGTTATTATATGTCTATCGATATAATTGTTTTAAATTATCTTTTAATTGTAGGAAGTATGAATCCTATGTTAATGGTCGAGAAACGGTCCCTCAAAGAGTTTTCTTTTGTGGTTACGTGAAGAGGTAACATATTAGCCTAAATTATGTACCTTGACTCTCTTTACGTAATCTATGTAATTACAATTCATATTTTACTAATTATCTTGATTTCACACATGTTCTCTTGCAGTTGTTAGAAGCTAATGAAGCAAACTCAACACTTTGGCAACTAGTGCATGGACCTCTCTTCAAGGCGCAGTCGTATAAGAGATACCAAGTGAATGGATTTAATTTTTGTTTTTGAAGATTACGAGGTTGGTTGTGTCACAAAAATGCAGTGGTGTGTCGATGAAATCTATTACAAGTTATAGAGCGAAGTCAACGGACACAAGTTACAAGGAAACAGAAATGACCTATTATGGAGTCATTAGGAAGATTATCAAAGTGAATTTTATGGAATTTGAAGAAATCAGTATTTTATTGTGATTGGGTGAAGGTTAAAGACAAGACTAATGGGTGCAAGGTTGATGCAATTACAAAATTGATAAAGGTTAACTTGTCCAAGATGAAAAGCATTAATGGAATTATGGATCAGCCATTTATTCTTGCATCTGGCGACACAAGTTTTCTACTCAAAGGATGTGTCCTGAAAAGGGTGGTCTTTGGTGTTGCATTCATCTCAAGGATTGACTTCCTCTATAGATAGTATTGAAATTCCTAGTATTTATCAGTCATCTCTTACTGACAATGAGAGTTTAGAGAAGCTTATATGTGTTGATTATGTGGTTTAAAGCTCTGTGTGATTAGGGATATTTTTCTGCGGATTATCTTATAGGTTCTGTTTGTTCTCTTTTCTCCTGATTTCTGTGTTATCACTTGCGCATTATTTATAGCTTCTTTTGTATGTTTATGTGGATAGTGACAAAGGCTATCCATTATAGGTTTAACTTCTTTCTCACATAGAACTTGGTTGTTATTTTGGTTTTTATGGCGACGGTGGAAGTAGATGAGAATGGTCTTCCCATTTCCGAAAATGCAACACAATACGGAAGCCTGAAAGGCGCCTTGACTCGTACTCATTTCCCCATCTCATTCAAAACATGGAAGCATGTGCACCATTCTTACAAAGATGATATTTGGAAGGACCTGCAGGTTCATATTTTTGTTTCAGTTTTTATTAAGATATTTTGTTTTTGGTGATGATTTGATTCTTTCCTTACTAGTTTGATCACTAAAATGATGACATAAATGTATTATGTATTAGCTAGCTCTACATACATTCTAAATAACTCTTTTTTTCTCAGAAAGTATATCCTTTACCCGAGCCTTGTAAGATTAACGTGGTTAAGTCGATGGCTCCTATATGGAGGAGACGCAAGCATGAGTTACGATATGCTTATTATGATCCCTATCCAACTCATGAGGAAAAATTGAACCTGTGTACCTGAAGAGGAGTGGATAGAATTCTGTTTGAATGAAAACACTCTTAAACAACAGGAAAGTAGAGGCTGAGCACAAGAGGAAGCGACAACTATATGACCACTCTCACACCTCCGGTCGTAAACCTCATTCTTTGGTCAAAGCGAACTGGTATGTATATTGATTTCGGTATTATGAATCTCAAAATATGTCCATTATGATTAGTCTTATCCTTCTTTAGATTGATTCATACAAATCGAATCGTTATATTGGTAGGAGCGAGAATCTAATGTGGAAATCACCACCTCGATGTGTGGATTAAAGCTCATACTCAGAGGGAGGGGCAATTCTACCTAGTTCGCAAAAATACTTTGTGAGTCGGCTTGTGTTTTATCTGTGAATTTTAGTACTCATATGTATACTATCTACTAGTCATTTATATATTTTATATCTGACACATGCACTGTTATGATCAACATGGCAGGATGAGCTTAAGAAGGTGCAAGAAGATATCAACAAGAAAAAAGCTGCGGGTATTCACTATACAGGACATAGATGTAGTGACTAAAGCTTTTGGGAAGGAATGTAGAGGACGGGTTCGTGATGTTGTTCCTGTTACTCGTACACAATATGATTGTTTCTGCTCCTGCGCGTGCCAAAGTACAAGAATGAAATCCAAGGATGGAGCTGTCAAGCATCAGTTGGAGGAGCTAAGTACCAAGGTGGAGGTTCGATCACGAGGTTTAGGATCAGTATGTAACATTGTGAAGGAAATTCAAACTGCGATGCCAGGGTCAGTTGTTGCATCAAACAACAACATTTGTTCACAACGTCACTCAGATTCTCCTATTCAGAATGATTCACTTGCTCAAACACCTACACCTGCTCAAACACCTTCACCTGATCAAACACCTTCACCGAATTCGATCATCCGTATGCGCTAATGAAATGCCTTCATGTTCATTGTTGAACCTTGATGATGAAGTTATTATTGTTGGTAGGCTGTGCGCTGGTGTCATGGGACGTATGTGTCACGGCCGTATTGTACCATCTAATCTTGGAAATGTGATGGTGGACAAAATTTTCCTCCCAAATGAACCAGATCTGAAGAAAGCTAACACGTTTGTTTCAACCTTTCAAGATGTTGGAATTGGAGGGTACGTGCTTCATCCAAAGAAGTGCATCAGAAATGACTAGTCTGGTCGGAGGTCGACTTACTTTTTTGGAGATATCTCAGCCATCGTATATAATGCTCGATAATCACTTTATTAACAAACATATATGGCTTTATCTTTTTTTTTCTTATATATGTTCACACTTTTGTAGATGTGCATGCTAACATGTAGATTCTTATGCAGTTGTGCATAATGAAGACTCTCGTAGTTGTCTTTGCTTTTTTTTCTTTTTTTTTTGGGAACACTTTTGTACATGTGCTTAGCATGCTAGCATGTAGATTCTTATGCAGTTGTGCATAAGGAAGAATCTCAGGCAGATTCTTATGCAGTTGTGCATAAGTAAGACTCTCAGGCAGTTATGCTTAAAAACTTTGAATCATAATGTATCCATGTGAACCGGCAGTATTAATATATATAATCAGTTTTTCTTTATGGATGTTTGTGGTTTGGGTTACATTGTATTTTGTTGCGCGGTTGATTGCAGTGCGGAGTCAAATTGAAGCGGTAGTATCCACAGGGAATATCAAACCCTGGTAAGTATACTTCCTTTGCTTATGCTTATCATATTGAGTACAAACTTATGGATATTAATCTTTTTATATATCACTTTTGAGGTACTATGTTGTTCATTATGTTGCTACAGACTATGTTGTTGGTGACCTTACTGGGAAGGTATATTGCTGCTAGTTTTGGAGTTTTATTTGATAAAGAATGAATTTTGCTATTTCTTACTTGCATAAAGAATGAAGTTAGTTTTGGAGTTTTATTTGAATTTGATTTCGATTCTTGGCATGCGATTTAAGCTTTGAAATGTGCAGATTTGAATTTTGCTATTTCGTCAAAAATTCAGTTCAACAAAAATTGAACTACCCGGTTGTATGGACTTGCACCATATGTCTATTGATACGCTTAATATACCCCTTTTCCGATGTCGGATCGCTGGTTACAAGAACATCGACATGAGTTTAAAAGGAAATGTATGGTCATGTCCTCCTCGCGGTACATCTATCAAAGTTCGTATATCTTATATGAACGAGTATCTCTATTTCTTGGCTAATCTTGGTTTCATGTCGGGTCATCTTCCTAATCGAGATCATGCAATTTATTTAGAAGGACAAATTGCAAAATATATATGGAACGTATCTTTGAAAGCTTATTTATATAAAGCTTATTCCCTCGCCATTCATTGAATCGTCAAGTCGATTTTTTTATATTTCTTTTGCGGGTTTCTTTAGTCAAAAGTGGTCTAAATAAACCGGTACTCATTGTTTGGTATGATGCGATCGGGCTATACATTGGCTATGGCAAAATTTGCAAGGCAAGAATAACTATACTTTTTCTGAATGTTGCATAATTAGGTCCTGAAAGTTATTGATGATCAAATTTTCTTGTTGTTTGTACATGATGAACACCTTGCTGATTTTTACGAGTTCTGCAAAGGGTTGGAGTATTGGTTTTTTGAGGCTTCTTTAAAAAAATTGATATGCATTTGAATGTTTTTGTATAGGAATGGCTAATGCTGGTGTTTTGGAACTGAAGTGGAAGAAATGGAATGCTAAAGAACTTCGAATTATGTCGGATGGGCTTACACAGTTAGCTTACACTTCTCATGTTTATTATCTTGTTTTGATTCAAACACTTCAAATAAGAAAGCCACAGTACTTTAAAGCTCGCATTCAAAGTACCATCTTCTGTCTGCTAACTGTGTTATGTCTTTTCTAATAATGTGCATTGACTTTGTAATGAGCACGCATTGATTGTTAATTGGTAAAGATAGTTCCAGGGCATTGAATGTGTTACATTCTAACTCTTTGCCCAATATTATGAATGTGTGAATTACTTTGATAGAAAATTACTTGGCTTTTTTCAGTGGATTGTGAACTCTCTACGATTGAGAAGACTCATTCATGGAAGCTTCGCTATGATTATGATCGTGTGAATGATGATAAAGATGTTTCCAACATCGAGGCCAAGATGACTGATGGTATGTCATATATCTTAAATTATATAGTAGTTCACCAGTTCTTAGTTTCGTTTTAGTATAGTCAAGACTCAAGATTTTGGTGAATGTTTTGTACTAAATAAAACAAGAATGAGTTTTAGGGGATAGTTTTGTGTATTATGCTTACAAGATGCTAGTGAAGACCTAAAAGATATCACGAGAATCCAGCGTAATTTAGGATTTGAGCTAGCTCGACCATGTCGAGAGTCCAAGAATAATTGAACTAGCTCGACTACGACAGCTCACTTACAACTGTGTCATGTTATAGAAAAACATCACGATTGGGCTCAACGGCTCTCGGATGTAGGGGATTCATACAGTGTAAGCAATTATTTGTTTTGTTTTACTGGCATGATAAGTATAATTGTTGTGGCATGATAAGTAGTGTAGTAAATGACTGCATCTTTTAATCATGTTTGAATGACCAGCATATATGTACAATGATCAGACACTGGGTATCATAGTAATGAATGAATATAAAATATGTGGCCAAGACTTGGATTTAGATTTTCAAGTGCTAGTCAGTGTCAAATGATGGACATGACCCATCCAGGAGTTGTGTGTAAATTTGAAGACAATGTTTCAGTGATGATCTCAGTTTCTGAGTTGGACTAGTCATTTTACATAGAACTCAAATGCGCGGTTTAGCATTAGGATAAGAGGAGAACTGTAAGGTCATAAGAGCCACTTTTAAATTAGTATCTTGAACTTGATAATTAGATAAATTGTGGTCTCAGTCTAGTGTTGTTTTAGATTAGTAAATAATGGTGGAATCTTCTTCATTTGTAGCCTATTAGTCTTTGACTCAATCTTTATAAGCATCTTTTGGATATCGATTAGAAGAATTTGTGATGCTTTGTTCGCGGGTTAATTGAATGATGTCTGAACAAAGCAGCAAAAGCAACCATTAGGTCCCTTAGCATTGCAAGATTTGTAAGTTATAATGTAGTATCTCCTTATAGAGATTTAAGTTAGAAGAACTTAGGAATTTCGAGAACTTTATACAAAGCTGAACTTAGGAGTAAGTATGTTTATGTGTATGTCCATTAAATGAATGACATAGTTTGTATCAAATACTCATACTTGTTAACTTCAATTGAAGAATTCTTTTTCATAATGGTAAATGTGGAATTGAAAGTGTAAAAGTTTGTATATCCGTAGAATGGTGAATATGGGGAACTGGGTAACTGCAGTGGGGTAAATATGGGAGAATGGATTTTGACCAGGTCAATGAAGACCTGACCTTTTTTTTTGCAAAAGCTTAGCAACGTGTTGTTTGTTGCTAAATTAGAACCAGAACCAATAGTTCCGAGTAGAACCATATTCCCGTAATTAGAAACAACTTAGCAAACAGCGGACCTTGGTTGCGAATAGACAAAGTCGCAACGGCACGCGATGCGTTGCGAATATCCGTTCTGACCAAGAATCAAGCGGCTTATGCCGTTGCGAAAAAGCTGCAACACCGTGTTTTGAAACGTTAACCTGCCGTTGCGACCCCGGTCAGCAACGTCCAGGCTCCGTTGCTAATTCCTAAAAATGGTGTAGTGTAGGGATTGCAGGGTGTGGGACCGGCCACGGCTAGGGCATGGCCGGCCGGCCATGTTGCCCGATCCCCACTCCTTTCCCTATTTTATAATATTATTTTTCATGAATCCGTGACACTGGAAAATCCATAGGTTTTGTTGGAACGGAGGAGTTTCATGAGTTTAGGAAATAATAATTATAAAAGCTAGGGATTGTGAGGTGTGGACCGGCCATGGCTTGGGCATGGCCGGCCGACTATGTTTCCCTGGCCCGCACACCTTTCCCTATTTTATAATATTATTTCATGAATCCATGAGGTTATGGAGAATCCATGAATTTTGTCGAAACCAAGGAGTTTCATGAAATTGGGGAATGATTATTATAGTAGGCTAAGGATTGTAAGGTGTGGGGCCGGCCACGGCTAGGGCATGGCGGTCGGCCATGTTGCCGGTCCCACATACTTTTTCTTATTTTATAATATTATTATTTTTTCATGAATCCATGAAGTTATGGAGAGTTCATGAATTTTGCAAAAACAAGGAAAATTGCTAAAATCAAGGAGTTTTTCATGAGTTCGTGAAAATAACAAAATAGGGTAAAATAATGAAAGAAGCATGGGACCCCACACGGCTAGGGCATGGTCGACCGGCCGGTGGGCCCGACCCCTCGGGCGCTCCTTATTATTATTTTATTAATATTTTTTGTTTTCTCTTGTTTTGCGTAGGATTCCTCATCTATTCATGTTTTTGGATGCTCGTTCATGTATCCGGTGCTGTTCGTGCATCATCATTGTAGCACACTTACACCATTTTTCGTGGGGCTTACTTTCGGGGATGGTCGGATGCCTTGGTTGTTGAGTAATTATTGCTAATCCATGAAATTCAGTGTAACATAATTCATGAAACGAGACAATAAAATAAGTAGTTATTCATTATCAATTCATAGGATCACCAGGATTCGACCATGAACTTCGGAATAATAAAATAGCGTTACCATTCCATGGGATCGTGGATTCGACCATAGAATCGGAGTAATAAAATTACCTATTACCATTTCATGAGATTAGTAGTGAATTCGATCATGAAATCGGAGTAACGAGATAAATTGTTGTTGCCATTCCATGAGATCGAGTCGTAGATTCGATCATGGAATCGGAGCATTTATTATTGCCATTCCATGGGATCGGGGCGTGGATTCGACCATGGAATAGGAGCAATTGTTATTGCCATTCCATGGGATCAGGCCGTGGATTCGACCATGGAATAAGAGCAATAATAGATTATTCTCGGGAATTCGAGTGGTGAATGTCACGGCGGAATTAATCTATGTGCATAGTCGGAGACTAATCCCTGAGGGTGTTCTCAGACACTACGGAGAACACCTGAGTCTATACACGTCGTTCTACATAGTCAGTATCAGTGAGTATCACTTTCCTGAAGGCGTTGTTGCTCTCAATCTGACGGAGAACCGCCCAATCGTTCTTCTATGTAAAGGTGGGTCACTCTCCACAATCGGGGAACAAGAGTATCACAGAGCGTCTGAAGAAGCGTTAAGCCCTCTCAACAAACAATTATGTAGGAGGACCTCCCAATTCTATTATTCTACATAGAGGTCACAATGAAATGCCAGGATCAAATGCTCACTAGTAGAGAGGATTTTCGAAAGACATATTCATCATGGCTTCCGTAAAATATGAATCGTCACATGCCCAAGCCAGTATCGGCAACATGCGGTATCATGATTTTACGGTTTGACCTTTGTTGAAAATCCACCATCAACACCCCTAAAAAATTTATTAATTTTATTTAGATAAAAGGTTATTTTTGTAATTTATGTCATATTATTAATAATTATGGGTTCAACATATATATGATATTCTAGTGGTGGATTTTTAGTATACAAGAAATAAAAATTGGATTACACATAATTGTCCCCATTTAAAAAAAGTTTTGGGGCTTCAGGGCTTTGAAATACATGAACATTCAAGTTGAGGTTTCAAAAAAATACAACTAGGAGGAGAGATGGCATTCTACGGTTCCACCACCCTTGATGTAATTGTTCATAGCAAATTTACAAAGTATGAGCTAAAATTTACAATTTTAGGACAGATTGAAATCGTAATTTTTTGAGTGAAGGACTGAGTTTTTCGAACCATATAAGGAATACTCCATGGAATATCTCTGACATCACGATATAGCCTTAGTCGGTTTGTGGCATCACCTTATATTCTCACTTTAGGCAAGCTCGGTGTTTTAGCAAACTCCACATCCACCGGATCAGCTTTTGTTTCTGCCATCCAATATCTAGTGAAATGAAAGACAGTTATTTCTATTATAAAGCATTAGTGCCTATAATGAATAACCTGTGTGCCTTTAGTGTTTTATGCTAGTACAACTGTGAGTTGTCTTTGACAGCCTGTATACCTGAATTTTGCATGTACTTTGATAGACACATTTTTTGTGTCTGAATTGTCCTTTTCGCTGGTATTGTTGGAACTCGATTTTTGTACTAATATTGTGTTTTTATGTATTTTTGGAAATAAATATTTGTTGGAAAATTCGGCTCGAAAAAGTTGCTCGGAACACCCCTGAGGACTTTTGATATTCGGACTCCCACTTTGGATAAAGGGTAACCCAATTACTAAGGGGCACCATGTTGATATTCGCACCCCCATTTGTTGGTTAAGGGTGACCTTCTCCTTCGTTTGAAAATTGTGTTTTGGCTGAAATATTTTCTTCACTGGCAGATTTTGAATCGATTTTTGGGCATGAAAAGAAGGAGACTAAATCGCAAACTTCATGGTTCGACTTGTTAGAGCATCACAGGGATGGTATGGTTGATATTCTCGATTAGAATTGGATGCATCGTGGAGATTGAAGTTCACGAGCAACACGTATAAATACACGGCCTTGCATGAGTTTTGGTGTTTTTCAACATGTTCTATGCATGTTAGTTGACTCGAGCAACAACCAGGAGCGTGTAAGAGATAAACAAGGAAATATTTCATCTGGCAGACGCGTGCAGGGAAACAAAAAAAAAAAAGAAAATATATTTTCTTCCTAGCGCGAGTAATGACAGATTATTTTGAGTGATTGCGTGTGATTCGTTTGTCCTGTTGGGTATAAAAGAGGAGTAGGGGATGCGTACAAGGGAGACAGAGAGATTGGGAGGTGTTAGAACGCAAGAAGAGCCAAAAAATCGAAGTTGCAGAGACTACCTTTTCTGCTGCTGCTTCTCTGAAGAACACGAAGAACGGACCACCAGAAGCGGTCGTTCTTCTACATTGTCTACGACACATAGACGAGGGTCGTAATACGGAGGGCAGACTTACAAGACAAAGCACTTATTCTCTATCGTAGTTTGTAACGGTTTTGCAACATCTATAACTGTTGCAAACCCGATTTTCATCTTATTCTCCTTTGTTCATCATTTGTAAACCATTTTTTGAGCAATAATAATGAATTTTGAGCGTTTTCCAACATGATGAGCGGCTAATTCTCCCCACAACCAAGGCAATGAGAAGCTATTTACGCATGAATAGCGGTAACCATTTTATTTGCTATAATTTAAAATTTATAATTCACTCGATCCTTTGCTTTTGCAGAGTTTTAAATTGTTCGCAAAATTCATTTCATTAGTTGTGATTCAATTAGATAGGTTATGCTTTGTATTAAGATAATCTATGCTTAGGGATACAATTAATTTTGAGAATTTGTCGATTATTTGTGAATTAAGAAACAAGGGATTTAAAGGATAATTAGAGTTTTGGGTTATTTACAGATTTCATTCATGTGTTATAGTGGAATCGAGTGTCTTGGTTATTCTCACATATCTTGAAACAATTTTGTGTTAATTTTTCTTTATTATTAATTTTTATAAGTCTAAAATCTTTTGCTTTCACAAGTCTCAACGAACCTTATTACTACAACATTATTGAGTCACATCAATTTTTGGCGCATGCAACGGACTTGTCTTTAGGCTAGAGTTTTTAGATTTTCTTTTAGTTTTTTTATTTATTTATTTGTTCTTCTTTACGTTTTGGGTTTTTTCTCTTCCTTTCGATTTTTGGGATTTGGAGCGAAGAAATATTTGCCAAAGCTTTTGGTGGATACTTAAAGATTTGGAGTTAAAGACAAAGCGAAAGGAGCAAAAGAAGAAGATTTTTAATATTTTATAAAGAGAGAAAAAAAAGAGGCATTTTTATTTTTTAGACATTTTTTATTTTTTTTAGACTTTTCTTTTCTTTTGCACTTTTACCTTTTTTGGACTTGGACATTTGGACATTTGGACATTCCTTATTTTTTTAAACCCTACGGAAGGGTAGTATTAAATATCAAACTGTTTTGCGAGAAGGACGGTGATTATATCACCTCGGCCCTCGAGTTCGACATGACAAGGAGTCGTGGCTAGTTTACAAGTTCATCCCCCGTCTGGTAAGGTAAGTTTGTCAAACACTCGCGAATCCCCCGGCAGCGATTACTTCCTTCGTGTGAATATATGTTGAGGACTTGAAAACGGCTATTTTTAAATTCCTAGTAAAGGCAAGGACTGGCCATATAAGATAAGGGTTCGGATTTCATCACCGTTCTCTTCTTGCCCGCCTTAGGAAAACAATACTTAACGCGAACCTAAGCCTTAAAATCTGGAATAGAACGAGACCGATAGGGTAACGATCTTAGTAGGAAAGTCTTCCGAAAAATATTGGTTACTCTTTTAGCATACTTTGAAGTTCATGATGGTCTCTGTGAAGTTGAATGCGTGACTGCGCCGCCTTGTAATAGCGGTAAGGCCTTGGGTATCAAAGCTCCACCGAGCTTCCCTCGCATTGATTCAACTTACTTTGACTCGGATTGATCCGGAGGGTTTGCTTAAATTGTAACGAATTCCCTTTCGAACGATTAGAAGCTGGTCTAGAAAACAATCTAAGTGGAGCCATCATGCTTTTTGTTTGCTAGATATCATTAGGTTTGCTTTGGTGAGTCAGCCTTGTTTGTGTTTTGCATAGAACTTCCCTTCCTTTTAGGATTTTTCTTTTTCTTTTATTTTTCTAGGTTTGCATTAGTAATCACTCATCTTTTCACTTTATTCATCATCTTTCTCTACTGCTACAATGGAAAATCCTACATCTAACTCAATTTCTAGGGTTCCTGTTCGTCAATTAACTAGTATTGTTCATCTTAAACTCAAAGATTATAATTTCCTCACATGGAAATCACTAATGATTCATGTGATTCGAAAATTCCGAATTATGAAGTACCTTGATGGATCTTTCCCATGTCCTGTTCAATTTACCTCTCCAAGAACGAACTCAGTGGAATAGAAAATCCTTTGTATTTTGACTGGATTGATGACGATTTCACAATTTTACTGTGGATTAACTCTACAATCTACGATTTTGTGATTTCTTACTTCACATGATCTTTTACCTCATATGATTTGTGGAAGAATATTGAAGACAGGTTTGCAAGATCATCCTCAACACATTCTATTCAATTACTGAACGAAACTGATATCTCTTAAACAAAGTGATAAAACAGTTTCTTCTCTTCTTAAAGAAGTTAAAGCAATTTTCTGATCAACTTGCTGCAGCGAGGATATAAGGTAACTAATGACGAACTTGTTGTTGTCACATTATCTTCTTTGAATTCAGACTATAATGCTTTTTACTTCTTATCGAGGATTAGAAATCCTCCTGTATCTAGTATTGAACTTCATAATTTGTTGATTAGTGTGGAAATGATAGTATCTGAAAGAAATAAGTCCTTAGTTGCTGAATCAATTAATAGATAATTTGTTGTTGAATCAAGCAATAGAGCTTTTCTTTGCTTCTTGGACCTCCGAGGGTAGAGTGGTGGTCGTGGTACCAATTTCTTTCATAGAGGTGGTGGTGGTGGTGGCCGTAATCAGCATAATTTTTCTTTTGGTAGAGGTTATGGATCTGGCATTCTACCAACTCCTTCTCCAACTACAAAGACCAACTTATCCTTCTGCAAGACCACCTCCTTCTGATCTTTATTCTGGAGATAGACCTACACGTCAAAACCGTAGAAATATGGTCATGATGCTAGTGAATGTTGGAATCACATGAATTTTGCATATCAAGGTCTTCAACCTCCAAGAAACATCTGTGCCATGCTTGCAGCAGCTAATATTTTTGGTGAAAACCCCTCGTATATGGATTCTGGTGCAAATAATCACTTAACATCCGATGCTTTGGCAATCTTGAAGCTTCACATCTTATTTTGGTGTCTTTGATGTTATTGGTACATCAAATGGTGCAGGTATGTCAATTAAGCATTTTCTGTTCCTAATCATACTTTTTAACACAATCAAATAATTCATGTTCCACAAGCTTCACAAAATCTCATTTATGTTAACAAATTTGCTAGAGATAACAATTGTTCTCTAACTTTCACTTAATTTGATATATGCATTAAGGATCTTCACACATGGAAGATTCTTTTCGAGGCCAGTGAAAATGGTTTATATCCTATCTTCAACTACAAACCATCAATATCACCTTTACCTACAGAATGTCTTGTGTTAAAGCTTCATCTGCAATATGGCATATAATACTTGCTCATCCATCTTTTGAGTCCTTCAATAGAGTCCTGTAAAAACAATAAAGCTTGACAATATTATGTCAAAGCCGATATGTGTGTTCATTGTCAACTAGGTAGCAGCCATAAACTACCTTTTCCATTTCAACTAGTTTTTCATTTGCACATTTACAATTGTTGCATCTTTATGTATGAGGCCCTCCTCATGTCACTTCTTTGTCGTCACAAATATTATGTCAATATAATTGATGACTTTTCTAAGTTTTGTTGGGGTTTTCCTCTTACACACAAATCTGACTTTAAAACTCAAGCTTCTACATTTCAAATCCTCAAGAGAAAATATTTTATCTTGCTTGATAAAATGCATAAGAACTGATGGAGGAGGTGAATTTGTTGATCATGAACTTCACCAATTTCTTTCTACTCATGGTATCAATCATGAAATTACTTGTCCTAACACACCGGAGAACGAATGGTGTTCTTTGAATCTAAACACAGACACCTTCTTGACATTACTAGGACTTTTCTACTTCAATCTTCTCTTCTCTCTCATTCTGGTTTGAAGCTCTATCTACTGCAAATTACACCATAAACAGATCGCCAACAAAATCACGTTCACATTAATCTCCTTTTGAAGTTCTATTTCATAAAACTCCAGATTACTATTTTCTTAAAAGTTTTGGATGTCTTTGTATTCCATGGCTTAAATCATATTCAACTTATAAACTTGCACATAGGAGTGAACAATGTATCTTTATTGGTTATAACAAACAACAAAAAGGGTATAGGTGCTTCAATCCTGTCATAGGTAAAACTTTTGTCTCTAGACATGTCAATTTCTTTGAAACATATTTTCCATACTCTACACTTACTACATCCACATCATCTTTTTCCATTTCTAATCTTGACATGTCATAGTTAAACTTGATATTATCACACCTTGTGCATCTTCTACTCCTATTTCTTCTACTACTTCCATTACTACAAATACTCCACCTGATGTTACTACTACTACTATAACTGCTCACTCTAATGATCTCAATACTCATCAAACGTTTACTAGATCTAAACATGGCATTTTCAAACCCAAGTCTTTACTTTATAATAAACATCCTTTCCCCCTTTGCTTATTTGGATGATATCGCATCTATTTCACTTACTTGATATTCTCAAGGTGCTAAAATCCCTGATTGGTTAAACACAATGCATGTTGAGAACAAAGATCTTAAGGATGCATGTACTTGGACTTTGGTACCACCTGATCCTTCACAAAATTTAGTTTGATGCAAATGGGTTTTTAAGATCAAATATAAATGCAGATGGTTCACTTGAAAGGCGAAAGCAAGGCTAGTAGCAAAGGGATTTCATCAGCTTGAAGGTATTGACTATACTAATACCTTTAGCCCTGTTGTGAAACTAGCTACAATCATATTAGTCTTATCAATTGCAGTCAATTTTGATTGGAAAATTACTCTGTTGGACATAAAGCAATGCTTTTCTTCATGGTGACTTAAAGGAGGATGTATACATGACACAACCACCTGGTTTTCAAGATGCCGAACATCCCAATGATGTCTTCAAACTTCACAAGTCACTTTATGGTCTCAAAAAAGCACCAAGGGCTTGGTATGAGAAACTGGTTGATGTTTTAGTGGGTCTTGACTTCACTCCTTCACCAAACCGACTCAGAGTCTTTTTTATGCAGAAAATTGGTTCTAAACTTACCTATGTTATGGTTTATGTTGATGATATTATCATCACAGGTAATGACAGTTCTCACTGTGCGTCATTAATATCTTATTTTGGTACTCATTTTCCAGTCAAAGATTTAGGGGATCTTCATTACTTCCTTGGCCTTGAAGTACACAAGCTCCAAAGGACTATTTCCTTGCCAAACTAAATATGCAAATGATCTTCTTAACAAGACAAATCTTCTTGGAATCAAACCTTGTAATACTCCATGTTCTGACAACATCAAATTATCAGCTTCAGATGGTGAGTTACTAGCTGATCCTACTGAATATAGATCCATTGTATGTTCACTTAAGTATCTCACTTGGACAAGACCAGAAATTTCTTATGTTGTAAATCAAATATGTCCGCACATGCACGCACCAACAACTACTCATCTTACAGCTGCTAAAAGAGTTTTGAGATACATTAAATGAACTCTTGTTTGTGGTCTTCTGTTTTCTAAGGGTTTTACTGCTCTCAAAGGATACCACGGATCTTTGATTGGGATGGTAATCCGATGATAGAAGATCAACTAGTGGACATTGTATCTTTTGGCTCTAATCTTGTTTCCTAGTCATCCAAGAAACATCCAACTATCTCTAGAAGCTCCACAGAAGCTTTAATATAGGCCAGTAGCAACAACTGCAACAGAAGTGCTTTGGCTTTGTCAGTTGAAAGATTTACATTTCTTTTTATCGGTTGCACCTATTATTGCTTGTGATAACAAAGGATCTATTGCTCTATCTTCAAATCCTATTTTTCACAATAGGATGAAACATTTAGCTATAGACTTTCACTTTGTTAGAGAATTAGTTCAGTCAAAGCACTTGCAGGTCACTTATATCTCATTTCTTTATCAAGTTGCTGATATATTAACTAAAGGACTCTCTACACCAAGATTTGCCTTTCTCAGAGACAAGATGAAGATTCGCATCCTCTCCCGGCTTGAGGGGGCTAGTGAAATGAAAGACAGTTATTTCTGTTATAACTGACTAAAGTGCCTATAATGAATAACTTGTGTGCCTTCAGTGTTTTATGCTAGTCCAACTGCAGTGTCTTTGACAAACTGTACACTGAATTATGTTTGTACTTAAAAGAGTAATTACTCTTCAGTTTGAGTTAATGGGAATCTTTCCCTTTCTTCATCAATCCCTCTAATATCAAAAGGGAGAAGTACCACATCCCTAAAAAGTACCTAGATGATCTTGAGCAATAACTCCAACAACTCCTTTATTTGGAACAAATGCAGATCCTTTATTAATTTTCATATAATGAATATGTCGAGGTTCCCAATGTTGTGAGCGAGAATCGAATGGTTAACACTTCCACAACCACTATCCTCAGGAACACCATACTTGTAATCCATATTAGCCAATTTGAAAACTCTACCTGGTGAGAAAGAAACACCTGAGAATACCATATCATTTCTCATCTTCCACAGGTTCCAAAGATCAGAGGCCCATTTCAAACTTATGATTTTTATTCAGTAGCATGACATGGGTTTTAACATATTAGCTTTTGGAAGTTTCAAAACTTAAGAACCATCATTTGGGGCATACATGAAAATTTTGGGGCATATTGAATAAGACAAAAACAGGGTTGGAAATAGAGTTTCTAGGGTGCCCCTATTATTTATAAACATGACACAACCACCTGGTTTTCAAGATGATGAACATCCCAATTATGTTTGCAAACTTCACAGGTCACTTTATGGTCTCAAATAAGCACCAACGGCTTGAAAATGCCCTTATTATTTATATTTTCTAATTATTTTTAAATTAAAATAAAAAAAATATTTTCTTAAAAAAACATTTTATTTTTTTAATATAATTTTAACTTTTAAAACAATTGTTAAATTTTTAATTACTAATCTAAGTTCGAATGAGTGGTATGTCAATTTAAACATACGTAGGTTCGGTGATAATATGTCGGTCGAACTTATGTTTTGTGAGAACATACCTGGGTTCGTGATTCGATAAAAAAAATAGGACATCTGAACTTAATATTATTTTTCACAAAGTGAAGTTCGGCTAACATCTTCGTGTTTAATTATCGACGTTTAACTGCTCATCGATTTACTTTCGGGATGAAAAAAAAAAGAAGTTACGTGATAGCTTTGATTTATTGTTAGCCTAACTTTGCTCTCAATTTTCAGTAAAAAAATTCCATGCAATAAGAAAAAATAAAATAAAATTCCATGCAATTTTTTTATTTGTTTCATCAAAGTCCAGTTTTTTTTTTTTTTCTCTTCTTTTCGTTGATTTCACTTTGTTTGAAGATTCATTAGGTGTTCATCAATCTGTTCCCATTCTGTGGAGGTTCGTACTTCTCAGTTAGGTCAAGTGGTATTTAAATCGATAAAAGTTAAAAATTACTCTTCCCTTCCCTTCTCTTTTGTTTTGTTATTCATCTCTTTTCTGTCAAGAATCGATCTACAAGTTAGGGCTTTTTCTGAAAGTGTTTCGTAGATTCGTATTGTTTTAGTTGAATCAAGGAAATTTTTAGTATTGAATTGGGTAGGGTTTATTTTAGAGGATTGTTTTTTTGTTGGTGGGATTAAAGAATCAGTTTTTAGGTGTTTTCCCTGAGTAATTTTTGAAGATTCTAAAGTAGGGTTTCGTCGATTCTTTTGAGGAAGTGGGGTTTCTTTGCTTCAGAGAGTGTTTGAAGAAATTGATTTGGGGTTTTTCATGGAGCAAATTTGAAGAATCTGAGTTAGGGGTTATGAAATTGATTTCCAAAGAAGTGGGTTCTCTGTGTGTTGATTGATGTTTTGGGATATTGTGGTGGCCTTTTCCTTGAAAAATTTGAAGACCCCGAGGTAGGTTTAGGTGGTTGATTTGAAGAAGTCTGGTTTGGTTTCTGGAATTGATTGAAGGATCATAATTTGCTTCTTAAATTTCTTCATTGGGTTAGTTTTTCCTTGTATTGTTGTGTACTGAAGTCCTATGTAAAGGATTTCTTGTTAAGTAGCAGTGGTTTTGATTATCATGACTTTGGGACATTACCTAGGTTCTTTGTGATTGTTTAGTTAGTGTTTCAGTGTATGGTATTGTAAGTTTTCATTTTTTTGTGAATTCTTACAGTCCCATCCTTTAAAACTCTGATTAACTAGTTACCTGTGCATTAGTTAGATGTGCTTCACCATGCCTAAGGTTACTAGGTCTAGTAAGACACAATGTTTGCGACCCACCTCTCAAGGTTTTGTTAATCAAACTGTTAATGGGTTTCAATGCTGCACTGATGAACCCTAGTTAGGTTAACCCACCTGTAAGTATAAACCCATCTCCTGCTCTACAAAATTTCACAAGAGGTGGTTCTTCTTCCTCTGGCTGATCCTCACCCAACTTTCTCGGATCAAGATGCGGGTAATGGTAATGAATCGGATGATGACACGATTATGTCATTTTCCTTACAAGTACCATGAATATTTTCATGATGGCGTGAATGGGAGAGGTTACGCTAAGACTTCAATAATCAAGCATATACAAGACAGGCATTTTTCTATTCGGAACGGAATATCTATCTCACGAGAATGTATTCAGTAATGTCTTTGGGGTGTTCCATGCTCGGGAAAAGTTGTTGAAAAATCTACGGATGTGGTTGTGTTTTCCCTGCATGCAATGTTATTCTTGGAAGAGGCGGTGCAGAGACCATGAGGGTGGCGTTTTAGCTGGTCCATTTAATGGCAGAAGTGCTGACTTTCTGTTGTATGGTGTTGATAAACCTGAAACCTTTCAATAAAAATTTCAATTCAGGTAATACATCCAATAATGAAGAAACTGCAACTAATTACGATGTATCGGTGGGTCTTTCTATCAATATGCTGGACTTGGTTTTTAAGAAACAACTCACTACAGTTTCGAGCATTCTGCCATTGTGCAGACTCAATTTCTCAAGATGTTTAAAAGCTTCCCATGACAGGGTCCTGGCACGTCCTAATGAAGTATCTGTGTGGTTAGAGCTCTTATTGCTTCCTGTATGCACCCTTAGCCTATATATCCCAAAGAACATCATGGAAGAAAGATCGGGGTTAGAAAGAGGTTTAAAGAAAAGTCAATTAATCGTGGCTCTGATAAAATGGAAAGAGCCCAATGGATGTCTTCCTTGGTTCAACACTTGCTAGATGCCCACAAGGATATTCGAGAGAAGTAAAACATTGTAAGAAGAAACCAAAAACCAACATAGAGGCTTGAAAAAAGAAGCTTAGTTTCGGCCACTACACAACTTCCATTAAAATCCTCTCTTCTAAAGGAGTGGCACCAAATCATGAAGACACATTGCATGAGCTTCAACGAAACATCCTCATGCATCTCCTCCCATTATACCCCCAGGTGAGATTGATTTCCCTCCCTATATCTCATAACTCCAATGAAGTATTAAAGCCATTAGGTTTTCTCAAGATACCTCTTGTGGAAGGGATGGACTCCGTGCTCAATATCTACTAGATGCTTTAAGTGGATTTGTTTTGCCGAGTGTCATACGAGATTCTTGCTTCATTAGCCGGAGTGGTGAATTTGGCTAACTAGACAAATGTCCCCACTGTGTTAGGAGAATTCGTTGCTAGTGCGCCTCGCATACCCCTCCTTAAACTTGATGGAGGAATCAGACCCATTGCCATTGGCACCATTTGGAGGCGACTATGCTCTAAGTTAGCTTCCAAATTAAGGTAGCAAAGCTATGACTACATATTTGGGAGATCACCAATTTGGTGTTGGAATTCGTGTGGAG
Organism: Papaver armeniacum; assembly: GCA_023531295.1. Classification (NCBI taxonomy): domain Eukaryota; kingdom Viridiplantae; phylum Streptophyta; class Magnoliopsida; order Ranunculales; family Papaveraceae; genus Papaver; species Papaver armeniacum. The sequence goes on along the minus strand of JAJJWW010001289.1, from coordinate 34,097 downwards.
GAGAAGGTATTATGCACTAAGCCAATAGATTACTTGAACTCAAAGGTACACAATCTAACCTATCTATGCTCCTCATTGACTTTAGAAATGCTTTCAACCTAGTTAGTAGGACTTGCTTCTTATTCGGGAAGTGAGGAGTAAATGTCCTAGTATTGCAAAATGGTTGGAATTCTGATTTACACGCATCTAACAAGATTATACTATGGCGAATCAACATTTTCCTCTGCTCAGGGTGTGCAGCAAGGTCACCCACTAGATCCCTTGATCTTTGCATTAACCCTCCACCCACTCGTCAGTAAGATCGCTACGCAATGTACCCTTGACTTGCATGCTTGGTATCTCGATGATGGCAAAGCATCGACGGAGATACTTTGGAAGTATCTAAGGCGCTTAAAATTATACAAAATGAAGGTGGCATCAGGGGCTTATTCTTAAACATCAACAAGACAAAGATATTTTGGCCTTCGCCAGTAACTAGGAGTTTTGTTGATGGTGTATTTCTGAGCAATATTGGTAGAGCTAATGGGGGAGTTAAGTTGTTAGGTGGACCAGTCAGCCTTGATTCTGAATATTGTAGTGAGCTTGTGATGACCAGAGTTGATAAAACTATGCACTTAATGAAATGTGTGCGGAAATTAAAGACCCGCAATGTGAGCTTCTTCTTACGCAGACTACACCGGCGTTTCCAAGCTCTATTTTACCCTCCGCACTACCAACCCTCAAGTTCTTGGTCCTGCAATCACTTACTATGATCATCACCTCTTTCAATACTTGAATATCTTATTACGGGTGATGCTGCTGGGTTTGGACCTCTTGAAAAAGGTTAGTTACCTTACCCGATCAAAGATGGGGGACTGGCGGTATACACGATGGTTGATACAAACCAATACTACTATCTAGCATCTTGCATACAAAGTCAAGCTACGCGATCAACTATTCTAAACAACACGGATGTGCCATCTTTGAGCTCTGTTTTCCCAAATACTCTCAATCATTACATGCAAACCTCGTGGACTTACATCTTCTACTTTCAACATCCAAGATACCGCCCCACAATCTATGAAAGCATTGGCGACAAGTTACTCGCTATTGTCAAGAGAGATTTGCCAAAAAATTTTGCATTGTCCACTAGAGAAGCGGTTTTATGGCGAGCAATCGGATGGCTCATGTGTCGACTTTCTTAAGGCTATCCCCATTGCAGCCTTAACATGAACCTTGGTCCCAGACAGTTTCGCGTTATTCTCCAATACCGTTTGGGTGTGCCCCTTTTACGGAGGACAGTGTGTGCGCATGATGTAGCCGTACCATGGACGTCTTTGGCAATCATGCCATGCATTGTGCGCATCAGGTTGGTCCAAAATTTAGACATGATATAGTCCTGTGATGTGGTTATGGACGTATGTTACAAAGCTCGCATTGCCTTTTTTGGATGATGGAAAGGGTTTGAAACTTGCAGATATTATCTTATATAATTGGGAGAATGGGCAAGACACTTGCCTTGATGTCACCGGAGTCTCACCGTTTTGCGGGTGATGGTCTTCGTATTTTCACAATCGGGACGTGCTATTTCTAACGGCTATTAATGCAAACGCGTACCAAGTATTTAGACAAATGCACAACTCATGGTTTTAACTTTGGTATTTTATCCTTCTCAACACTAGGTGAGTTGGTAGAAGATTTTATTGTTTTTTCTAAATAGAATGAAGAACTGTTTATCTAACTACGATGTTAACTATAAGATATGCAATTCTCTTTTTCAAAGGATTAGAGTAGCTATTCAAAAAGAACGCGAAATTGGGGGATATATAAAGGAATTGGGGGATATTGATAACTTCTCCCAACCCATGGTGTGTGTTAAGGGGTGATTTTAGGGTATGAAAATACTAAAATACTCTTTGGTTAATTAAAAAATATTATGAGAAGACCATACTACCCTTTCTACTAAAACAATAAAATCAAAAACCAAATTCATACAATGCCTCCCAATGAAAGAAACCAAATGCCCAATCGAACTCAACATCATCGATTTCTCAACAAAATCGCATGAAAGACTTGCTAAGATAGCTCAAGAGCAAGAACACGAAGAAGCAACGTTATCTGACGATCAACTACTCAGAAATATGACTTCTGTGAGAAGGTAAGTCATTTAAAACTACTTAATTAGTGTTTCAATTGATTTGTAGCTATGGGTTTAGGTTAGAATCGCGAACCCTAACTCAAACAAACAGTTTCGTAGAGTACCGTCACTCATGTTTGCATGAACACACGATCGGTTTTGTATTCCCAAGATAGAATCTGGATGAATACAAAGGTTTCGGCCTTCCAATACGAGAATCACCAGAATTGAATTTTCCCTACCTACATTCAATCCAGATGAATATTGATCTTGGTTTTTAGTACGAAGCAACTTTGATAATAATTGTGTATGCCTAGGTAGTGGACTTAAAACATACAGGAGAGTTTATGAATTTGTCACGGTCTAGGCATAGATTTGGGCTGGATTGTATGTCGGTTTCTAGTACCGACATTCTTTTTGTAATAATTGAGCATGCTTGGGTAGTTGTCTAAAAACATACAGAAAAATTGTCACAAATACGGATAGATTTTAGGTTGGTTTGTATGCCTTTCTGGGTACTTGTTACTGAGACTTATTGGTAGTCAATGTTTACTTCCGAACATTGTACCGGCGTGGTTTATTTTAAGGTAGCCAATGCCGGTAATAAAACTGAAGGTGAGTTGTCTTATATTCATTGCTTTCCGTGTTAGCTACGATATAGGTCAAAGAAAAGGAAGCTAAAAAAACAAAAAATAAAGATGATGTCACTAAGAAAAGAAGGAAGGACGGTCTTGATACTCCTCAGTCCTGCCTCCTCGAGGGAAAGATGAAGGTCGTAAGATACGTTTGGGGGCTGGTACAAGAGGGATAATTTGGGAGAGTGGTGGACCGTAGATCGACTTGCAAACCGTGAGCACGATGATCAAGATGAGCAAGATGAAGAGGAAAGTCAATTAGCAAGCCAAAGCGAAGTTGGTGGCCCAAGTCAACAACCAACACAAGGCAATGGCAAGAAGGGGAAGCGTCAAAGTGAAATTTAAAGGTCCCCACCTTCCTCATATTAATGACATGATAACGACCTTGAACGTGGTAGAATTTGGGGTGAAGCTTCTGGAACAAAAACACTATTTGGATACAAGCACTCCTAGGCTCGTACTATCTATCAAACCTATGTAAGCATTTTCTATCTTGTACATATGTATTGTTGTGTATTTATGTAAAATCTCTAATTGTATTGTCTCTCCTAATTGTAGGATCATAAGAAGGCTGTGCGTGTTCTGAAACCAAGCCGCGGATGGTTGGGATTTGTCCGAGAATGTGAAGAGGTACAAAATTATGTGAAGCCTGATTCTGTTACTGTCAATTGCTTCGTCGAAAGGTATCATGGTGAAACCGATACCATGCACTTCCCTTTGGGGAGATGACCTTCATCCTGAAGATGCTCGAACATTCTAGGCTTGAATGTTATCGGCAAATCAATTGCAGTGAAGGAGTTGAGTCTCTGGACCTAGAATGGTCGGAGTTGCACGGTCTGACTAATAAGTTGTTTGGTTGGGACTACAAAACTTCGGGAGAGCTTTTATGAATCCACATCTGGTAAGACAAAGACAATCAAGTTGACGTCGTTTAAGAAGAATTTTGAAAACACAAAGAAAATAAGTTTGGAGGATGGATGGGACCCTAAACAAATTCATTATACTGCAGCTTAACTAATATACATCTTGGGCACTAGGGTATTCCACGACACCAATGGCAAAACGGGGTTAGTGCGAACTACCTTCCAGTTTTGGTCCGTTGGAAGATGTTTATGGATATTCTTGGGGCACCGCGTTAATGGCACATTTGATGATGGAGATGAAAGGGCCTAAGGCAAAAACCAACCAATTTGTCGGGAATTTCACTCTACCGCGGGTAAATTTGTTCTTAAACTTATGTTATTATGTATATTGTTCATATGTACTCTTATCGTGAACTTAGAAACAAAACTTATTGCTTCACATTGGAATAGGTGTGGGCTTATGAACACTTCCCAACCTTGTTCAAGGTATACCCCTCCTTGAAGATCATAGACCTTCCCGAACCGATACGCCTATAGCTAAGAGATACGAGTTCAACAATACTCCAAAGCCCAGTAACATAGGTCGACTGATCGATATGAGATTGGCTTTGGACGCAATGAGTACCAAAGATGTTGTGTTCGATCCTTACAAGGAGGCTAGAGGAAACCGCCAAGTTTTGAGGTTTGGTAACGTTGCATTTTACCATGGGCCGTTGTTCCCCCCAAAAGGATACGTTATGGCTAATCCTACACGTGTGATGCATAAACTTGGATATAAGCAATTAGCACATTTCCAGACGGCCTCTTTTCAATGTTTTGATCTTGACCTTTCTCGGTGCTATTCAACTCCAAATCGGTTGCATGTAGAATATGTTCCAAAACCGGACCCAATAGATTGGAGGGATAGGGAACCACGTCATTTGGTAGATATTAGTCAGTGGGAGATTGCTGAAAACGGTGATAAAGTTGATGCCGACTACATGGAAGATTACCTGCAATGGTCACATCCTTATGTCGTCCGCCCGGATGACGTCCAAGTTCCTCCCCAGAAAAACCCTCCCGTTCCAACTCCCGCACAGCACCACCTACGATGACCCAACTTAATAAGACCGTTGGATTGCTAATAAGTATTGTTAATTTCTTCGTCGTTTAATATACACATAATCTTATATGTATACTAATTATGTGCTTGATGTATTAAACTAGCGCGTCGGCTATAAGTTAAAGAAGATGTTGGGTTGCAAGTACCGGGGAAGGAGAGGTGCTATCCCTTGAAGAAATGAAGGAATCGAGGAAAAGCTTGATAGAATTGAAGAAACGACCTAGTGCAAACTTTGTTCGGGAAACTAAGAACAAACCTTACGGCCCAAAAGAAGCAAAAGACCCAGGTGATTAACTCTTTAGTTGTATTTCTTTTTTTTTGGATGGTGGTTGTCACGTCTTGAACAATTCCAAACTTGTTTTCGTTTGTACCTCGTGGGTTAACTCTTTAGTTGTTTGGTTTGCTTTGGTTTAGGATACCCGGATTAAGAACATTTGATACCAATCCAGTTGTTTGGTTTATGTTGAACATGTTTTGATTTCTAGTGATTCGTTTATGTTGAACATGTTTATCCTTGCAAGATTTATTTGCGACTTTTACCGGCATAGATAAGTTTAGGTTCAACAGTGTCGGTACCTAGACCGGCACTGTTGAATATTTATAAATCAATGCCGGTCCTAGGTACTGGCAATGAAATTGTTTATAAAACCATATGGAACAAGAAGATTAAAAATTCCATGTTCCTGTATATATATTCAAAGACACCCCCTATTTAGTATTTTCTAACATCTATGCTTTTAGGTTTTGTGATATTTTCAAATTTTCATAGTTGTCGAAAATCCCAACCGTGTTTGATTTCTTCCATGCGATTGCTCACTAGTTTTGAATATAAATCCATTTCGAATGCTCTTTGTTTTATTCATAAGTAATCTATTACATTGAATTTGAAAATTTTAATTAAAACATGCAAAAAAACATGGCATAGATTACATTTGGTTAAAGATAATCTATTTCCATCCCTTTTCAACAATTGCGGAACCATTGAGCCTTTCCGCATCTCTTGAATACATCGTCCTGGATGGGGTGTCATGATGATCTTCTATTGGTTCTTCTTCTCTTTCAACATATTTCTTTCCTTCATATAACACCCATCACACCCATCGATAGGCTTGCATTGGCCCTTGTGGTTTTCTTGACTCTGCTAGTTCAACATCTTTGTCAAACCATTGAAACTCCATCGCACTTTGGGTGATTCAAACACCTTAGAAACATTCTTCCATTTTCAAGATCATCGGTTTTTGAAACCAAAACCGGCGTGTCCCATCACAAATTTACTACACTTTGAATAAATAAAAGGACAATCCATGGCTAGATGAGAAGGTGACTTGCAAATTTGACACTTGCAATGATGACTCAGAAGAGAAGATTATATTAGTCATGCGTTATAGTAGTGAAGATCATATTGTTAGTAAATCTACTACTTGCAAATAGAGGTAGATGATGAATCCCCCATCCTTTGTAGCTTTAACCGTGTTTTGCTTTCTTGAGAGAATGATATTTGTTATTTGGTTGCCGGTTTTTAGAGATTTTCCAAAGGAATGGGGGTATTGTATAGAAATAAATCTCCAACGGTCTTATTTTTCAAAAAAAACTAGAAGTTTTTTTTTTTTTGAATTTAACCACCACCAGATAGTCGTTTGTAGGATCGGAATATCGCAACAACAACACACTCGCTATGGAATCTTCATCAACAACATTGCAAACCGTCACAGAGGATTTCGAAATGACATAACGATAGCGTAAACGTGAGAAAGTGTGATGATCTAGCGAAATTTAGGATGTTTGTGAAATTAACATTTGTGTTTGACATGGCTCGAGGAAAAGGTTACAAGCTCCACAGAACCACGAGTCATGGAGATTTGGGGCCAATAAATCCCATCCAGGGAGAGATACCTTGGATTTCTAACTATATATATAGGTTATACCTTAGTTGGACGCCCGAGGGTCTCTTCCAAGGAGTCGCTGTATGCTCAAGGCGCCAGAGTACACGGTTGAGCTAAGAGTGCCCGGGGCATTTGAAGTGTCTCGGCCATTCTTGGCAAGTCTTGCACATGCTTTGCACTCGGCCGAAGAAAATCCACTTAGGGTGCATTTCTCGTAACCATAAGCCCTATAGGTATAAGGGATAAGAGGATGCGAAACAACCTGTTGTTGTTAAGACCGGATGGGAGGAGCTATTCTTGTATGGCCGTTGCACTCCTTGAAGGGGCAACCAGGAGATGATAAGGCGGCACCCTCCATTAGGGAGCGATAAGTGTCTTAAGATCACGCAAATGTCACGAGGCTTTATTTTCGAAGAAAAATTTAGGCTTGTCATATTTGTGCAATGATCCCCGAAGAGGGCAATAATACTAACGCGAGGAAAGACGAGATCAATGGGTCTTTACATGAAAGTGTAAAGACGCCCCGCGATTTGTTCGCGAGACGGCAATGTCATGGGGCTTCAAATTCGCAAGAATTTCTAGGCTGTCATATTGTCGCGAATGAAAACTCCTATGCAGGCAATAATACTAAGAAACTGATAAGACAAGATCAATGGGTCATTACATGAAAGTGTAACGACGTCCTGCGCGATTTTGTCGCAAGACGACAATGTCATGGGAATTTATGTTCGCAAGAATATTTAGGCCTGTCATATTGTCGCAATGACGGTGGAAAATAATACCTTTAACTAGGAAGGCAAAATAAGACCACACAAGATTGATAAGGCAAGGTCAATGGGTCATTACATGAAAATATAAAGACGTCTCACGATCTTGTCGCAATGACAAATTCGGCGAAACATATGCGAGATCTTCCATTTGCATACAAATAACAGAGGCAAGTATGGAAATGAAACGAGAAGCGAAAATAACATACATTTGATAATATGATCATATTATTATACGATACTAATAGTGCAGAATAAAGATTGAGGAAGTAAGAACTATTATGAACAATAAATACGCGAAGAAGAATGCATATACTAAAGACAAATCCAGAGAAATGAAGAATGGAAGCAATGTAAAGCTACATCAATTTTAGAGCGGCAAAATGAGATAAGTAACACAAACATTAGCTATACATTGTAATAGATAAGCATTCTCATCATACTAGCATCATACTCGCATCATGAAAGCATCGCATAAGCATTTCATGGCATAAACAAATACACATTTCATAACATAATCATTACATAAGCATTATATTCACAGTATTTTACAAAACTTTGCGGAATTATTCAAGATTTTCGCGAATTATTCGTGACTTTGTAATTATTAAGAATTTCATAAAATGTGATTATTTCAAGAAGATGTGATTATTTCACTCTATTATTTCACACAATTATAAGCAACTTGAAGAGATTATACTATCGCATGATCACACAAGCATGAGGCGGAGGCAAAATAAGAATGCAAAAAAAAATCGCTAATCAATATTCTCTCAAGGATTCTACCCTCATAGATCAAGAACCGAGGCAACTATGGATAACCAAGAAAACATTTTATGTTCTTCATCTTCTCGGCAAGAATCATTTCCAAAGTGAATAGCAAGAATCCTCACCAAAAATGGAATAATAATTTCGCATGAATAGAGGCAATACTTATTACTCGCATTCAAGGACGAATACTTCTTATACTTCTCAAAGGATACTTCATACTTCATACTTCTTATACTTCTTCAAGGATACTTCATACTTCATACTTCTTATACTTCTTCAAGGATACTTCATACTTCTTATACTACAAGAGATGATACTTCTAATTACTTCTCAAAACTTCGGAACTTCGCAAGAATAGGAGGCAAGTACGTACTTTTCAAGTCCGGTATTCTTTGTCGTTCCTTCATCAACAAAGATCAAGATTACTACAACAACGGATTTTTTTCTTAAAGATCGCTCACTAAGTAATATTCGAAAAAGAGGCAAGATGTAGGATCGGAATATCGCATGACAACACACATTGCGAGTCTTCGCAACAACATTCGCAAACCGTCGCGAGTAGATTCGGAATGACATAACGGATGATGATAGCGTAAAGCGTGAAAAGTGTGATGATCTAGCGTAATTTAGGATGTCTGTGAAATTAACATTTGTAGACTTCGAGGACGTCGCAAATCAGATCCGAAGATTAAAGGTTACCACTTAGCCATATGGCTCGTCATCCCTATATGTAAATACCTATATAAAGAGGAGAGCGGAGAGAGAAGAGAAGGAATTTTGGTAAGAGAGAGAGGTATTGTTATTAGTGAGATATTTGCTAGAGGTTTATTTTCTTTATCATCTCTCCCAAATAATTAGATCTAGAATACAGAAAATATCATGTGAGTTAAATGTAATTCTTATGTAATCTCGACAATATAGTGAGAACCATGGATGTAGGATCACATTGACTCGAACCATGTAAATCTTTGTGTCCATTTTTAATTTTAACACTTTTATCTTCATTTTCATATTCAAATAAGTTTCAGATCTAGAAATTATTATCAAGATATAATGAGGGTGCGAGTGTAGGATTTCACCTTGCGGCCGCTATTATTAGATTAATGCGGTTCCACTGCAGGGCGTTTCAACGTTTTGAAACCACTGCCGGTATTGGTTTCATATTTGGCCGATCTCTGCTTTAGAAAATTCTCTGTAGGCATTTCCAGCATGATAAGGCCATCACAGGAAGCATATGTAACACTCCAGATTGGAAATCCGTTCATGAACTCCTACTGACTGTACATACTAAGTACATGTTTAAAATTTCCTTAACGACGTCAGTGGATTGGAAATTTGTCAAAGTTCTTTAAGAAAAAGAACAAGAAAGGAGAGGTGCTTGACCCGAAAGAAATGGAGAACGTCGAGCAAAAGATGGACAAAATTGAAGATCCGAAGGCAAAGAGACTTGTGGGGCGAAAGGAAGAAGAGGTACACAAGAAGCCAAGAGCAGAGTGATCGTGTGTTTATTCTATAGTATTAGTTTGGTTTGAACAATCTAGTGTTGGTTTATGTTTGTTTGTGAGTCTTAAACAATGTGTTTGTTTGTGTGTCTTGCTAAACTCTTTGCTTGACTTGGTTTATGTTTGATTTGTTTTCGGTTTGGAACCACATAACTTTGGAGTTTGTTCTTGTATACAATCTAGTAGTTTATTATATTTATTATTTTGATAAACTTGTGTCAAATTACCTCTTTTACGAGTTTGAATGTGCCGGATCACTTAAATTTCTAAGTTTTCTTCATTACAGGCATGCTCGAAGCAGTAACAACAATGCTGGTTCTCTAAATAACGAGTTCCAGGCATTTAGCTGTGTTTGGATACTATGCTGGGTTTTACGTAATCTCCATGACAAATATGATTTTGACAGAAAACCGAGCACAGTAATGATGTTAATTTCAATCTTAGGAAAGGTCTTGATTTCTCTGGAAGTTTTTCTGCATTTCAGCATGGGTTCAAACGAAAGTCTACGTCGGTACACAAGTTCGGAGTTGTAAATATAAAACACAACTATGCCGACATGGGCATCAAAATATGATTTAATGTTTACAATTCGAGACTTCCAAAAAACAAAACGTTGCGTACTCATTGAACCACATAAATCCAAATTACTCATCGTCGCCTCCACACGTAATGGGTTGCATCTTCTCCTCTTGGAGCGGTTTTTTTTGATAAGGCAACGCATCCCAAAATTGGTGATTCTCCTCATACGATGCCATTCATCCCTTCCAGATATTAAGATCTAGACCCTTTTTTTTTAATCATCCCACAGATAGGTGGCAATGGACAATTTTCTTTGAGTTTTAGAATAACGAAATGATTACAGTTCTGACATGCCAAAACAACTCTTCTCTTCTTAAGGGATCCTTCGCATTTTTGCCACTTTGGGGTAAATGTTACTTCTACGGTGGGGTAAAATAATGAACAACACATCTAAATGTATCCGCCACTAGATGCCCTACAAGCGGCATTCTCATCAATATTCGGAAGGAAGAAAGTTCATCTGTTGCTCGGGCCCCAATACTTGAGCATGCATATCATCAAACCCTCGCCTACACCAACCAATTGCTCATAAAAGCTCCTCTTGTTCACAAGTTGTTCGGCCATCCTCATTCTAGCATATTGGCATGGTGTCATACCTCTACTAACCGCCAGTGTCAAAGATTCCTAATTGTTCGAGTCACGACATGATAGCCACAATTTCCATCTCAAGTCGACATCGTCAGGTATATAAAATATACTGCGAATAACCTCGGGAAGTTGGTGCTATGTAAGGCTGTATCTTGGTATGATAACTTCTAATTGTCCTACATGTTAGGATCTTATACATCTTCATATTACCCTTTTGTAACAATAATATATCCAAACCATCCTCTGCAATCTCTACACTTGCAATGTCTTCGATATGTGATGGGAGTCAGTGCTTCCTTGGCCTACCCCTTCCCCTTGGAACTAAAACTACGTCAACTTTGCTATCACTTTGGTTTGTCACCACCTTTGCCTCGTCACCTTGTTGTTCTTTGTCACTTGATGATGATACCTTTGGCGGCCTACCCCTTTTCCTTGGAACCTCCAGCTAGATCGACTATGGGTATGGCTTCGGAATGCTCACCTTGTTGTTCTTTGTCACTTGATGATGATACCTTTGGCGGCCTACCCCTTTTCCTTGGAACCTCCGCTAGATCGACTATGGGTATGGCTTCGAATGCTCACCTTGTTGTTCTTTGTCACTTGATGATGATACCTTTGGCGGCCTACCCTTTTCCTTGGAACCTCCAGCTAGATCGACTATGGGTATGGCTTCGGAATGCTCACCTTGTTGTTCTTTGACACTTGATGATGATACCTTTGGCGGCTACCCCTTTTCCTTGGAACCTCACTTAGATCGACTATGGGTATGGCTTGAATGCTCACCTTGTTGTTCTTTGACACTTGATGTTGATACCTTTGGCGGCCTACCCCTCTTCTTTGGAACCTCAGATGAGGTTGGCTTTTGGTGTGGATACGGATTCCTTCGTTTGTTGTTGACTTAGCGGTTCCTTCCTCGACCTACCTTTTTTGTTTGGAACCTGCGCTTCCACGAACCTTTGTTCCGAAATCTCACATGCGGTTAGATCTCGTTTCTTACTCGCCGTGAGTTCTTCTTCACGTTGAGTCATTTCTTTCAATTCTACCCTTTGTTTTTTCCTTTTTGTTTTAGTTTGTGGTCTACCTATTGGATCTCCCTTTCTTGTCTCTTCGCTTTGTGCGATCCATGGACGAGTAATTTGCCTTAGTTGGCTCAGCAAGACTTGTCGGCTTACCGAGGTGCCACGTGAGTAAGCTTGAAGAATTCCTTTGCTTCGTTCGTATCCCATGGAGATTGCAGGGATCTCCAGAAGGGAGAGGTCGAAAGATAGTTGCTTCCAAAACGGATCAATAACCTCAATGGGTATCACTTCTTCATACTTCACAAACATATGGCGACACGGAAGCCCCAATGAAGACATGTCGGGACAAATACACACATCACCGGTTTTCAGTAATTTTTCTCATATTCCATTTTCTCATCATATGTTTTATTTCCCAATGAGGAGGCGTTGAATTCTATTCCTTGGAGAAAGTTACGATAACGAAGAGTGGAGTCATCCTTTCCATTGAGCTTTTCTCAAAAACACTCCTTGATCTATTGATATCTTGCTTAAAGTATTGCTCCTTTGCCTCGGTGACCAGTAGCACATTGCCTTGGCCAGGATGGATGAGATCTTTAAATCTCCCATGGCCCTTAGCTGCACTAGTTGTTCCTCTTGAAGTGTCTCTCTGGTTTTGTCTATGCCACGCACAAATTTTCCTTGAACTTATCCAACCATTGGGTCAGGCAATACCAGGACGGTCCGGATAAACTTCATTCAGTAAAGCAAATAAAGCTTCTCCAATCTCTTTTACGTACATAACCTGTTAAGAGACCAATAAACTTTCTCCCAATCTCTTAGAAATTCCAACCACTTTTTATGATTTTCCGCATTTTCTTTGTCCATCGCTCCTTTATCTTGCCTCTCTCATCTTAACTTCTAGCCCGGGGATAGTTTGTTCTTTCGAACATCTTCCTCTAGTTGTACCATCATTCTCTTCTTAATATGGCCTGCGGAGTTCAAACAAGGCATGGCAAAGTTTTATCATATTTTGACTTATAAGATATGTACATAGGACATTTTGTCGTCAGGAAGGCGTCGGATATTCATTTCATTAATGCGTCATCGTTATCGGTGCGATGACCCTCGGGTCGTTTCAGAAAGAAACGATTCAATTATGCGTAATGCCCAATGATAATTGAGTCCCTCTCATTTTCCATTATTATAAACCCGATGTGAATATTCGCTTGTCCAGAGGTTCTTGCTGACGTTGAGCAACGGCATATTGTATTTGTTTGTCTTGTAGGTGCAATCCATCAAAAGAACACCACAACATGTATTTGCCAATTGTGAGAGCAAAGGATGCGAAATGAATATTTGAAGGGCTTCTCGTCGGACCCTCTTTTAATGATACAGCGTGTAGTTGTGATCCCAAACTATCTTCTCAAATTCTTGCATAACGCTCCTCCCTTCCCATTTCCACCCTTCTAATAGTTGCTTTTGCGGCATAAATTGTACGTAGAGAAGACACGTTAGTCTCATCCTTTTCCTTGAAGCCTTGCGAGAATTTGTCTCGGTTTGATAAGTGCTTTGGTCAATCTCTTTACATCCTCGAACTCGTCGGGTTTTAGCTTCGCAACTAAGGAGTGACCAACAAAATCTTTCGGATCCCGGTGGTTATGATGACCACACAAAACCTCACAATCCCAATTGTTCATGTCATTTAAACGGAATACAAGCTTAAACGGGCAATTATTCTTCCTCGTGCGAGTCTTGTATACCCTATTAGTCTTCTTTGGATATACATAATCCTTTCTCTTGTGGCTATTCTTCTCCTTGTATTTCCCACTTCTCTACGCAAGCCATCTCAAAACGCCTCTTCGAACCTTCGGTTATTCCTCACCAACACACACATGTTCTTAAGAGCCGTCTCTTTAGCCCGAGCGATTGCTTCCTTTCGATCTGTTATTCCCTACATAAGAACAATTTCGCATTCATTAGAAGGTTCACTACTAGCAATCCATTAGTAAAGTTCAGATACTAGGTGAAAAAGTATTCTTTGGTCACATACGGGAGGGATTTTATAGTATTCAGACGTATCTAGATAAAGCGGCTTTGCATTTGTTGGATCAATATATGTCACCACCTAAAGATCGAATGAAAATTAGTTCAAACACAATTACAACACTATCGCGAAGGCTTCGAATACCGGCATGCTTTCGACCTTGTTCAGGCATAGTCTAAGTTAGCAAAGCGGAAGACCAAATTTGAAACCTATTAAGGCATATATGTTTCATAAAGAAAACAACAGCCGAAGCACGGATATCAGCATTCTGTAACCTATTGTTCAATGATTCTATGCGGACAGTATTGAAATAGAGGGGATATCGATTACAGGCATGGTCGTAATATGAATATCATGCGGTACCTTTAATACGGCATGGTGGCTGGACACGCCATGCGGTACCTTGACTGCGCGGCATGGCATTCATCTGGCTCTGATATCGGCCTTAGGGTTTTCGGAGTTGAAAAAATGGCGGGTTTAAAGAAAAATTCGATTTTTCGACATCTTAGCTGACTTACTTGTGTGTTGGGGATGCTAGTATGTTGTGCAAGTTTACTTTCTTGTGTTGGTTCTTCAAGAAACTCTCCATACTACGTCAAAATCATCATTCAAGGGTGTTGGCTCAACAAAGACTTGCGATTGAGGATTGTTGTCGTTAGATGAAGATTCAAGATACGCTCCTTGTTGTAGTTGAGCTAAAGATTACTGGCAGCGAGGCAATTCTCTCAACACGATCATCCTCCATTTTCCCAAAGAAAATTCTCTCTCAAATTATTTTTCCCTCCGCCTATCTCACCTCACTATTCAAATAAAACACCCACTAATCATTTATAAAAAATCTTATGATTTTACTTGATATTATTAACCACTAAACACGATTAGTGAGGGGTAGATTAGGATTTTAAAAAATACTTAGATAAGGGGTGACCCAGAGATTGATATCTACGGATCAGGTTTTTATTAAACTTCTTTATATCCCCAAATCCTAATAAACAAAGTTCAAAGGGGGAAAGAAAGAAACAAAACCACAACTTCTTCAAAGATGGAGCTTTGATGCAAAGCTACATCTAGTAAGGCATCGTAGAATGCATCTAAAACTTCTTCATACATGCACCTCTGAAAATACTGAAGCACATAGATATATCAGTATAAATGACAACCACCAACAAAATACAGGTACAGAATCTCTGGTCCAAACAAGCAGTTAATCTAGAAAACATTACAAAGAGCCAAACTAACCAGAACCGTGGCCCAAAGCTGCAGAAGACGGACACTAAGAGAAACAAGGATTGATTTCCTTCCGCATCCAACAACCTCAGCAGGTGGAAGCCCAGCTTCTCGAGCTACAACTCCACGGCATGACGAGCTGCAAATACCACAACATAAGTATGGAGCATAACAATCGGATGAGAAAAAATAGAGACTCAAGTATAGCTGGATACAGGAGCAGCCAAAAGACTCTCGATACACTGTTCTGAAAGAGGTGCGTCCTCTACCAATGTGTGACAGAAACAAGTGTAAGAAAGAACAGCTATAACTCTGCATGGAACAAGCTGCTCTGCTGCAGTGGGTTTTTGTAAGAAACTTCAGTATTTATGCATCGAGAAGAGAGGCAGGATTCAAGTACTCACCTAAGAAAGCATCCAAATCCACAAACCTAGCCAGTCTTCTTTTTCTGGTGACTTGCAGCATCAGCTTTTATGAGATCAGTAGTTGATTCAACCGCCTCAACTCCAGCAGTTCTTGTGCAATAAGTGCTCCTCGTAAACTGCTGGCAGCACTTGTAACCCCACTGATGATCTTTCCACCAGAACCCCAAACGGTTGTATGGTTTCCAGTGCATGTCTTCTTTATACTTCCCCCCTCGAGATGGCCATCCCTGAAAATGTTATAACAAAATGTTTATGTCAGATATTTGAAGCCGTTTCAATTTGCGGTTACATATGCAAAAAGATGGACAATAGACAGCACAGAATCCAATATATTAATGAAGATGTCATTGTGGTGCGTAACAAGGTCATCTATAATACAAAGAAAGCGGGATGAGCGATTATGTTAACTATCTAACCAGGTATTGACCATGATGATTCGACTGGTAGGAATACATTAACAATCTGTTTTCCCTATCGATAACTTTGCATGAATGGCTCATCTCATCTACCAAGCATATATGAAATCTCAACTTAGAGCAAACTAGTCCATGCCAATATCCGTAAGAGAAAAAACTTTTCATTAGGATCGGTGTCTAATATATCTATGAAGCCGACTAGTAACAACTCATGTTCACATTCCGTTGATCTATCCCTCTTCTTTTGACTAGCAACTCATGTTCACATCATGATCTCCACTCGCTTCTGTGAATTCAAAGACTTGATTTGCATAAATAAAAGCAAAATATAGTACTAATAAATCGATGGTAATACAGAATTATTAAAAAAGATATACCTATCATACTCTTCTTCCCTATTCCATGGTATATGTGGATTCATCGTGGGAAAATTTAATTGTTTTAGCTTAGATTTCATAAGCAAGCTCACGCATCTTTTTGTTTTCACAGATGAGGTTTCCATAAGAAGAATTCAATGAAACACCTTCTGCTTCTTCTTCTCCAAACTCGAAACCTTAATTCAGACAGGAAATATTATACTTAGAAATGCATCAATGTGTATATATATACGGTAAACACCTAAGAAGATTCGTATAGCTGAAGTACTCACCTAAGAAAACTTCGACATCCTCAAACCTATCAGCCTTAGCTTCCATGAGATCAAGTAGTTGATTCAACCACCTCACTCCAGCAGATCTTGTGCAATAACTGTTCCTTGTAACCTGTTGGCAACACTTGTAACCCCACTGATATAGTATCTTTCCACCAAGAACCCCAAACGGTTGTATGGTTTCCAATGTATATGTCTTCTTTATACTTCCCCCTCGGAGTGGCCATCTCCTGCAAACGTTATAACAAAAAGTTTATGTTAAATATTTGGATGCCATTCCAATTGGCTGCTACATATGCAAAAAGACGGGAAACAGTTAGTCAGTCTGTGATGAGTACCAGGTCATCTATAAAACTAGTCAAAATTTAGTAATATGAAGATGGAACTGTGATGAGTACCATGGTCATCTAACAACTTAGTGTCCCATATCATTAACGCTTTTCCATTAACCAAGTGCTTATGCATAATTTCTGTGAAGCCTAACAATGAACAACTCACCACTTTGTCACTCTTGTAATTCTCTCTAAGTCAGTGTATGGACCAAGATCCCGAGGTGGCTCAAAAGAGGCCACTTTGAAGGAGAACCCACAACACCCGGCGTCGCTACATATTTTACACCTTTTCTTTTGTAGGACTTCAGAATGTTCCGGCTCCGACTCTGCCAACTTCTGTAAATTCAAGGACTCAATTTGCATAAATAACAGTTAATCAATGGTAATATAGAATTAATTAGAAAGAACATATATACATACCCATCACACTCTTCTTCCCATTCGATTATATGTGGATTACGATTGCAGCAGTGCCAAATCTTTATCTGTTTCGTTTAGCTTAAGCTGACGCATCTTTTCTGTTACAGGAGATGAATTTTCCATTGCAGAATTCAATCAAACACCTTTTCTTCTTTCTTCAAACTCAAAACCTAAATTCAGACAAGAAATTTTATACTTAAAAAGCATCAATGTGTAAACTACAACAGTACACACCACAACAGAACAAGACCTAATCAGCATAAGAAAGAATAAGATATCCCAAGCTCTAAATCCAGAATCTACATATGACTCTAAAACAAAACAAAACAAAAAAAGCCCTAAAATTCAATAAAAAGACCATAATTTTGATGATTGAAATCAAATTAGTAATTTAATTAGTTCAGAAGCAAACCTAATAATCTCATACCTGTTGGTTTGTGGTTGCACGCTAGTTTCAAGCAGGTACGTCGGTTCAAGGTTTCTCGCCCGCGAGAGTCATGATGAGAGCGGGAAAGTGTTTTTATACAAGAAATCTTCGCTGCGCCGATAAATAAAGGCTACCGTTAAATGGGGATGGCAATCGACTTATCATTGGTGAAATAGGCATTTTAATGTAGAAGATATGGTGAGGACGCTGGCGTAAGCTACATTGGTCTAAATATTAAAAATTTGGTTCTGGCAGTTTCGTCAGTATTTAGCGAAAGTTAGCCGAGTGTAACCAATAAAAAAAGTAGGTGGACGACACTTAGTTAGATTTTTAGCCCTAATTAATTTCTTACAAACTTGTGTTTCTGGCCAAGGAAATATTTAACCGGTCGTTAGTAGCTGCCGATCAAGGTGGACAATACTAAAGGTAAATCCCACGAAAAATCTATTCCCATATGGAGCGATCCAGATCCCAGTAGTTGGGTTTCCCTGATATAACTTTGTTTAAGATCATTATTTATGATTCTAATGCTCTCGCTTGGTTTTGATGTAGAAAAAGATAGTAGTTGAGAACTTCAGTTATAATCCTTAGAATTGAAACTTATATGAGTTCTTTCTTGTTATTGATTCTCTGAGAATTCATTCCACACAGAAATTAAATGCTGTGATTTTGTCCACGGTGCTTTGTATGATAGATTTTCCCCAGGTTGATACTCAAACTATCTGTGAAAATCACATTTCGATGTTAGTCAAGCGAGGTGTGAACAGATGTCGGATATAACTGATTATTTGTTTTTGTTCAATGAATTTTATTGTATTCATCACGAGTTTGAGCTCCGTTTAGTTACACAATTATTTATGTTTGATTTTTTGGGTTTAATATCGATAACTGTAATCAACGTGATAACTGATAACCCTTATTTTTGGTTTTTCTGTGGATTCTGTCATCGCCGCTGAAACTATGTAATATAGAAAGTCATGGTGGATGTAGCTGCACTTCAAGGCTTCTCATTATGTACGGTGGATTGATGGAGGTCAGTTTCTCATAAGCTGTAATCAAATCTTAGAGACAACTGATTTTTTTGTTCGCTTTCGCCAATAGCAGGACGTCATGTTTGTGGATTTGATGGGTAATATATCCTCTCGCTTAGGATCCGGAAGAAACTTTTTGATTTTTTATCTTTATATCTTCCAATCGATTATAGGGTTTCGAGTTCATTATGGGGGTCTAATTTTTAGGGTGGACATGTCCGAATATTACTTAGTAAATTTTAAACATACGTAGAAGATTTTCCTGCTCTCCTCTTCATAAACTTGGTGTTAAGTTCATATACAATTTTCTAACTTTCACCTACAAAATTCTTCTTTTTGTAGTAATTTTGATGTTCAATTCATTAGCGTTCTACATACTCATTTTGTGGATTCAAATTTTAGGGATGGTTCCGCTGCATTCACTCTTTATGTCGCATGAAAACATGACCTATTATTCCTTATGTTACAATTGAAGATCAATCAATTGCACTTCTTAAAGCTGGTGAAGTTTGTGATTTCATGGTTTGCAATTTTTCCTTCTTAATGAAATTCAACTTCTTATTTGACATCAATTGCTTTTGCGAGGTCGAAGATCAATCAATTGCACTTCTTAAAGGCTGGTAAAGTTTGTGATTTCTTGGTTTACAATTTTTCCTTCTTAATGAAATTCAACTTCTTATTTGACATCAATTACTTTTATGAGTATACTTTCATCAATACATTCTTTTGTCTCATTCAACTTTAAATTTGAGCCTTTTTAAGAGAAAGAGAACCGATTTCTTTACTTATTAAATTGCAGTAACGGTACCTTAGCTGAAACAACATGAACCCGAAAGAACAACTCGTCGACGAGGAATTTGAAGGCGTTGAAGAGCAATATGTTACAACACCATCCGGAATAGTAAGTTCCATTGAATGAATTAATGCAGATGATAAGACAAAGCAAGCATCACATTGATCATATTGTTAACTCAATTTAATGCTTTTAATGACTGCATGTTTCTCATTCTCTCTTTTTACATTGTTCTTCTGACTTTTGTTTATTCATAATAGAGAAGAGACTCTCAAACTTTGGAGTTCAAACCCTCTTTAAAGTTCAGAGCCTTTTTCTTAATTATATATGTGTTGTTAGTTTGAGTTCCGATCTATCACTGGAATATGAATTCCTGATCGGAGTTAAGAAAGTGAGTGAATTAAAGGGCATAAAATAATTATTTTAGTAATTAAATATCAATGGTGCATGCGATACAATCGTAAATCTTCTTACATCATCAGACAAGTTCTATTATTTCGAGTAGTAACTAAACATATTCTCGCATTTTGTGGATCGCTTACTTACCTATTCATAAGCTATATTTTATAACTATTATAAGTATTATTGCTTCTATTGATTTAATTGGATGGTTTATTTAAGGTTTGGGGACTATTTGCAGGTGCATTTTCATAGCATGTCAAAATAGGAGTTAACGGTAGAAAAGGGTTTTGTCTGTAACCAAAAGCCTCTCTCTCTTTACTGCACTTGATGAGATTCGTGCCTCAAAAATTAAGGATCCATGGACACTCTTAGATGGACAAGGTCGGACACGAAACTCCAGGCATTATAATGAAACCATGCGAAATACCGATGCAGGGTGACTCTCGGTGTGTTATACGCTTGGGTGAGCCCTTTGATTGTGTTATACTAGCCCAGATTGAGCATCAGGTGGCCGTATCGGTCAGGATATGATCGCGATCATCAGCTCCACAAGCATGATTGAGATACTTGGTCCAGTTCCATCACCCCAAGCGGTATGGAATATCCCGCTGCTTAGAACCAACGCGGACCCGTCGGTCGGCCTTCCCCGAAAAGTTGCTTTAGCTTGCCACGTCAGGCGAGGAGCGGTATGGACGGAAAACCTAAATTAGGGTTTGCGGCATATTACATGTCGCAAAAGCCGGTCTCAATAGATCCCGTCTTCGCGGTATAGATGGAGGTGTAGATGTAGATTCAAGGGCCCCGGGCACCATGTCAAACACGATCAGCGCGGGCCCAGCCTACATACTTTTGACCGATCGGTCACGACCAACCATGGTTGATGCATCACGGTCATTTTAGAATCAAGCGATGACCTTGCAACCTTGAAACCCCAAAATTAGGGTTTGAGCATCCACGACGTGTCTTTCTCGTCGCGAATGGAGGGTCGAGATTAGATTAGCGAGGTAGGTCATGCAGGCATGACCATAGTGGACCCATATATCCCCTCACCGTCGGCCAAAGGCATACCATGCCTGGTTCCAAAGCTTGCACGCCCAAACTAGGCGTGGTCACACCTCCAAGCCTTAGGCGGTCTCGACCACTCAGAAGCAGCCGGACGATTTGGATTGGCTCGGATCACGTTTTCATAGGATATTCGGGTATAGACGAACACCGGCCTACCACCTTCCCACCTGTCCGTCGGCCAAGACCCAGGCCAAGATTGGTCGTCTTGGAGCGTGCGCCGAGAAATGGCGTGACGCGCGGCTCTTGCGGTCTTTAGTTTTTACTGTCACAAATTGATCTCGACCACTTTCGACTTCAGCCTTGGGTGAGCGGCCCCGAGATCCTTACTTTAAGTGAGGTAATGGGGGTATAGGCGCCTACACCATCATGTAAATACCACCACGCATGTACGGTCGGCTGGCCAAGTTGTATCCCATGCTTGGTTTCGACCAGCTGAAGAGTGGTGCTGCGCTCCTCTTTGAAAACCCTGATTTCATTAGCGGTGTGGATGAGTGTCTCAAAGATCATCTCATCGTCCGACCGGGAGTTTATACAGCCGGTGGGAGTTATTTGGTTGGTGGGCGTCATTACCTATCACTTTACTACACCATGATGTAGTACTTGTATAAAATACACGATACTTAAGTATCGACTTCTGACTCTTGATTATTGATTTCGCATTATGCTATCTTTCGTGGATCCACGATCCGCACATTCAGACATCAATCATGTCTGGCGGGGATACATCGGGGTATTGTTACGGCGGTTTACGGCGTGCGGCGTGCAACGCCATCACAGAACGTGTTAGGAAGTTATGGACGGTTAGCGATGACGGGAGAGTGGGCGACTGGTCGTGTGGCATCGACATACAGCTCCCTCCTCCATCGCTCCGCTTCCTCCGCTTCCCACGAGAGATGTGAATAAGGCTCAATGACTTGTATAAATAGGTTCACAAAGCCCTATTTCCAAACAACGAGAATAAGAAACGAGGAGAACAAGAAAACACCCGGAGCACCGCACACCCATTCGTAAGCTACGTTCGCTTTTACGGTACAAGTCATAAGCAAGCCTACACTTTTCCTGATCTCAACGCCATCGCCGCTTCCCTCCCTAAGATCAACCTCATCTCCTTCCCTTTGTGGCCAGAAACGAGCTGCAGACGGCCGTTTCTTGGTTTTAGAGGCGGGACTTGCACGAGAGATTGATCTCTCGGAAATACACGAAGCACTCGCCCCACGCGCGAGTGCATTTTGTTTAAGGTTTAGATTCATTCCTCATCCACACACCCAAATTACCAGATGCTGCGCGAATGGTTTTCACCCATGAACGAGGGGGCTACCGGTCCCTGCTGGGGGCGATCACGGTTTCATATAGGGCGAAAAGATCCCACCAATCCGTAGTTGGAGTCGATGAGGCGGTATCGTCCCCTGAGCGGATGGTATCCCCCTTATAAATCGTGCAATTTTTCGCCTCGTCCGTATCCAATCCAATAATCATAGATTTCAATTTTAATGCTCGTAGCCAGAGTCCCGATATCCAGACGGGTTGGATGCGAGATGATCAAATAAATTTTTTACTATAAATAATATTTTAAGTTATATAAGAACAAATTAACAAAAACGACTTATCATTATCATTTTCCATGATTTCTAATATTAACTCTATCACGCACAAAATCTTTACTAACATTTCGGCCATCAAATACTAACAAAGAAATTCATCGGTTTCATTTTAACGATAGCATTTATAATATTATCTAATATAACAATGTCGGGATAGTAGTTCGACGGTTGTGGATGTCCAAGCAATTTTTAGCCTTGGTTAAAAAATGGATGAGGCTAGCTCGAACTTGTGGATTCGATCTCAAATGCTCCCTTCAGATAGATGATTAAAACAATTTAAAATCCGGTACGATGCTTAGCAGTAAATAGTAACCCACTTAGAGTAGCGTTCATTATTCATGTTTGGTAGGAGTAATGTATATTGAAGGCCAGATTGAAATTTGAGTTTTATTGGGAGTATTTCTTGAACCTTCACTGAGATAAAGACATGACAATTGTAAATGAGAGTCGAGTGCTTACGCAATGAGGAGGTGTGAAGATCATAAAGAGACGATGATATCTCGAAGATGAGAAGATTAGCTTGACTCCTTACAAGATAGAAACGTTAGGCGATATGATTGAAAACTGCGCACTGATCGGTTATTTGCATTGACATCGGTTTGTGTTTACGCTTCGTAAAAGCCCAGGTTATACCTTTTCCCTAGAGTTATAATTTCGGAAATACTGTATTTATTGTTTACCACATTACAGGAATCGAGAATTTCTTTCCACTTGTTTAGTCATGGTTTATAATTGGTTTATATACTGCAACATTTAAAGACCGATTACGAGAAACAAAAGAATCCGGAAATTTTGATAACCTACCCGAGAATCGGTTTTTGTGGTAAATCATATAATCGATTCTTGTAAACAAAAGAGCCACTTTTTACGTATGGTTTTTTGACGATATTCAAATTACATGGGCTACCTTATGAAGCGATTTTGCTGAGGACAAAATTGTTGGTCTGCTGTGGACAATGTTATAAGACGATTGTTGGAATTAATTTCAAAACCTTTAAGCTGGAGTT
This sequence comes from Papaver armeniacum, assembly GCA_023531295.1. Taxonomy (NCBI): domain Eukaryota; kingdom Viridiplantae; phylum Streptophyta; class Magnoliopsida; order Ranunculales; family Papaveraceae; genus Papaver; species Papaver armeniacum. The sequence goes on along the minus strand of JAJJWW010001289.1, from coordinate 10,451 downwards.
GAGTGTTAATACGCTACGGGACAACGACTTTCCCCGAGCATATTTTTACGGAAACATGAAATTTTGAGCCACTCCTACTTCGAACTCTTATTCGAATAGAACTTGGAAAATGGGAATGAGATCTGAAGAAGATATGGAGCTCGTAAAATCGTTCGATCCCATCTTCCACGAATATTTGTGTTAGATCACTACTTTCGGTTCGAACTGCGAGCGTTCTTATCTCAAGCTTGTTTGTCAAGTTTAGTTGTCAAGACTATAAGTCTTGATTCCCAGTCTACTTATAGCTATGTCTCGAATTAGGATAGAATGTGTGGTTGAGCTTTAGACTTCACGGCGTTCATCGATTGAAGATGAAGAACTACTAAGGGGAGCTTTTAGAACTTCATCGACAAAAAGGTATGTGGAGACTTGAACTCGTCTATCACTTTCAGATAGCCACATTACATTCCATCTCCTGATTGAGACAAAATCGTATAGCTATATAGACTTTACATTATACACATTTGATATTTGTTTGAGTTTAACTACCGACTTATATCTTTCTCGAAATATGTGTTGGAAAAGCTTTTTGCTTTAACTACGTTCATCATTATTTTGTGACGAGTCGGAATCAGATGACCATGTGAAAATCACATGGTATGTAAAACGAGTCATTTGATGTAGACTCGGAATATTTAGGTATTCGATCACACGAAAAATGCTTATAAGATAATAGTTTGTGTGAGGCGGAATATTGTCGTCTTCTAAGAATGTTTGATGATTGAAATGGGAGTTAAGAGCTAAAACCCAGTAGTCGGGATACATTCTTGTTTTGTGTACTAAGTGTGCGAAGCTTGTTTTGTTAGAATTGAGGATCCCGAAAGTTAAGTTCGCGTGCCGTTCGCAAACACACTACCCCACCAATGTTTAGGAATTACGCAGCGGCTGGCAGACTCGTTGGCAGCCGGCTTCATAACGGCAAGTGACGTTTCAAAACACGGTGTTGCATTTTTCGCAGCGGCATAAGCTCAGTTGCGACTCTTGGTCAGCAACGGAGATTCGCAACGTACTGTGCCGTTGCGACCCTTTTATTCGCAACCAAGGCATGCCGTTGCTAACCTGTTTCTAATTACAGGAATACCCCTACCCGAACTAAAATATTATTGGTTCTGTTATAATTCACCGGTTCTAGGTTCTAACTTAGCAACATATTATAGACGTTGCTAATATTTTGCAACATAAAAAAAAGGTCAAGTCTTCATTGACCCGGTCAAAATCCATTTTCCCCACATTTCCCCCTGCAGTTACCCAGTTCCCACACTCATCATTTCCACATATATACATACATACATTCATTCATTCATTCCACAAATATCAAATTGTGAAAAATGGATTCTTCAATTGATGTTAACAAAAAATATGAGTATTTGATACAAATGTATTCTAAGTATCACAACTAACTAGTGTACACATTAGAAACATACTTGGTTCCTAAGTTCAGTTCATGGAAAATTACAAAATTCCTAAGTTCTTCTAACTTAAATCACTATAAGGAGATACTACATAAAATTACAAATCTTGCAGTTGCACCTACATAAACTTACGAATCCAGTATGCTTCAACTGTGTTTTTATTTCATCTTCAAACTTTGAACTGCCTAAAGTTATAAAGATTGAGTCAAAGACTAATAACGAAATAATAGGCTATATAAGCAAATCAAAAGAACCCAAATACTTCTCACTAACACGTAGCTCATGCAAGAGATTGATAGTATCAAACTACACTCAAATTTACATCTACACTCATCGTGGAAACGACTACTAGTTTACGTCAATAAAAAAAAACCACCTCCTTGGTTTCTCTTCATTACAAGGCAAAACTACAATGATACAAAAAGAACCCTAACACATCTTACAGGAAAATTAGCGGGTATACATTTTGAGGAGAAACTAAAACTCATGGTGTATATAAGGAAAGAAAAGGTAGGCAAGAAAGGGAAGTATATAGTACTTTCCCGAGGATACTCGAGATTACAATTTTCATCAAACTAAACTGGTTTTCCTAAACCATGATCTTACAAATAAAGGGAGTTCGCAAACATAATACCTCGGCGTAGGCTCTCACCTGCTAGCACCGAACTTTGCCTCCAGATCCACCTCTCCCACAGCTTTAGCAGCAGCTTTCAACTGATGCACAAAATTTGATGAATCCACCAGTAATGTGATAAACGCAATATATTGATAGGTGAGATGATAAAAATAGGGATTCATTTCTCAAATTGTTTGGTGTAGCGAGGTTTTAGGAATTACTCGATTCAAAAACTCGTCAAGTCTTCTTGCAAGCCGAATGATACTTCCCTCAAAGATATCAGTCATTTCTATAACCTCAGCAAAAGTTGCACCCTGGAAGCCAGCATCAAGGTGAATCAAAAGTTGCAAGCCAGAAAATTAAGAGAGTTGCATAAACTATTAACTAAAATCTGTCATTTCTATAACCAAGCAGACCCATCCCTTCATTTGCACAACACCATCGACATCAATATGGCCCAAGCTTTTTTAAGACTAGAGATCGGTTTTTCGGCTCGTCGCGGAATTGCGGGAAAAAAGGAAACAAAGTTAAATTAAAACTACAAAATTAGCATTACGGACTGCTTATATGTTGGATGATCAAATAACTTCTTCTCAAGTTCCTCAATTTGACTCATCACGTCAACAAATTCTTAGTCCTCGTGGCCACTTATCCTACAGAAGGTGAAAAAAAGTTGAAAGTACGGAAAACATGAAGCTCATTTGATTTGAGTGCTAGACACCGAAGGAACGAACAGATAAACAAAAATAACAAATCCCAAGTGAAGCAAGTCCAAATTTGACCACCATTTAGACTCCAAAAGAAAAGAAAAAAAAAACTAGGAGATGGACTTTTATGTTTTCTTAAAACAGTAAAGAGTGATGATATAGATACTTGAGTACATGATAGATAGAGGAAAGAGTTAATCTAGGCTAACAATAAAGTGCTATCACCTGGATTATGTGCATTTCCAAGGATAACCATGTTGCGAAATGATAAAATATAAAATATGTAACTTAAGAAAATAAAGATAACTTCACAGGGTTGAGCTTTGGAAGACCTTGAGGAAACCTAGTACCCAACTCCTGCACTGCCAGCAATATACTTTGCCTAGCTTCCAATGGTCGGAGGTCAGAAGGAACAAATATTCTGATTTTGCTAAGAGCAGAAATGAGTGGCATCTGAACAGGAACCTGCAATTGATGAAATTGACAGATATGATATTTGCACATTCATGTAATGATAACCATTATGTTATTCAGGTTTGCCCAACTGACAAGATCATTGAACTGATCCTTAGTAAAAATTATTGCTTCACATGAGCTTCAACTCACCACGTGCATTTCACCCTTCTCCCCAAGACGAGGTGGGGATAGCTTGGAGCGAGTCCCATTTTCACTTGATCCAGGAGAACAATGGAGCAACGTATCCACTATGTAATCACTACCTCGTGAAGAAGACGCTGGCAAAGTGCTAGAGGCTGATGAAGGCTTTGTCACCACATTAACCACCACTCCCCAACCCCAATCAGTTGCACCATCTTGTACTTTAACCTGTATCAGTGATCATTTGGCATTAAGTAACTAAGCTCCCGATATAATATTCTAGAAAGTAAGCCTTATTTCCTACTGGTACATCCATTTTATCATAATGTGCAGATGGAGAAAGATCACTAATCATAAGTCATGACTTGTAATATAAGTTATATAACCAACAATCAGATAAGTAGAACAGAAAGGAAGAGCGAAAATTAATTCAAATATATAAGAAATTAAAAAAAAAAAATGATTAAGAATACAATAACAATTGCCATTAATGACGCTAAAAGTATATAGGTAGAGTCATGAAAGATACTAAATGAAGAGAACTAGTTATTTATTAGTTCCACTAACAAATATCAACGGTTTTTTAATGGTTACTTCAATAAATCAAATGCTTAGGCTTGTACATACCATCCTACCAAGAAGAAGAAAAAGAGAACTCTTTCGGGTCGGGTTATTTCGACATCATCTTCCACTCAGCGAGCAATATCAAGTCTTAGCTTATTTATATTCAAAGAATCCTCGCCCGTAAACAAGAAGCTGAAGCTTAAGATGCAAGTCAAAGTGGTTAAGAGTGAAGAAATTCAACTTTCTCAAAAGAAAGCACTCTCCTCGAAGCATCAAGCATCTCAACTTCTTTTTCCAGCTTGAAACCTTATCCCCAATATCGTGTAAAGCCCGAACAACCAAAAGATGGTTAGTATCGCCACACAATTTGAACTTAGTGAAGTAATGGATGATAATATTGAGGAATGGATGAAATATAAACCTTCTCATACCGAAACCGATGAAACGAGTTCTTGATAACATGCTCACCATGAGAATGCAATATGCGATAAGAAAATTAAAACCAAAATAAATGCAAATATGTACCGAAAGTGGATGACTAAGATTAAGAGTTACATCTATCACTAAGATGCGGGCTATAATTACGACAAGATATGTGAAAACAACTACGACTCTCTAACATAAATCAAGATTATGCGACACAATAAAAAGAACAACAATTATGCAACACCTAATAATACCAGAAATTAAGATGATATGAAAAATTACAGGGTTACAGTAACTAAAATCTAGCAAAGAGGAATGACAAAGACATCTTTTAACGGGGATGCGGGGGCATGTAAAAAGAAAATGACCAACTAAGCTATACTACAATAGCAAAGTTACAGATGAACCACAAACTGAAAACAAAAAATATAACTAACATTAACATTTACAACAAGAACATGATGCAGATTATATAACAGATGGGTTACTGAGTTACACTACAATTGTTGAAGACAATAATCATTAGGGGTTAAACAATATAACAAGGTCAGACCCCCAATTCATATTTTACTGCAATAAGACCAAATCAATTCATAGTTTACCGCAATAAGACCAAATCTAAACCAATTCATCCTATTTTACCTAATAAGACCAAATCTAAACCAATTTATACAACTCCCACATTCCAATAAAACCCTAGGATTCGATAAAACATAAACTTAAATCAATAAAATCGAAAAATAGAATCATCTCGAAACCCTAAAAATGTAGATGAAACCCAGAATCGATTAGAATTCACATATGAAACTCTAAAACCGAAAGAAAAAGAAGAAATTGAAAAAGTGAAATCGAGAAAAACATTCACAAATAAAATCCAAAACCGAAATCACAATTTCGAAACCCTAGATATCAAAATCAGAACCCTAAAAATTAAGTGAAATATTATACTCCGATGAGAGAGTTCTATACGACGATAGATTTCAGAGATTGAGAAGAGAATAAGGAGCTCAAATGAGCGTGATCGAGATGGAGATGGAGATGGAGAGAGAGGAGAGGTGAGGAGAGGGAGAGGAGAAACCGAGTCTCGTAGTTTGTGGCGAGAGAAAATGAAGATGAAATCGACTAAGGGGAAGGATATAGGCTAGATTGAGAATAAGGGTGGAAAAAAAGAAGAACTCTTGACCAAAGTTTGACTAGGGTGTGTTTATCAACTCTGTGTTCCGACCAAGCAAGTGGTTCGCACGCTTAAGGCGAGCGCGGTTGCAATTCGCAACCTTGCCTATGAGGTTGCAAAATTCGCAACGGCACCCACCTGTTGCGAAAAAATAGCAACCAAGATTCGCAACTAAAATTTCGCAACCGACCTAATGCCGTTGCGAATTTTTGTTGCGAATTCGTAAAAATGGTGTAGTGTTATTCAAGCTTGTTTAATTCGAGTACTTAAGTTTGCATACCCATTCGCAAATTGATTAGCATTGGTCAGGAACAAGTTTGCGTACCAGTTCGCAAACGGTTTCAACGAGTTGGTCGAAGCTAACGTTTGTGTACCCGTTTGTAAACTTTCGGCTTGTGACGATATGCGAACTTAAGTTTGGGTACCCGTTTGCAAACTTAGCAGTGGTTCAATTTCTAAAATCGATTAAGTATGATTTCATACTCATAAACAAATATATTTGTAAATTAGGAATGCAATCTTTGCAAGCCAGTGGCTACAATGTTCATGAAGCGATTCTTTTGAATCAATCCAGATTTTGTTTCAATTGTGTCTTGTTACTTGCGATGAGTATAAACAATTAAAAAACTCTATAGAGTAACCACAATTAGATTCATTTGATTATCAATTGATCAGAAGTGTTAAGATTAACATGGTTAATACAAAATTGTTCATATGGCTAACTTTGGTTAGGTTTGTTATTGAAGCCAACTCAATATACACGTTTAGGTACGGTTGCCCACTATCTAAATGAAGGTATATTTCATTTGTGTGTAACAAGCTAAGTTCATTTAACGGTGGAAAGATATTTGCTTGAATCTTAAATCAGGTTTCATCTAACGGTGAATATTGATTGCTTTGTTCCAAAATTATCAAATTTTAATTTGAAGACTATATAAGGGAGAACTCTAGCAAGCTGGAAACCTAATCCCCACACCTCCGTGTGATACTAGTTACGACTAGAGTCGATTCTCCTTTAACCTAGGTTTTTCCTAAAACCATTATAGGTTAACGACTCAAAGACTTCATGGGGATTACGAAGCCCGGTTCTGACTATTTTCTCACGTAGTTGCATTTTACGATCTTACTTTGTTATATCGTATTGAGTATTATATTCTCTAAGATTTTCTCGAGATTTATCTCGATGGGTAAGACATAAAAGTAATCACAAAGCTCTTCGTCTCATTCTTTGTGATTCCATGATAACTTATTCTACCACCATATAATTAAGTTATTATGAGGTGATTGATATTTCTAGGATGTTCATCGGGAATATAAGACCAGATTATCAATTGGTTCATGTTCACCTTGACTTATGAAAAGAAGGAACAAAAACTTCGTAGGTATATACGCGGGAGACGGATCTATCAAATAGACTTTTATGTGGGAGACAGTTTGTTTATTAAGTCTCACGGATTCAGGTGTCGTAGCAACTCTTAATTAGTTGTGGGTGAGATAAGATAAGGGAATCAAGCTGCGTAGAGTCTTGTTGGGATTTAGAAACGTAAGGAACCACGGTTGTACCTTAAAAGCGATGAGATTGGTTAGGGATCAACTACATTCCAGTCCAAAGTTAACTTGTAGTAGGCTAGAGTCTATAGCGGCTTAATACAATATGGTGTTCAAATCTGGACTAGGTCCACGGGTTTCTCGCATTTTCGGTTTTCGCGTTAACATAACTCCGGCGTTTGTGTTATTTATTTTCCGCATTATATTTTTTATATAATTGAAATATCACGGGTTGTGCGTACTTCAATAAATGGTAAAAATCCAACCTTTGGTTGGTGATTGAAATTGATTGACACTTGAAGATTGGTTTTAGTACCGTTCAAGTTGTTTCTCATAACAATTAGGCTCGCGGATTTCTATACTGTTTGATTTCGATTACATTGAGAAACGAGAGATATAACTCTTGGATATATTTTCCTTGATTAAATTTGATTGTCTAGTTGATTCTCTTGGAATTATATTGGAGTTAGTCCATATATATTACTTAAAAAAAATATTGGGATAGAGTCAAAGAGTTCGACTCATCGGGAATCCCAAGAAGCGAAGATGGAGAGACACAACATTTAGATTCGATTACATCAAAGGACAAATGCGAGAGTTCGTAAAATTTGAAGAATGGTCACCTGGAACAATCATCCCAAAGCTTCTCGTAGGGAGAAAGTGAGTAATTCAAGATGTTTATCCCTTTCTCATGTTTTGTTTGCATACTAAAATATAATTTGTTTAATTTGGTCGAATGATTCAACGACGAATATGTAATGGTGAGCGACGGTTCATGCATGTGAGGGAATATAAAGTACTACACAAACATGCTCGTAAGTTCATTATCGATGCATTGATGTGCTAGATTCCATAATTCGTGTACTAAATTGTGCTACGTAATGCGTTAATTTCCTCAACTGTGTAATGTGTCGATTCCCAAAACTATGAATGGATGTGTTGTTTATGTGTACACTAGGTCTTAACCCGTGTCGTAACGGCACGGGATGTTTGTCACTATTACGATATTGTTCACATTCCTCTTGTTTCATTTTTTTCGTGGGTAATTATTTTGATATCCAAATAGGTTTTGGCAGAAAAATAATAGGTTCCACCCCGATCTTTTATTTTACTTAAGCATGTTATTTCAATTTATTATCTGGACGGAGTAATAACGTTGTGCCATCACACCATAATTTTAAAAATAAATAAATAATGTTATTTCAACATGAAAAATACATAATTAAAATATATATTTTCCCCATTTATTGTTCCATCACACCATAATTTTAAATTTCATCTAACAGTACATATACCTAAACTGGCAATCCAACTCCATGATGTTTATGACTACATTGGTTCAAAATTATTGATAACTAAGGCTGTGAGGAGTGAAGCGAAAACCCATAATATTTACACTGCTATAGATATAAACTATTTATTTAATTTTTGCAAATGTAGAGTTATAAAAATGAAGAACCCGTGGCTATTGGAAGGTTTGAGATATACACATGTGAGAAATTTGAAAAAGTAAACTTATAAAAAAAAATCAAAACATGTGTAAGATGCTTTCAAATCATATTGATAACATCAAATTGAAGAAACTCGTGGATAAAAGATTTCATAACTTTGCTAAGTAGTGCATGAATGGCGTTCTCACATCTAGTGTTACTCAAGTAATTTGGAGCAATAAAAAGCATAGTCATATTGATATTTGTGTCTACATAAATTCAACTAACCTTCTGAAGAAAAATTATTAGTTTCAAGGTAGAGCCGACACAAACTTCTGTCGCCTTCAATGTGTATAACACACACTAGGTTTAATCGTCCTTGATATTAAACAAATACCCCAAAATTCTACAAGGGATGGGCGATTAAACCATATCAAGGACGAAAATTAATATCAAGGACGGTTAAAGTGTTTAATATCAAGTACGGTTAAATAAATTAGTTTTCGTCCTTGATACTAATTAATGTTTAATATCAAGGACGTCCTTGATTTTCAGTATTAACAAAAAACGTATAGTTGAATAAATTAATTGACGACCTAAGAATTTTGTGTCGCCTTAAGTGTTTAATATTTAATCGTCCTTGATATATTTAACCGCTCGAACACAAACTTCTCACTCCTCCAGGATTTATTACATATGGGGTGTAACTATTCAAAGGATATTGGTGCATATGATCTCATAAGGATTCTCGACTATGAAACAAAATTACGTAGTTAAATGTTATCATCCAAGCCATTACCCCAGGATCTTGACACCATGTGACTACGTGCACTAAATCTAAAGGCACTGGGATATCTTAGCGTATTCGGAAATTCCTATGAGAAAAGAGCTAGGGCTTGAGGGGAAACTGAAATTATAGTGGAAAACCTTCGTATAGGTGGTAGATTCATTTGATGAGTTTAATCACAAAGTGTCTGAAATTGTTGATGCATCTTTTGCATTGGGTATGACTATTCCTGAAAAGAACATTTTGATGAAAATTCTCAGATCATTGCCATCTAAACATCCCATCGGTGAATGAAATAACCTTGATACACTTTCCAGAAATACCCTTGTTAGGAAGTTAAAGATCTTTGATCATGAGTATACATCCAAATCTGAAAGGATATTGCTTTCAAAGCACAAAAGAACACTAAATTGCTTGACAAAAGTAAAAGTGTTGGCACCTCTTGTTGATCCTATAGGTGATTCATCAGATGAAGATCTTGACAACTCAGTCTCACTGATCACAAGGCAGTTTATAGATCTTCTTTTGAAGAGAAGTAAACGGTTCTTTAGAGATAAACCTAGGTCATCAGTCAAAACCTCATGACCATGCTCCTCCTAAACAGAGACATCGTCAAGCCGTTGATGAGGATATGCCACGAGTGCTTTAAGTGTAAAGGTTTGGTCATTTTTAATGAGTGTCAAATCAAAATACCACGGAAACAAAGATCTTGCTTGCATTTGTTGATGAAATGGACTGAGTCACTATGATTCAAATGAAGATGAAAAATCAAGTGTTGCACTCCTTGGTGAAAATATTGATTTTGATAATTGTTGCCAATACGTGCGTCAATCTTGATATTCTTCTTGGAAAAACTTCTTTATCCACCTGGAGGATAAGATGGATTTTTCACGTACTGCTGAAAAGTCACATCTTACATGTTCCAGGTACCTCGATATTTTTAGCAACATGCTCAGCTATGGTGTTTGAATCATCCTCCACATTGACATGTTATTATTGTACTCTTAAGGGTCATGAACTCTCTAAATGTTTCAAGTACAAACATAAAATAAGATATGTCGAGAAAACTTCGAGCGGAGAGCAAATCGATTAGCAAACAAGCTCAGAGCTTGTTAGGATGTCAAATGCATCGGAGGTATGTAAACTCAACT
>JAJJWW010001288.1:0-99287 GCA_023531295.1 Papaver armeniacum | reverse complement strand
GTGTTGATGGTGGTTTTTAAACAAGGGGTAAAATCGTAAAACCCCATGACCTAGTGTTACCCAACACATTAACTAAGAGCATTTAACTCAGGTGTAAATAATTAATAGGGGTATTTTTTCAAAATACCAAATTAAGGTTTTCGACACAGAACCCTAATTCCAGAACCAAGCCGCACACTGCGCACCATGGCAACAATGCCAAACTAAGCCGCACACTGCGCACCATGGCAACAATGCAAAACTAACCCTCACATTGCGCACCATGGCAACAATACCAAACTAAGCCGCACACTGCGCACCATGGCAACAATGCCAAACCAAGCCGCACACTGCGCACCATTCCAACAATTCCAAACCAAGCCGCATGACAAGAACCATGGCAAAATGCGAAACCAAGCGCATTGCTAGCACCATGGCAACAACGCCAAAGCCAAGCCGCACACTGCGCACCATGGCAACAATGCCAAACAAAGCCGCACACTGCGCACCATGGCAACAATGCCAAACCAAGCCGCACACTGCCCACCATGGCAACAACGCCAAAACCAAACTACATATCACACTCATTGGCAACCATGCCAAACTAAGCCGCTATGCCATTGGCACATGCCAAAGATAGCGCCCTAGGCTTGCAAACGTGCAACTAGGTCAACATGGCCGTACGTGCCATTGGCACATGCCAACGCATACCACAAGCCATATTTCCAAGCCGCTATGCCATTGGCGCATGCCAAATATAGCGCCCCTAGGCTTGCAAAATGTGCAACTAGGTTAACATGGCCGACGTGCCATTGGCACATGCCAACGCCGCTACCACAAGCCATATTTCCAAGCCGCTATGCCATTGGCGATGCCAAATATAGCGCCCTAGGCTTGCAAGACGTGCAACTGAGGTCAACATGGCCGTCGTGCCATTCGCACATGCCAACGCATACCACAAGCCATATTTTCAAGCCGCTATGCCATTGGCGATGCCAAATATAGCGCCTAGGCTCGCAAAACGCGTGCAACTAGGTCAACATGGCCGTACGCGCCATTGGCACATGCCAACGCCAAGCACTCACAAGCCATATCTCCAAGCCGCTATGCCATTGGTGCATGCCAAATATAGCGCCCTAGGCTTGCAAACGTGCAACTGGGTCAACATGGCCGCACGTGCCATTGGCACATGCCAACGCGTGCCACAAGCCATATTTCCAAGCCGTTATGCCATTGGCGCATGCCAAATATAGCGCCCTAGGCTTGCAAAACGTGCAACTAGGTCAACATGGCCGTACGTGCCATTGGCACATGCCAACACGTACCACAAGCCATATTTCCAAGCCGCTATGCCGTTGGCGCATTCCAAATATAGCGCCTAGGCTTACAAACCATGCAACCTAGGCCAAGTCACCAAGGCATGCCATTGGCACATGCCAACATGCTCATTGGTAGCTTTTCTTACCAAGGCCACGGCCCTAACGGCCACGCATGCCATTGGCACATGCCAACATGCTCACAGGTAGCTTTTCTTACCAAAGCCACGGCCCTAACGGCCACGCATGCCATTGGCACATGCCAACATGCTCACCGGTAGCTTTTCTTACCAAGGCCACGGCCCTAACGCCACGCATGCCATTGGCACATGCCAACATGCTCGGCCGGGTAGCTTTTTCTTACTAAGGCTACGGCCTAACGGCCGCACATGCCAAACACACACGCCGGTAAATTTAACTTGCAAACCGTGCAACCTACCACCAAGGCATTCCGCACATGCCAAACACACACGCCGGTAGCCTAACTTGCAAACCTTGCAACCTACCACCAAGGCATTCCGCACATGCCATTGGCACATGCCAAACACACACGCGGTAGCCTAACTTGCAAACCGTGTGCAACCTACCACCAAGGCATTCCGCACATGCCTTTGGCACATGCCACACACGCCACTAGAAGCTCTGGCATTGCCACTTACACTCAACGTACAACCCACCACCAAGGCATTCCGCACATGCCATTGGCACATGCCACACACGCCACTAGCAGCTCTGGCATTGCCACTTGCGCTCGAAGTACAACCCGCAACAAGAGCATTCCGCACATGCCAATGGCACATGCCACACGCGCCACTAGCAGCGCAACTTGCACTCAAGGTGCAACCAACCTAGATATCAACACAACCGGGGATGCTTTCCGGGGTTTTGGTTTGGCGGTCATGACTTGCAGCGTACACTACGCCCACATTAAGAAAGCGTGAAAAGGAATAAAGCGGTCAAATAAATGAGGAAATAATGGTGAAAACGTTTTCACCCATTAACACCATGCGGTTACCACCTCCTCCCATTATTTCACCCTTTACTCTCTTCCTTCATGAGACCAGTGGCACGTTTCAATCTCCACTTGTCTAAATAGGTCTTACCTATTTCCACCCAGGACAACAAGTCTCGGTCGGGAGAAAATACTACACTCTCATAAAAGGCAACTTTGCAAGCTCTACAAAAAGCTTTCATCTCTTGCAAGCTTACTAAGCTTTCACTTTCTGATACAAGTCGAGATACTACTCTCCCGTAACTATTCCGGTCTCAACACCTTTCTTTGCTTCCTCCCCAAATCAACCTTCTCCTCCACTTTGTGACCCGAAGCAAGTCCTGAACGGCCATTTCTTGGTTTAGGCTTCGGACTTGTACAGATTGATCTCTCGAATCTATAAAGTGCTCACGTGCAAAGACATTTGTTTAGGGTTTAAACTAGTTTCTCACTCACCTACCGAATTTATTGAAATCGGCAGAAATGATTTTCACCCATAAACAATCACGACCACGACGGAGGTTCGATCTTTCTGCTACAATGTCAACTTTCAACCAAATGATCTCATTCTTCGACCCCCGACGTCAAGATGGTAGAGGAAGGCAATCCACTCCGATCAGGTTACTCGACAAACGATTATAAGTCATGACATGACAAGGGGCTGCGTGGGGACTTCTCACGGGCTAGAAGCAAAAACGATCCGCCGGGGATTAACGGCACGGTTATCTCGACAACTCAAAGAACGATTCGGAAGATTGGGGACTTCCCATGACTCTTCTGAGAAACCGAACGTTACTACAGAACATTTGAAGAATTATTTATGATGAAGTATTTCCACAAGTTTATGAAAGGTATACCTATGGCTACGGTTTACACCAGCACAAGAAAACAATAAAACAAATTGAAAGAGAAACGATTGGAGTACATAAATGAATATGCTTGCCCACTTTATCACTACCACGCTACCGCTAACATCATGACGTGATAACAAAGCTACGAGGTAAAAAGGGGAGCCAACCCATTTCATAAGCATAACACCTTTTGGAATTTGAATAAGGAAAGGATTTCCTGTTTGAGATACGTATGGGAAGAAGCCAATGGTCCACACCATACCGAAATCCAAGCCGGCGTCCATGCCTAACTGGCCCACGCCAAGTCGGCGCCCATTCCAAGATGATCCAGCGCCACCGATGCGTTCCCCAGATGCGCTTACGATGCGCTTGCCGAGACGCGCATGCCGAGAAACGCTTGCCGACGCGCTTACCAGACGACATGCTGGGCACACATCGCAGATGCATGCCAACCCAGTGCCACACTTTGTGATAACGAGTTTGCATCCTTCCGGCGCTAACATCTTGCGCCCTTCAAGCACCATCCTCGCCCTTCGAAACAGCGCCATGGCTCCAAGACTTCGTGATCAAAACCGTGTCATCTCTGCACGATACACTTATGATCACCGCAACTGCAGTCACTCGCCACCCCAACGGTTCTTCAAGCATGGAAGCTCCAACTGGTCGCAATGTGACACGCTACTCCACCATCGTGGCAAGATATCGGAAGATCCTAAGAAGCCGACCTCCTTTTTAGCACTCATTGATTTGATGAAAAGACAAAGATACTTCAGAGATGCGCGTTTATAGATGAAGAGGCTCGCATTGCTCTTGAACGCCCGAGTAGAAGGGGATAAGCAATCCAATTTCAGTCACACGGGAAGATCGGGAAAGACTTCTCCAAAATCGAAAGCAAGGGAAATCAACAACTATCCTGAGTTCAGAGACACTTCTTCCGCACAATGGAAACTTCACCACAAAGTCGCATACGAATATGATGAACAATTATGTGAGATTCTATATTTCCCCAAGGCGTAAAGGCCAAGAAATATTTGCACCCCTCAACCACACTCCGCATCGTGAAAGCGGCGTTTCCGGCCAGGGGAAAGCCGCTCCCAAACCCCAACCTCACCTAGAAAGCACGATCGATAGATGTAATCGGGGACTCCTAAACTCTTGTTCTCTTGAGGGATGTCGAGTTTGACAGAACGTGACGCAGCCTCCGACTTCAAAATGGTAGCCGTCAAGGCTCGAGAGTTGCAAGATGTCATTTCAACGTTCTCTCCGTAAGTAGCTCGCATCAACGTTCTCTCCGGAAGTAGCTATACATCAACATTCTCCGGCGGCCCTTCGCTTAACGTTCGCTAACGCCACTCCTTCCGCAAAGGGTCGTGCGCCACACTCCTCATATCAAGGAACATAGTCACAGCCAGCCAATCTTCGTAGTCATGGACACCTTTTAATCCATCTCGCCAAAACTCGTGATCATGGACAGCTTGCTCGCTTACGCATCTAGCCAATCCTTTTACTTCCACCTTAAGCCCATAGAATATCACCAACCTACTTTGTTACCACGACAATGTAGTTTCTCCCATTACATATCCTACCAAGAACCGTTGCCCTCATTCGTTGATACCTAGCGAGCTTCACCGCGCAGCAGAATTACTACAAAGATGGAAACACGTAAACCATACTTGAGGACTAAGATATACATGGGATCCCTTCACCTGTCAAAGCTCAGGAAGACACGGTCTACCAAAAATCCTTACCACAACAAGGTCCTCTTATTCTTCAAGGTGCAGCGCAAGAATATCATCACCTCTCTTGTCTAGAAGACGCCTTCAACACTTTACGAGGCCAAAGGAGGATCCCGAACTCGCACCATCCGAGAATATGTCATCATGTAATTTACGAGCATCCCCGTGTCACATCCAAAGAAGATGCATCCGGCATCGAAGTTTTCTCTAAATGGGAAGGGCCGTACATAATCACTAAAGCGTATGAGCGCTGGTTACTACAAGATTATCAAAGAAGATGGGGAAAGCTAGAGATAGTCATCAACTTAAAGTGGCTTAAGGCATACTATGCCTAATCACTTCCCCTACAACATGCTACATCAAAATTCCTACTCTTCAAGTCTCGAGTTAAATCTTCAATCCTCCGAGACTCCAAGGCCAAAGCTTTCTCCTCTTCCAAGATGGTTTCTGTGGCGAATCACACCAAAGCAAGAATACCAGATCTGTCGACTTTCACTAGTACAAAAATGGGTTTAGATGACAGCTTAAAACCTGTCACCAAACTACTTATGTGACAGTTTTGGGAAAATTACTCGCACTGTCACCAAAGCCTACGATACGAAAGGTCTTTAAGAAATCAATGCAGAATCATGACAGAAGGTAACGGTTTCATCATAAACCTCAAGTCGGCTAGTAGACAACTTACAATAACATTTTCTTTGTAAAACCGCTATCATAAAATCAACATCTTCTTATAAGGTGTCGCTTTTTCATAAACGTGTCACCTTGTTCACGAGTTACGTAACATCTTCCATAAAAACTCACATGGAAAACTCAATTTCTTGTTCTAAGGTAACAGTTCTCTTATGCACTGTCACACTAGAAAATTTTATAGATAAAAACCTGTCATCGTTAACCCTTTTATGCGACTCATTATTTGTTAAATCACATACACCTAGCCCAAGGAAAGTTTTCCATGCATCGTATAACTTGCTGCTGTCTTTATGAGTTAAGGTTACATTGTGATACTTTAAATTGAAAAGCTGGACTAACAAAAATAATTGTATTTCTCAAATACTTAGGTTATTTAAAAATTCAAGGTTCAACTAAATGATACAACAACAAAAGATCAAAATAAATAAAATACCATTATTTCATTACAAGAGAAGAAAATTCATCAACTTTAATGCTCTAGATTTAGTAGCTTCCATTGCCTCTGTTTGGAGGCGTTGGTCTCGCCATCTACGAGAAAAACTAAATTGTCGCACCATAATCGAAACTCATGGAGCACAAACCTCCCAATACCGCAAAGTAGATCATAATCGAAACCATTGTCACAACACAGTAGCTAGCATACACGTCCCGGAAATTGGAGATTGACGTAGTATCAACATTATCAACATTACCAAAAGAATTACTTCGGTTTCTATATACGCATACATGACTACTTGCACGAGGCAAAAGAAAACAAGTACAAGATTTGAGACACTATAAAGAAAGCAACGACCACCACCAAATATATATGTATTTGTTTAAGGCTTACTTGAAACTAGATAACGAAAGCAAGGACTAAGACCTCTTTGAAGAAATGTATGTAAATGCATCCGTGATCGTGAACTCCACGAAGCTTTTAGGCGACGAGAGATGTACAAGGAACTCAAACACTGAAATTCAAAAAACAAACAAAAGATATCCAAGTCAACAAGGGAGGATTGGTAAAAAACGGATTCTATATTTTCCCAATAAATATATTTTGTATAGTAATCCATACTAACTACAAAAGCATAAAAAGTTTCCTATCTTCCGAATGAAGTTGTTCAAGTGCAAAAATTAAGAAATCAATTATGGCTGCTATGTTTTGTATAAGAAGACGAAAATGCCGTAAAAAAAAACATGACCACTTTTTTTCACACAATATGATGAATCCATAAATCTCAAGCCTGACCCTATAATCCCATGACCACCAAATGGAACGTTTAATACATGCTATATACATACAACTAATTGAATCAAAGAAAAAGATCTCCTTACATAAAAAATGCAATGTGCATGTTTCTTGAGAATAAGATGTTAAGATCTGAAATTTTTCGTAAGAACCCATGAAGAAAAAAATCTAATAATTTGTTATTAAGCTTAGTATAGTTGATTGAAGGGCACCCAAGGGTACATAATATTAGCAATAGAGTACTAACATGGGTATCTCTTACTTACCTTAACTTGAACAAGAAACCGCAGACTATAATAATGTACCAGAATGGAAATCATTATCCTGTTCATCCAACACTCGCTTATGTTATTTGGATAAGTCCAATTTATATGACAGGTTGTAGTGTGATGAATCTTCGTCGTTGCTCCCGGGTCGTGAAAAGTTTGTTAATGGCATTTCCGTAAAGGGTCAATACCATCGAGGCTTTTACAGTAATTACTATACCTAATATCTTTGCCCTACCTCATACTTCTCGTATCCACAGTTTTTACCCTGAAAGTTAAACAAAAATAGAAAGGTTTAGTACCGCTACTTAGTTTCAGCCACTAAAAACTAACATTGAATAAAGGAAATGAATCTGGATTAAGGATTTACACATAATGTTAATAAAAGGTATATTGCTCATGCAGATGGCAGCAAGCAAAGCTGCGAGACACAATATCTTTCGAAGTAACCTATACATTCTAAATTTGTTCTTGCATCCTTCCTATCTTTCCTCCCAAAGAACCCACCACCATCCACTTCGATCCCAGTTCTATCTCTTGGTCGCATACACATACCAACTCTTTCACCACCAAATCAGCCTACCAAACGCAATTTTCCACACTCAACTCGTCCTTATATCGGTAATCTAAGCAAAAGAATTTGACCCCTTCACAAAACCATAATTTGTAAGAAAATAAGAAAAAGAAATAAAAATATGGAAACACGCATACATGCTACAATCAATTTAGTCCAGTGATTCACAATTTACTGTCGCACCAGTGGCTACGATTTGCATGAAAGCATCTTTTTCACTCATCTTACACAACTGTATCCATACAACAAAATAAACTTGACATCACAGGAACATTTTCTAAAAAACAGGACTGCTAAGACAAGTCATTTACCTTATAGAATAATAGTTCCAACTCCCAAAGATCACAATTCCAGAAATAATAACTCGTAAGCACTCTGTAGTTTTATGCAACAATCACTACCAGTTCCACACCTCTATCTTAGTAAGTATAAAACACAAGCCATGAGTCCTCTACACCAGAAAGATAGAATACTCGAGAAAAACAACATTACATCGCAAGAATATAAGCATACCATAAAAACGGCCACCGTTATCACAAATGGCATAAACAAGATAATCTCAATGCAATAACCCTCATAGCAAGGAATTTCTCACCTTCTTTGCGTGCGGTTGATCCGAAGCACTTACTTATTATTCTTTGAGGACTTCATAACCTGTCATGTTAGATTTGTAGACATGTGGAGCAATTAAGAAGTTGTTTTATTAACGGTATGACCAGCTAGTGGCACAAACGGTACAATCTAATTATTTAGTGGTCTAATTGAGTTTACTACTCGCACAAGTTTGCTAGACAACTAAATTCTAGATTAGTCGGTTTACACAAAAGTCTCTCCTCTAATGTGTATATACCAAAACCAACTATGACCAGCAAGTGGTATGCACAGAGTCCATTCCATCGTGATAAAACCACTCAACATACTCCCAACTAAAATGCTCAATTTCAGCTCATATTTCATTAAATCAAGAACTTGTTTAATGATTAAGGACCATCTATATATATTTAGTTGTTTTCAAAGTAAGCAATCAACAATTCTTTTTTCCATTCTTGAAATGATCTCAATTTGCCTTGTCACTTGTCAAGACTATTTTGAACTCCTAAATGCAAAGTTGTTGCCAACTAAATCTATGTATCTTTCTTTATATTTTGATCACAGTGCTTAAGCAAATCATCTACTCGGTCTCCAATTTCTTATCTCTCGCTAGCCTATCAACATTACAATCAAATTCGCCTTTTTGGTATAGAGATGTCCAACAGAAAACAAAATGTACAAACAAACCAACTACTTCCATATAAACCCTTTCTAAAAACTGTAATTAGAGGCTCTAAATCTCCCTCATTTGCATATAAAAAGATAATAAAATTCACATATATATATAAAACCCTGATTATGTTTTAACTAAGAACCATAAATCTAATAAAATTTATTCGTCAAAATCAAATAGAAACTAAAATTAAGGATTTAAACTTCATGAATCATACCTCATCAGAAAAACAAACCTAAAAAAAGTAATATAAACCCAAATCATAAATTAGGATTTCTCTCCCTTGTACCAAATCACAAATTTTAGATCTTACAACCATAATGTTTCCTAAAAGAGGAAATCGAGATCTCAAAGTTTTTCCTATGGAGATAGAGAGACGATTGAAAATTTTAAGCTCTATTTACACATAAGAATAAAATTGAAATTTTCAAGAGTACACGAGGTAGATATGAGATTATGAGTGATCGAGATAAGATTCAGAAGCAAGAGATGCAACCCTAGATTGAAGTAAATGATGATTTGCTAAGAGTAGGAACTATGAGATGTGAGAGATGGATCTCGATTGCATGGGATTACAATTATCTAGAGAAGGAGATGGGTGATGAACCGATTGTATTGAGAAACTGTTTTGGATAATGCCTCGAACCAAAAGGAGAGGCGGAGGGAGTCGAGATTAGAGAGACCCACGAACAAACGGACCCACTACTCGTAGATAATGCCTCAAACCGACAACATCGTGCGTTTGGGTTACTTTTACAGTGACTATATTAATAGAAACAGTTTTGGATAAGAACTCGACACTATAAATAAAAAAGTGGCGGAAGTTAGAGAATCGTTATCTAAAATCACAGTACTACGATAACGGTTTAATATGAAAATGATATAAAAGCTAAATCAAGTTATTATACGAAATGTACAAGAACATTTATTTACAAAATCAATATTGTACAATTATACAATAAATGCTTACAAAGCTTGTCATGATTGTATACCATTATTGGTGTGAGTTTTTATGAAAAAAATCATTGCCTATATCTCATAGATTATTTTTGGTGATTCATTGGTGAACTGTCATGGTTTTGGATTTTGAACTGTCACTAAAGCCCAATTTTGTACTAGTGTTTCACAATATTGAGACGATGCCGCAACTAGCTGATATTAAACTCCAAGAATTCACAGGTGGACACCATGTTCTCCCACCTTTGAATGGCTAACTCTGCAGCGGCACGGATGGACGTATTCTCCATCTCGTGTCATTGGCAAAAGACAGGTTCACTTCAGGAAGCCAAGGCGGACGAACATCACTTCACTGCGCTCTCTGGTAGCGATATGGCCGCATGTCTTCCATATCCTCGTATAAAGGACCACGAATTCTTTCCGCACTGTGAAACCGCTAATATTCCGATAATTGGAGGAGAGACACCTCATCCGAGTCCCAAACAAACGAACTCCGCATAGGGGTATTCATGACAAGAGAGCCCTAAATCAGCGTTCTCCAAGTCTGATCAACAAGGTTGGATTTGAAAGGGAGGGAACGACTAGGTCATCCTCGTCGATAACACTAACGCATGATCCAACGGGGATATCTCTGCACAAAAGGAAAATTTTCCATTCATCAAACAAGCGGTAAAGCGACGTCGGTCCATCAAAGAAGAAGAAAACATACGGTATGATTTTCTTAACCCAAATAACCTTTGTTGGGATGCTCCTGTTGAGTCAGACCTCGCGCCTTCACCGGAGAACCAGCCGGAGTTAGAGATGGTTCGCTCTCTCTCATGCGACATGACAAAGAGAGAAACTCAACAAGAATAACCCTTTCTCAAACGAGGGGAGATGATGCAATTACGTTGGGTATGAATACGTAACCTAAAAAAGGAAAGGAAGCAATGAGGGACATAACGCTTCGATTTTAGCATGGACAATGCCCGATCAAAGCTTCGCGCGTGAAGGAAGGCAAAACAAGGAAACTTTGCTATCAGAAACACCTACTCCCTCCTTGTTTACACGGTCTCGCCCATTAAGCAATCGACTTCCCCACCTTGTGCGGTCCCACAAAGCTAGCACGCTCGCTTTCCCAACTCATGCCCAACTTCCCAACGCTTCCCTGCCGCACTGGCCCCACCAATTGTACCAGCCTCCTATTTGTGCAAAACTCCCGAGGCAAGGATTCCAAATCCTATTTATAAAAGGTCGACAAGCCCCTCAATTCTCTTTACGGTTTCTTGTTGATAGTCCTGTCACCATCTTATGTTACCTCGCAACAAAGCCCCTGCTCCAAGCTAAGTAGGGGACTTAATGTTGATGGTGGTTTTTAAACAAGGGGTAAAATCGTAAAACCCCATGACCTAGTGTTACCCGCAACACATTAACTAAGAGCATTTAACTCAGGTGTAAATAATTAATAGGGGTATTTTTTCAAAATACCAGATTAAGGTTTTCAACAAACCCTAATTCCAAAACTAAGCCAAGACGCTGCGCACCATGGCAACAATGCCAAACTAAGCGCACACCTGCGCACCATGGCAACAATACCAAACTAAGCCGCACACTGCGCACCATGGCAACAATGCCAAACCAAGCCGCACACTGCGCACCATGGCAACAATGCCAAACCAAGCCGCACACTGCGCACCATGGCAACAATGCCAAACCAAGCCGCACATTAAAGCAAATGATTCGGTTCCTCGACATATATTCACACGAAATCATCCAAGAAACCCGCGACGGGGATTCGCGGGTGTTTAGAATTCTTACCTCCCGTTCCGAGACGGGGATGAACTGTTGAAGTCGACTCGGGCCACGACTCCTATGTCGTGTCACAACCCGAGGGGCCGAGACGATATCGTAATGTCGTCCTTCCACTGTGCGGTTATATTTAAATAACCCTTCCTTAGGGTTTTATAAAAAATGTCCAAAAGTCAAAATTAAGAAGTCCAAAAAAATAAAAATAAAAATTACAAAAATAATTACCTAATTATAGTTTCTAAAAATAAATAAAAAAAAATTAATTACACTATATACAAAATTTTCTTCTTTACTCCTTTGGATTTCTCTCTTCTTTCCTTCTTTGGCTTCGCTTTACTTTTCAAAACTTTTTCTTTCTCATAAGCTTCGCACCAAATCTGAAAGCAAATAGAAAATACCAAAACGCGTAAAAAGGAACAAAAATAATAAAAAAAATAAAAAATAACAAACCTAAAAACAAATCTATACACAAGTCCGCGTCGGCGGCGCCAAAAATTGATGTGACTCAATAATGTTGTAGTAATAAGGGTTGTCGTTCACTCGGACTTGACGAGATTGATTTTAAGAATTAATAAAATAAAATAAAATATATACAAATATTGTCACAAGATGAAGAGAGTTACTGTAGGACTCGATTCCACCAATTCTTACATTCATGCGGTTCATCTATTAATTCAGGACAATTAAGGCTCATAAAGTAACAAACATCGACTCTAATTCTTTGCCAAGGTAGATTTTATAAAGAATTATATGTAACTCACAAGCATGGCGCATCTAAAGTACCTAAGACTAAGCATGCGACATCTAACGAATTCACAAATAATCAATAAAAATCATAAATCAATTATAATAGTGCAAATAGTCATAAAGGAATTAAATAGAATTACCACATGTGTGCAAAACAGCTTCCTCCGTCGTCCCAGTGATGGGTTCTAGCTCATCATGGTGTAAACACGCTCAAAAATCATTATTAATGCTCAAAAATGGTTTACAAATGATGAACAAGGGGGAAAAGATGAAAAGCCTGATTTGTAACAGTTTTAATTGTTACAAACGGACTGTTACAGAGAACGATACATTTAAAGTGTTGATGTTGCTGTTGATTTAAGTCTGCCCCAAAACTACGACCCACAAATGCGAGTCTTAAACACTGTTGAAGAACGACTGTTCTGGGCTGTCTGTTCTTAAGTGTTCTTCAGGCTCATGCGGCGAGAAAAACAATTCTCTGCAACTTCGATTTTTGGCTCTTCTAGCGTTCTAAAAACTCCCAAACTCTCCGTGCACATTGCCTTCGACCCCAGCAACCTATTTATACCTTTTTGGACTAAGAATCACTCCTCATTAATCCAAGATATCCTCCCATCACTCGGCAGAAAAGATATTATTCTCGTGAAATATTCTTTCTTTTTTTTGTAGCAACACGCGTCATCAATACAACCTTCCTTATTCAAATTATTTCACGCTCCTTCACGACTGTGCTCTATCCAAACACGAGCGAGAAATCGTGTAATCCCATGAATATCCCTTTCCGTTGCATGCGTGCCCTGATTTCTTCTCTAGGATTATCCAGCCAAAACTAATCGAACAAAAGGCCTATACCAGCCCTGTTATGCTCCAACAAAGCTTCCCAACCAATTTCAGCCATTGAATCTCCCTATAACACGTCCAAAAATCCAACAGTAATTCTATTCATCCCACCGTCAAACCCACTGATGATGCGGCGATGACGTTGGTTGACTTCTCTACATTTTTAGGTTTCCTCTTTCTTCTGACGAGTTTTGAAGATACTCCATCCAAAGATTTTTTTACGAATCATCATGTTTTTTCAATTGTTGTGTCATATGATCGAGTTCTTTTCTCGTCATGATCACTTATTTAAGTCATCGATGAACTCACGAAACAACAAAGTTCAAACCTTATTAATTAGAAGGGATGAATTTTCGATGAACTAGGGAGAACCTACAATTGTATCTAGATTTTGTCTTTACAACCTCGGTATAAAGTTGTACTTTAATCCATTGCTAGCGTATTGTTACTCCAAGGACTTCTTAGTTCTTATACTTGAATATATGATTTAGTTGATTTCATTTTTTAGGGAAAGGAAAAAAAAAAATCCAATCGAAGTAGTGAATCGGATGCTCAAAAACTAATAGCTCTATATGGGTTAGCTAAACAAAAACAATTTTGGTAATCTTTGAGGATCATATGGTTTAATGGGATTGAAAATTTGAAATTAAAAGTTAAGTGAACCTAAATTGCATTCTCAGGATTAATGAGATAAAACTAAAGATATAAGTGAAGATAAATTATGTGGGATATTTGTGATTTTTCTTGGAGATTTTTTAGGGTTGTAGCAAATCTGCAAATGAGATTCGAATACCTTGTTTTGCTAAGGAGATAGAGAGATGAAAAAATGGTATTAGATGACCAATTGCTAGCCATGGAAACATAACTACATGATTATTATTATTTTTTATCAGAGCTACATGAAGTTTTTCTTCGAGATTCGGTGTTTGTTCGGAAATCGAGACCAACAATAGAGACAATGAGGACAATTCAGATACAAAAATGTGTCTATCAGTCAACATGGCCGTACGTGCCATTGGCACATGCCAACGCGTACCACAAGCCATATTTCCAAGCCGCTATGCCATTGGCGCATGCCAAATATAGCGCCCTAGGCTCGCAAAATGTGCAACTAGGTCAACATGGCCAGACGTGCCATTGGCACATGCCAACGCGTACCACAAGCCATATCTCCAAGCCGCTTATGCCATTGGCGCATGCCAAATATAGCCCCTAGGCTTCACAAAATGTGCAACTAGGTCAACATGGCCGCACGTGCCATTGGCACATGCCAACGCTTACACCACAAGCCACATTTCAAGCGGCTATGCCGATTGCGCATGCCAAATATAGCACCCTAGGCTTACAAACCATGCAACCTAGGCCAAGTCAAGCCACGCATGCCATTGGCACATGCCAACATGCTCATTGGTAGCTTTTCTTACCAAGCCCACGGCCTAACTGACCACGCATGCCATTGGCACATGCCAACATGCTCATTGGTAGCTTTTCTTACAAAGCCACGGCCACTAACGCCACGCATGCCATTGGCACATGCCAACATGCTCATTTGTAGCTTTTCTTACCAAGGCCACGACCACTAACGGCCACGCATGCCATTGGCACATGCCAACATGCTCATTAAGTAGCTTTTCTTACCAGGGCTACTCATGCCAACGGCCGCGACATGCCAAACACACACACAACAGCCTAACTTGCAAACCGTGCAACCTACCACCAAGGCATTCCGCATATGCCAAAGCACACACATTGGTAGCCTAACTTGCAAACCGTGCAACCTACCACCAAGGCATTCCGCACATGCCATTGGCACATGCCACACACGCCACTAAGCGACTCTGGCATTGCCACTTACACTCAGCGCACAACCCACCACCAAGGCATTCCGCACATGCCATTGGCACATGCCACGACGCCACTAGCGACTCTGGCATTGCCACCGCTCAGTACAACCAATAACAAGGGTATTAGCACATGCCAATGGCACATGCCACACGCGCCACTAGTAACGCCACTTGCACTCAAGGTGCAACCAATGAGATATCAACACAAACTGGGGATGCTTTCGGGGTTTTGGTTTGGCGGTCCCACGGCTTACGGCGTACACTACGCCCACATTAAGAAAGCGTGAAAAGGAATTAAGCGGTCAAATAAATGAGGAAATAATGGTGAAAACGTTTTCACCCATTAACACCATGCGGTTACCACCTCCTCCCATTATTTCACCCTTTACTCTCTTCCTTCATGAGACCGGGGGTACATTTCAATCTCGACTTGTATAAATAGGTCTTACCTTTTTCCACCAGACAACAAGTCTCGGTCAGGAGAAAAAATACTACACTCTCAGAAAAGGCAACTTTACAAGCTCTCCAAAAAGCTTTCATCTCTTGCAAGCTTCCTAAGCTTTCACTTTCTGATACAAGTCGAGATACTACTCTCCCGGAACTATTCTCTGGTCTCAACACCTTTCTTTGCTTCCCTCCCCAAATCAACCATTCTCCTCCACTTTGTGACCGAAGCAAGTCTGGAACTAGCCATTTCTTGGTTTAGGCCGGACTTGCTCTGATTGATCTCTCGAATCTATAAAGTGCTCACGTGCAGCACATTTGTTTAGGGTTTAAACCAGTTTCTCACTCACCTACCGAATTTACTGAAATCGGCAGAAACTATTTTCACCCATAAACAACTGGGAAGGTGGATACATGAATTTTTCAGCCAGGAAACTATATCCGATAAATTTTGATCTGGAAGCTAAATACCAACTCCGCAATATCCAACATGTGACAAAATTCAACCACAAATTTAAGTTCTAATCAGATATAAGGAAAACAAATAACAGATTAAATTGAACCTTCAAATAGGAAGGCATTAAAATCAAAGAACTTGAAATGACGTAAAAAAACAAGTCTTAATTCTCTTTTTGCAATCAAATGCACTGGGCAACAACTTTAAAAATTAAAAATTTTGTTTAGCACTTCCTTGGAATACCGAGGAAAAGAGGACTACCAAACCTAGCACAATTACAAATGATTATGGTGACTTGGCACAACTACATCATTGTACACCTGGTGACTTGCCTAAAAAACCAAACCTATTGTACACCTGGTACATCATTGTACATCTGATGCAAACCTACTGAAAAAACAAATATAATCGATAATATCTGAATATAACTATTTTAGTTAAATTCATCATAATCAAGTCAAAATAGATTTTTTAACAAAAATAGATTTACATTAATCGTAAACAAATCACTTAGATTAAATTCCAAGAAATCTAAGCAAATCATTTTGATTCACATTCAATTTAACATAGATACGAATGCTGGATAAATTAGTTAAACAATCCCTGACTTTTAAGAAATACTTCAAATAATAACATAAGTATGGAAACGTACTATATACGTATTATAAATGTTCTTGATAAACATAGATTTTCCTAACTAATTTTAGATGAATACAAATCTATGTGGTAAAATAAAAAATCTACCTATTTTAGTTATATTAATGACCAAGAAAACTAAAAGAGATAAAACCTTAATTCCACATACGTATATATACATCCGTAACGCTTCATAGAACTCTTGATACAACAAAGAATCTTAAAGAGACAAAGGAATGGGTTCCAAGAAAAAAACAAAAGGTATGGAATCTTTGACTTAACCACTATCACTATCTCATTTAGTTTGTTACATAATAAAACAAATTAACAAAACAAAAAATTCGAGCTACGATAAACCAACCAAAAGCAGGACAAGGGAAAAACAAAGATATATCAAGTGAGTTCAAATACATATCACACTAGGCCAAATATGGGATTTGGTGACGGTTTGAAATTTTAAATCGTGACGGTTTTAAAAAAAAGTGTCACAATAAGTTGTTGGTCATATCGGCTAACGGTTCCTCGGGCCAACCGTCATCAATTGTTGTTAGAAGTGGTGACGGTTGACTAAACTATCCGAGTAACATCTTCTTTGTGGCGGTGGTTGCTATAACCCCTGTCATAATAGACTTGTCTTTATGGTGACATTCGGTTATCATATATAGTTGATATATACTAACGTTTTACATCACCGCTACGATGGTTCGTAATAAATAAGGACACTGCATGTATAGACTATCACGTTATCTTGTTGTTGATGGTGGTTTTTAGACAAGGGGTAAAATCGTAAAACCCCATGACCTAGTGTTACCCGCAACACATTAACTAAGAGCATTTAACTCAAGTGTAAACAATTAATAGGGGTATTTTTTCAAAATACAGTTAGGTTTTTCAACACGGAACCCTAATTCCAAAACCAAACGCATATCTTTAGCACCATGGCAACAATGCCAAACCAAACCGCATCATCGCACCATGGCAACAATACCAAACCAAGCCGCATCTGCGCACCATGGCAACAATGCCAAACCAAGCCGCTTCTTCAGCAAGCACCACGGCAACAATGCCAAACCAAGCCGCACCACCAGCACCATGGCAACAATGCCAAGCCAACTGCCGCATCTTTGCGCACCACCAACAATGCCAAACCAAGCCGTACCTGCGACTACCAAGAACAATGCCAAACCAAGCCGCACCTCGCGCACCATGGCAACAATGCCAAATTTCAAGCAGCTATACCTTTGGCCCACGCTAAATATAGCGCCCTAGGTTTGCAAGACTTGCAACTAGGTCAACATGGTCAAGCCGTGCCATTGGCACATGCCAACACGCGTCTGCATGAAGCCATATTTCTAAGCGTATTGCTATGCCTTTGGCCCACGCCAACATAGCGCCCTAGGGCTTGCAAAACTTGCAACTAGGTCAACATGGCCGCACGTGCCATTGGCACATGCCAACACGTGCGCAAGCCATATTTCTAAGCGCTATGCCTTTGGCCCCACGCCAAATATAGCGCCTAGGTTTGCAAGACTTGCAACTAGGTCAACATGGTCCGCACATGCCATTGGCACATGCCAAACACACACGCTGGTAGCCATATTTCTAAGCCGCTATGCCTTTGGCCCACGCCCAACATAGCGCCCTAGGTTTGCAAGACTTGCAACTAGGTCAACATGGCCGCACGTGCCATTGGCACATGCCAACACGTGCCACAAGCCATATTTCCCTAAGCAGTATGCCTTTGGCCCACGCCAAATATAGCGCCTAGGCTTGCAAAACTTGAAACTAGGTCAACATGGCCGCACGTGCCGTTGGCACATGCCAACACGTGTCGCAAGGTATTACGATGGTGGGGACTTGCGACTCGGTCAGACTCGAGACAACCGGTTATCGATTGTTAAAACTACATCGTAGAACCGGGACTCGCTGAAGACGCTACCAAAGAATGGGGACTTGCGACTCACGTCCGACTCGGACAACCCTATTATCGGTTGTTAAAACTACATCGAAAATTGGGGACTGGCCGAAGACGCTACACCGACAATCGGGGACTTGTCTTTGGCGCATGCTACAAAGAAAGCCACCACGAAAGAACCGCCTTTTACATGGAGAGGGCGTGTTCGCAAAATCTATGAAGTGAGTAGATTCAGACTGGGCAAGATATACAATCTATTTTTAGGTTCTTAGTAAAACCGTCGTACTACTGAAGTCTTATGCCTATTGCTAGCACACACTTTCATAAAAGCAATATTCCTTTCCCAAAACATAATCGAGTCATATTATCAAAACCATTCATCCCAAATAATCCAATACCTAAAAAGCTACCAATTTGTCTATCAAAGTCAAGTTTTGAACCGGACATCAATATGTCTTTCAAAAAAAAAGAGCCTAAATGAAAGTTTAACTGAGAAACATTCAAGGAAAATCATCCAACAAGAGGTCCCGTTCTTCTTGGAGAAGGTCAACTTTGCATCTTCAAGAGCCGCTCTCTTCATAGTCAACATCTTGGAAAGTTTTTCGAGTTCTACCTCTGTCGAGCAATCTCCTCGGCGAATCACTGATCTTTCAACTATTGGATCTCTGCAAGGCCTTCGACAAACCACGAAGTGTTGAACTCCTTCTCTATGCACACGTCAGGGCCGTCTTAGGCCTAGGGCGAGATGGTCGACCGCCCTAGGCCCAAATTTGGTGAGGGCCCAAAAAATGAGGACCAGATTCTTATTTTTTTCTTGATTTTTTTTTTGAAACATTTTTTCCCTGGTCATAAGATAGTGAACAATCAGAACATTGGAAATAAGGGATTTCATTCGCTTGATTTTTTAGTAACCCTATCTTTCACAAATTTTTGAGATTTTTTTAAATCTTGTTAACCCTCAAAAGTTATTTTCCGTAGCCCATAATATTTGCTAAATCATATAAATTACTGAGTTTAACATTTTTCAATTTTGAAACATTTTGCAACATGCATAGTATGTTGGTGGTATTTTTTTAACCAAAATGTAACACAAAAAATGTTAAAAAAATTAGGCGGCCTTCGGCCGCTATTTTTAGAAAATATTACTATGGTACTACTATGCATAAATGGATTGCTCGGTATGTAATTAATCGTTCGTTTTCCATCGATCATTTATGCGCATGTACCCTAGGAAGAAAAGGCCCGTTTTTGAAAGTTCGCCCCGAGCCTCAAAAATGGTAGAGACGGCCCTGGCACACGTCGCGATGGTGCTCCCAGTCGGCAATAACGTCTTCAGAAACGGTGTGACCAGTCACCTCACGCATGTCCTCAATGGAAGATAAAGCCTCTTCCACACGCCAAACGACGCAAATCGACTAGTGACTTTCTTGGTTGTAGCCATATGTCCGTATTTCTCCCAGATTCAGTGTACAACGCCTCGTGCTTAGCCGGCACGCTTGAAGCCGCCAACCGGACATGACCGGATAAGGAACCAAGTACGGAGGATCAAAAATGGCGCCGCACCTGGCCTCACGACTTCCAGAGGGTTTTCCTCCATGTCTACGACAACAACCATCGAGAGAATCATCCGCCCCGTTTGAGCCACATCATGTCTTCGACAATTGGCTAACGCTCATCTCCAAGTCACCAGCGGTGGTCACCAAAGGCAAGTTTTCATGCGGCTCTA
Organism: Papaver armeniacum; assembly: GCA_023531295.1. Classification (NCBI taxonomy): domain Eukaryota; kingdom Viridiplantae; phylum Streptophyta; class Magnoliopsida; order Ranunculales; family Papaveraceae; genus Papaver; species Papaver armeniacum. Next base: position 79,032 of record JAJJWW010001288.1, on the reverse strand, counting down.
CCCAGAATCATCCTCCGAACCGGATTCCTCTTGCGAACTCGAGTCGAGATATTTCCCAAAAGAGGAAACAAAAGGACAAAGAAAAGAAGTGCGAAACTTATCAACCACTTCCAAAACAGAACGAGTGCACGGAGGAAACACTCTCACTTGTTGAACCTTCTTCTCTCTCTCGACTCATCATCGCTATGAGAAGGCTCAATCTTTCTTTGAGTTCTTTGAAGAAATTGCCGAGTCTCTGACAACGCAAGAGCAAATAAAAGCATTAACACTACCGAAGCCCAAGGAAACAAGACACATATTCTCGGCCCCGAAATTCACGTGTTTTGAGACAAACCAATGAAGAGGCGACACATACTGGTTATTGGAAGAATCAAAAGACACAAGAGCCGTGGGAGGATCTTGTGAAACCGTCCGGAACCCGCCAACCGCGATTCTTTGTTCTTCGTTCCTTGGCACTGGGGATTTAGAATTGTTAGGCAACTTTCGCTTGGGATCTCTCAACATTGGATACTCTTTCAGAACTGCTGGGGAAGGTTTGCAACGAACGTTTTCCACCACGTTATTCACAAAATCTCGGATCATAGTAAACTCGTCGCACCAAAACTCATTATAGCCGAAGGTCGTCGAGTTACTCTTCCCATTTGAAAGAAGGAAAGACGGATACCGGCTTAAGGTATGTAGCGTCAAGGGCGACACGCAATGAATCCTTAGGGATCACCGCCAGGTAAACAAGAGGCACCCCTTGATCAAAACCCATGTGACCAGCGACAAATCAATATTGTAACGGCTATCTGGAAAGACCCCTACGAAGAAAGACGGCATATAGCAGAGCAAGCGACTTTGAATGAGCAGGTTTTTCACCAACGCTCAAAGCGTCGTCAAGACAAAGACATGAGCGGAGCGAAGCAAAGTGTCAATTTGAGTCAGCGACTTATGGACCCCTCATGGACGAAAATTGATTTCATGCAACTTATCAAGAAAACTAACCAAGCTCACGCCAACTCTTGGGCCTGTTCACCCATCGAAGAATTAAGGAGCCACCCCAACTCACGGGAGACGAAAGGCAGCGGTTTCGGAGCATACTTCTCAAAGTGCTCCCATATCCAGACTTGCAGAAAAAGCAACGTGCACATACGAATCCACTTTCATGAAACCATTCAAAACTTGCATGTTCGCAACCAGGTGATCCAGATGCACATACAGGGAACCAAGGAACAGCTTGCCGATGGGAAGAACTTCACCCTTTGCCAACTTCACAAGAATCGCTAACAACTCCTAGTCTTATTCCTTTCTTGCCGGAACTAGTCATTAAAAATGTCTCTGGACAACCGAGAAGCCAAAAATGCGGCGACATGAAGATCAATGCGCTTTTTGTTCGGGCTCCAACTCGTCCAAAACCATTGAGATATCCACCAACCGTAAGGACACCTTTCATCCTCTTTCCGGGCAGAATCCTTCGACTTCGCAATGGAGTCTTTCGAGCAAAATCCCCAAACTTAGCGGCCATTGTCATCCCATCTTCACCTCACTTTCGAGATAATTGGATTTTAAGATTCCGGTTCACCGGAAGATTCAACAAGAGAGCCACACTCTCCAAGGAGAAAGTTATCTCGCCCCATCTACATATAATTGTATGGGTGTCCAACACCACTGGAGATGAAAGCAACCAAGCACAGGGATATCCTTCCTAATGCGGAGATTCTTGAAGTCTTGACCCATCAATGACCTGCGATCGAGTCAAGTTGGTATTTATATGCTCCTTGCTCACCATGAACTCAACCCATCTATGAAAAGAACGCAATGGGCTTTGACACATCCACAAGTCAATGTTGGAAGAAGAATACACCCCTTTATGGAGACGAACCGAATGGTGCTCTGCAGGCAAACCGAACGTGTCTTCCTTTCATCCTCACCACCTGTTAGCAAAATTGACACGAAACACAGGTGATTCTTCCCTCGGGGGCAAGGGCTCTAGTGAAGAATTCATCATCTGTGTTCGGTTTGGAATTATGAGCATCCTTCGTTAAGTGAAATTTGATTCAAAACATCTTATCGAATTCCTTCACAACAATTTGGTAATAAGATATCGCACAAAACAAACGGAGAAAGACGAAGTTATCTCACGACACATATATAATCGTACCCAACAACAAAAAAAAAAAAAAAAAAAAGGGGAAGGAGGACGTATTTTATTCATGCGTTCAAGACTATATACACGAGTATTTTATTCGGGTTCAAGACTATACACGCAAAGATTTTCTTCGGGTTCGAGACTATATACGCGGCGATTCTATACGGGTACAAGTGTGTCTATGTTATCTTTCTTCGGGTTCGGAATTATATACGGAGCATCCTTTACGGGTTCAAAATACACACGATATTTTCTTCAGGGGTTCAAATATTTCTTTCGGGACCTAAAATTCATATATGAAATATTTCCTACGGGTTCAAACAATATATGCAGTATTTTCCTTGGTTGCATACATACAATATTTTCTACAAGAGGCACGCCAAGAAATCATATGCAAGGATTGTGGGAGCGCCTACTCTTAAGGTTTACGCCTACGTGAAAAAAAAAAAAAAAAAAAGAGAGAGAAAAGTACTCGAAGACATACCTGGAAGCTGGTTTCTCTTTGCCGCTAGTATGAAAAGAGGAAAGAATAAAGCGCATGATGGGGAGAAAGGGGCTTTATATATATATACATATATATGCGTGAAAGACTTTGAAATAGGGAAGGATTTCCCTTTCACCAAAATCACGCGTAAGAAACAGGCCCACAAAGGGTGCGACTTCCCAATGCCGCCCAAGTCACGCTTGCAAGCACGGTTTCCAAAAGTGCACCTAAGCCCCAATTGTGCCGGACACAGCACACGCACACTTTGCGCCGGTACCACCTTAAGCCTGATCAATTTGCCAATTCACGCCAACTTCCCAACGTCGCCCAAGGCTGCGCCGGGCCACCAATTGTGCGGCCTCCGATTTGTGCAAAACTACTACGGAGGCAAGGATTCCAAATCCTATTTATAAAAGGTCCAAGCCTCCTTCAATTTTCTTTACGGTTTTATTGATTATAGTTTGTCACCATCTTATGCTTACCTGCAACAAAGCCCCTGCCCGAGGCTAAGCGGGGGACTTAATGTTGATGGTGGTTTTTGGACAAGGGGTAAAATCAGTAAAACCCCATGACCTAGTGTTACCCGCAACACATTAACTAAGAGCATTTAACTCAAGTGTAAACAATTAATAGGGGTATTTTTTCAAAATACCGTTAGGTTTTCAACACGGAACCCTAATTCCAAAACCAAGCCGCATATCTGCACCATGGCAACAATGCCAAACCAAGCCGCATATCTGCGACCATGGCAACAATGCCAAACCAAGCCGCATCTGGCACCATGGCAACAATGCCAAACCAAGCCGCATATCGCGCACCATGGCAACAATGCCAAACCAAGCGGCATCTCGCGCACCATGGCAACAATGCCAAACCAAGCCGATATCTTAGCACCATGGCAACAATGCCAAACCAAGCCGCATCTTCACGCACCACGACAACAATGCCAAACCAAGCGCATCTATCGCACCATGGCAACAATGCCAAACCAAGCCATATCTGCGCACCATGGCAACAATGCCAAACCAGCGCATCATCACAACCCGCGGCAACAATGCCAAACCAAAGCGCACCTGCGCACCATGGCAACAATGCCAAACCAAGCCGCATACTCGCACCACGGCAACAATGCCAAACCAAGCACCTGCGCACCACCGGCAACAATGCCAAACCAAGCCGCACCTGCGCACCATGGCAACAATGCCAAATTTCCAAGACGCTATACCTTTGGCCCACGCCAAATATAGCCCCTAGGTTTGCAAGACTTGGTAACTAGGTCAACATGGCCTCACGTGCCATTGGCACATGCCAACACGTGCCGCAAGCCATATTTCTAAGCCGCTATGCCTTTGGCCCACGCCCAACATAGCGCCCTAGGCTTGCAAAACTTGCAACTAGGTCAACATGGCCGCACGTGCCATTGGCACATGCCAACACGTGCCGCAAGCCATATTTCTAAGCCGCTATGCCTTTGGCCCACGCCAAATATAAATACCCTAGGTTTGCAAGACTTGCAACTAGGTCGACATGGCCGCAAAGTGCCATTGGCACATGCCAACACGTCGCATAGCCATATTTCTAAGCCGCTATGCCTTTGGCCCACGCCCAACATAGCGCCCTAGGTTTGCAAGACTTGCAACTAGGTCAACATGGCTGCACGTGCCATTGGCACATGCCAACACGTGCCGCAAAGCCATATTTCTAAGCCGCTATGCCTTTGGCCCACGCCAAATATAGCGCCCTAGGCTTGGAAAACTTGCAACTAGGTCAACGTGGCCGCACGTGCCATTGGCATATGCCAACACGTGTCGCAAAACCATATTTCCAAGCCGCTATGCCTTTGGCCCACGCCCAACATAGCGCCCTAGGTTTGCAAGACTTGCAACTAGGTCAACATGTCCGCACGTGCCATTGGCACATGCCAACACGTCTCGCAAGCCATATTTCTAAGCCGCTATGCCTTTGGCCCACGCCAAACATAGCGCCCTAGGCTTACAAGACTTGCAACTAGGTCAACATAGCCGCACGAGCCATTGGCACATGCCAAACACACACGCATTTGGTAGCCTAACTTGCAAACCGTGCAACCTACCACCAAGGCATTCCGCACATGCCATTGGCACATGGAAACACACACGCGGTAGCCTAACTTGCAACCGTGCAACCTACCACTGAGGCATTCGCACATGCCATTGGCACATGGCAAACACACACGCTGGTAGCCTAACTTGCAAACCGTGCAACCTACCACCAAGGAATTCCGCACATGCCATTGGCACATGCCAAACACACACATTTGGTAACCTAACTTGCAAACCATGCAACCTACCACCAAGGCATTCCACATGCCACACGCCACTGTCAGCGCCACTTGCACTCAAGATGCAACCAACACTCGAGACATCGACACAAACTAGGGGATGCTTCTTTAGGGTTTTGGTTTGGCGGTCACAACATGCGGCGTACACTACGCTCACATTAAGAAAGCGTGAAAAGGAATAAAGCGATCAAATAAAAGAGAAATAATGGTGAAATACGTTTTCGCCCATTAAACCATCTGATTTACCACCTCCTCCCATTATTTCACCCTTTACTCTCTTCCTTCATGAGGCCGGGTACGTTTCAATATCGACTTGTATAAATAGGTCTTACCTATTTCCAACGAAAACAGTCTCGGTCGGAGAAAAATACCACACTCTCGAGAAAGGCAACTTTGCAAGCTCTCCCAAAAGCTTCCATCTCTTGCAAGCTTCCCAAGCTTTTACTTTCCGATACAAGTCGAGATACTACTCTCCCCGGAAACTACTCTGGTCTCAACACCTTTCTTTGCTTCCCTCCCCCAAATCAACCCTTCTCCTCCACTTTGTGACCAGAAGCAAGTCCTGAACGGCCATTTCTTGGTTTAGGCCGGACATGCAGTTGATCTCTCGAATCTATAAAGTGCTCACGTGCAGCACATTTGTTGAGGGTTTGAATCAGTTTCTCACTCACCTACGAATTTACCAAATCTAGTGAAACGATTTTTACCCATAAACACTTGTATAATGACATTTTGGGTGATATATCAAAATAATAATGGCATTTGTTTATCAAAATTGTAAATCGCTATTTTAGATTTGGATTTTTGTATTTTTTTTTGAAATATTTGTTGACATAAACATAAATATATATAAATACACAATGCGACCAATTTCGCATATTATATTCATTGGGACAATGTATTGGTTTCCAACGTGCACCTGACTTAACCCTTAACAACGTTGCCCACTTGGTTCAGTTCCTCACATCCATTGGGATTTCAAGCTGACCAGTGATTGCTAAACGGTGGAGCATGTGAGAAAAACATGTATAAATTCAGGACCCTAGATCACCCTACGATAAGAATTTGCATCTACTTATATATCCATCTAGTAAAAACCCTAATTCAATTCTCTACAAACTCTCGGACGTTGTTGCTCTGGATCCCTCCTATTCTATCTACTTCTTTCTTTTGATCACAAATCCAATTACAACAAAAAAGATTTGCATTACAAAGCTTGTTCTTCCTTTAGTTTTAAATGTTGATTTTAATTCGAATTAGGTTTTCATTTTTTTTTTTTTTTTTTTTTTTTTTTTTTGTTTGATCAGATGTTAGAGATGAAAAGCATCATTCGCATGATTCGCAAAAGGTACGAGTTTTCTAGGTTGGGCTTCGATGGTGATTTTGCAGAGAGGTTTTTTTGTTTTCTGAGGAGAAGAGATGAAGAAGTTCCGGCCAGAACCTTCGAATCACAATTGTTAGGTACCCTTAGTTCTTTTAATTTCTGTTTTTCTAGGGTTTTTAATATTAAGATTTTGGATCTTTGCAGACTTTACGATCGGTTCTGACCGGTTCAAAGACAAAGGGAATTTTTATTCATCTTGCGGAGTGGTGAATGTTCTCATGAGCTTGCAACGTCACTCCGCTTTATCGAATTAGCATCAAGATCTTCCTCTAATCCCAAGTTTGCTTGTGATGTGCAAGAGCCGGAGATCCACAAATGTCTTGATTGAATCTATAGACAACTCAATGCATAGTAAAATTTAAATGGTGGATAGTATTTCTTCTTTGAAAATGTTGCCAATGTTTTGAACTCGCGTTGATGAGATGTACTTTTATATAAATAAGGTTTTATCTTTATGTTTTTTTGAAGCGTTATTCAATAAGGATCAATATATTATCTTTTTAATTTTGTTTCTTATTTAATTTCAGTTTGGAGTATAATTTTTGTTTAGCAAGAAAAAACTATACATGAAAACGTCACTTAAGGACATATAGGATGATGGTGACACCAAGAAACCATTGCGAGGTGATCCTTATGCTGCGCTTTTGATAATCACTCAACAATTTTGGTGATATTATGCATTTGAGATATTTTAAAAAACCGTCATAATAACCCTCTTTAGGTGGCGTTTTCTATACAAAACCGTTATAGTTATCTCTTGCGATGGCGGTTTTAAATATAATATGACATTTTGGAGGTTAAATTAACGTTATGTGACTGCTCTAACCGTCATTATTAAATGCCCCCTATGGTGACACTTGCCTTTGGTGACGCTTATAAATTTCACATAAACCGTCATCAAAATGATACCGTGACAGTTATGAAACGTCATCAATATTAATTTTTCTACTAGTGTCAAAACTCCACAAAATACCATGTTCATATATATCTTTAGTACTTTGTTCCAAAAAAACTAAATTATCCATGTTATTCCTATGGATCTGTTTGTTACATTACTATGGTACTTATTACTTTTCTTTATCAAAGCTAATTAACTTTTGTGTTATACTTATTACATATAGAATTTCCAATGGTTAATGAAAGTGAATCATCAAAGCTAATGCCAATCACACCGTCAAAACAGGACAACGACAAAAAAAGTAAGTTCATATACATTTATCTGTTAATGTTCCATATATTGCGATACTTAACACTGTTGTTTTTGTTTTATGAAGGAGATGTCAGTTCAAATAAGGATACACAATCAAAAGATGCAAAGAATCCAAAAAAAGTAATATCTATTCATATTAATAAGCTTTCTTTCCATGTAATATCATATATACTTTAAAACAATGTTGAGATTAAATATCATGTAATTATACAGGAAAATTGCCAACTATCCAGCACCTTCCGGATTTATGTCACATGGCTCCAGGACATATTAAAATCTCCGGAAAACTGAGGATCATGCGTGCATGGGAAGAAAAGGATATACATACAGGAAAGCTTTACCATTATTACATGATTTTAATGAATCGAACTGTAAGTTTTTTAGAATGTATTTTCATAGTCATAATCTGCCTATCCCATTTAGAAATCGGATTCATTTGATTGCCTACCCAATTTAGAAATCTGATTTATTTGATAGCAATTAGAACAATCAAAGCATACACTTTAACTTTATTAGTATGGAACAAATCCATGAAATCATGTTTGGCCCGATTATATTTACTGTTTAAGTACTTCTATGTTAGATGAGAATATCATATTAACTTTCAATATTTATCAGGGAGAGAAAATCCTATGCGAGCTCACACCAACCCAGTTTTACATGCACAATGACAAACTCATAGAAGCGAACGTGATATCGCTAAAAGTTTTTCAACTCATTGCATCGAGCAAAAGGTTATAGACCACTTTGCCTTCAAATATGAGGCTAAATTTCAACGCTTTCACAAATGTGAAAGATGAGATTGAATGCATCTAAGACATCCCAACCTACAGATTCAGCTTCTTTGACCTAGATGACATGGATCAGTTATAGAAAAGATGTGGGCATACAACCTACACTGCAGATAACATTATTACACACATGTACCCATTTTTGTGAGATCATAACCTGTATATTAAATTAAGTAGGCATGTTATGTTTTTCTGGAAGATGTCATAGGAAAACTGAGGAAGGTAAAAGGACCAGAGATAATTCGAAAAAGGTCAGATGTAGATGCCCTGAAAACTCACATCACAATAGAAAATGAAAGGGGAGCAAGTATGACAATAGCTTTGTGGGAAGACACTAAAACCCAATACATAATGCAAAGGCAATAATCAAGGTCAGAATGTGATAGTGATAGTAACCGGTCTAACAGTGAACAAGTTTTCAGGTAATCAAAACCAGAACATGTAAACAAAATTATAAAATTATGATACCTCCTATGCTATCGTACAAATTTCCTTAGATAACTATTACTTCAAGATATCAAAGGCGACCACCGTATATGTGGATCTGGACATACAACAAGTTCAAGAAATGAAATCAAAGTAAGTATATGTGAATATAGATACAATTACAAAAAGTGTTAAACCTAACATCATTACTAACCTAGTGATAAAACAGATTTGCATATTCAACTCAAGTGGATGTTTTGATAACAAAGAAAAGGAAATGGAGCCCGTGAAATCGATAAAAGAATTAATTTTCTAAACAGAATCAATCGTGATGGAAGGACTTCAACTGCTACAGGATACAACAAACAATGTAACACATATACATAATTTCAAGAGAAAGTGTTTATCTATTAAAAAAATATCCTAACTATTAATATATAATCATGATAGGGAACAACTTTCACGATCAAGGCAACAGTGATCGGTATTGTAGAACGATCGACTTGGTTCTACATGGCATGTCCAAGATGTACCAAGGCACACCTCATGAAAGATGGAATTCCATGGTGCCAAAATTGCGAGAAAAGAGTGAGAAATCCCGTACAAATTGCAGCTCATAGTGACAGACAATAACACCAGCTGTAATGATAATTTCAGGCCCAACTGCAGAACCACTACTTGATAATGTTATAGAGTAGCAAAACTCATGGAGATCAACAAGATTGACATAAAGGTATGAAATACGTTATTTATTAGGTTCCAAGTAGATCGCATATACTAAATAAATCTAATAGTTACATTGCAAAAAACAGAAAATATGGCATAGAATGTTCCGAAATATTGGATACACTGGGAAGGTGGATACATGAATTTTTCAAACAGAAACTATATCCGATAAATTTTGATCCTGAAGCTAAATACCAACTCCGCAATATCCAACATGTAACAAAAAATTCAAACACAAATTTTAGTTCTAATTAATCGATATAAGGAAAAAAATAATGTATTAAATTGAACCTTCAAATAGGAAGGCATTAAAATCAAAGAACTTGAAATGCCGCAAAAAACAAGTCTTAATTCTCTTTTTGCAATCAAATGCACTGGCAACAACTTTAAAAATTAAAAATTTTGTTTAGCACTTCCTTGAAAACCGTGGAAAAGAGGACTACCAAACCTAGCACACATTACAAATGATTCTGGTGACTTGGCACAACTACATCATTGTACACCCAGTGACTTGCCTCGGCAAACCAAACCTATTGTACACCTAGTACATCATTGTACATCCGATGCAAACCTACCGAAAAAACAAATATAACTGATAATATACGAATATAACTATTTTAGTTAAATTCATCATAAGCAAGTCAAAATAGATTTTTTTTAACAAAAATAGATTTACATTAATCATAAACAAATCACTTAGATTAAATTCCAAGAAATCTAAGCAAATCATTTTGATTCACATTCAATTTAACATAGATACGAATGCGATAAATTAGTTAAACAATCCTTGACTTTTAAAAATACTTCAAATAATATCATAAGTATGGAAACGTACTATATATGTATTATAAATGTTCTTGATAAACATAGATTTTCCTAACTAATTTTAGATGAATACAAATTTAGGTGGTAAAATAAAAATCTACCTATTTTAGTTATATTAATGACCAAGAAAAGTAAAAGAGATAAAACCTTAATTCCACATACGTATATATACATCCGTAACGCTTCATAGAACTCTTGATACAACAAAGAACGGAAGAGACAAAGGAATGGGTTCCAAGAAGAAACAAAAGGTATGGAATCTTTGACTTAACCCTATCACTATCTCATTTAGTTTGTTACATAAGAAAACAAATTAACAAAACAAAAAATTCCGAGCTACCTCGATAAACCAACTGAAATGCATAAGGAAAAACAAAGATACATCAAGTGAGTTCAAATACATATCACACTACGCCAAATATGGGATTTGGTGAGGGTTTGAAATTTTAAATCGTGGACGGTTTTTAAAAAAAAGTGTCACAATAAGTTGTTGGTCATATACGACTAACGGTTCCACGGGCCAACCGTCATCAATTGTTATTAGAAGTCGACGGTTGACTAAACTCATCACAACATCTTACCAGTGACGGGTGGTTGCTATAACCTGTCACAATAGACTTGTGCTATGGTGACATTCCTGACTATCACATATAGTTGATATATACTAACGTTTTACATACCGCTATAGTAGTTCGTAATATATAATGACACTGCATGTATAGACTATCACGTTATCTTGTATAATGACATTTTGGGTGATATATCAAAATAATAATGGCATTTGTTTATCAAAATTGTAAATCGCTATTTTAGATTTGGATTTTTTTTTTTTTTTGAAATATTTGTTGACATAAACATAAACATATATAAATACACAATGTGACCAATTTTAAGCATATTTTATTCATTGGGACAATGTATTGGTTTCCAACGTGCACCTGACTTAACCCTTAACAACGTTGCCCACCGGTTCACTTCTCACATCCATCGGGATTTCCAATCGACCAAGATTGCTAAACGGTGGAGCATGTGAGAAAACATGTATAAATTGGGACCCTAGATCACCCTACGATAAGAATTTGCATCTACTTATATATCCATCTAGTAAAAACCCTAATTCAATTCTCTACAAACTCTCTGACGCCGTTGCTCGGCTCTCTCCTCTTCCTATCTACTTCTTTCTTTTTGATCACAAATCCAATTACAACAAAAAAGATTTGCATTACAAAGCTTGTTCTTCCTTTAGTTTTAAATGTTGATTTTAATTCGAATTAGGTTTTCATGTTTTTTTTTTTTTTTTTTTTTTTTTTTTTTTTTTTTCAGGCCGATCGATGTTAGAGATGAAAAGCATCATTCGCGCAGATTCGCAAAGGTACGAGTTTTCAGTTGGGCTTCATGGTGATTTTGCAGAGAGGTTTATTTGTTTTCTTCGAGGAGAAGAGATGAAAGTTCCGCCGAGAACCTTCAATCACAATTGTTAGGTACCCTTAGTTCTTTAATTTTTGTTTTTCTAGGGTTTTTAATATTAAGATTTTTGATCTTTGCACTACGATGGTTCACTCAGTTCAAAGACAAAGGGAATTTTATTCATCTTGGGAGTGGTGAATGTTCTCATAAGCTTACAACGTCACTCCATTTTTATCGAATTAGCATCAAGATCTTCCTCTAATCCCAAGTTTGCTTGTGATGTGCAAGAGCCAGGAGATCCACAAATGTCTTGATTGAATCTATAGACAACCCAATGCATAGTAAAATTTAAATGGTGGATAGTATTTCTTCTGAAAATGTTGCCAATGTTTTGAACTCGCGTTGATGAGATGTATTTTTATATAAATAAGGTTTTATCTTTATGTTTTTTTGAAGCGTTATTCAATAATGATCAATATATCATCTTTTTAATTTTGTTTCTTATTTAATTTCAGTTTGGTGTATAATTTTACTGTTTAAGTACTCCTATATTAATGAGAATATCATATTGACATTTCAATATCTATATAGATCATCATCATCATTAGCTTTAGTGGAAGGAAACCAAAGGATTCGCCGTTTCATATCATATCGGATATCAAGGGTCATCGACTCATCCGGGTTACTGGGACCCTCTTAAACGCTTTGACACTAATATACTATACTTTTAGACTTTGGGGCCGAGATGTGTCAGGCTAGGCAAGCAAGAAAACTAATATACTATACTTTTAGACTTTAGTAATTTCCCTATCAAACAGAACTCCTCATAGAAATTACACCTCTGCCCTTTTCAGTCATGTTCTTCGGGTGTTTGCTGAATAAGTGTCAAAAGAGCAGTCGCTGTCTTGTTCAATTGATTGTACTGTACCTTACCACTTAGATGCATAGTTCGTTAGTTATTATCCTGATGTGCTAAATGTTATTATTATTGGAGTATATGACAGGAACCGAATTTGGTAATGGAAAGTGAAGTTCTCCTAGCAACCAAATGCAGGTGCGAAAGAGAGAGATGGAGAGAAGGAGTCATTTGATTCTTCTTGTTCCCTAGACAGAGATGATTAAGTGCACACACTGTTGGTGGTAAGTTAAAATACCCTCTTACATTCTTTGTCCATCTGTTTATATTAAGTTTGAACATTAATTATATTAAAATGCAAGGCTGTCAAGATTCCAACTGTTGTAAAACGTAGATATCGATCACTACTGAGTACTGACAGATAAACAACCTAACGTGTGTATCATTACAGATCTTTCTAGGTAGTAAACCATTCATGCACGATGATCCATTCCACATATGTTTATGCTTTGGATTTTATATCTTTTACTGATCGATGCTATACAGTCGGTAGGGGACACAATATTTGTCACTAATGGAGGGAACAATGCAGAGACAATGGCGCGTATACAGGTTAGTTCCACCAAATGAAATTAGGTCCCTTGCTGCGCCCAAGTAGCATGACTATAAAAGGAGCTGTAGGAGAACCAATAACCATCATCGAAATATCATTTTCAACGTTAACTTGTATATCTAAGCAAAAAAAGTTATTCGTTTCTTCTAAACTAGGCGAAAATGTCTTCCTCAAACAAAACTTTCCATGCTCGTTCAATCAGTTTGCCCACCAGATCCAACCCACTCGGTGCTGCAGTTGAGGCGCAGTTGTGCAAATTGAGATCTTCAGATCTCACCTCATCCATCTCCAACAACTTGGTAGCTCTTAAAGACCTGTATGCATGTGTTGAGTATTTCCTTCCCACCGCAGACGTAAAATGCTTAGACGCAGTCTTGGACAGATCTGTCATGTTGTTGGATGTCTGTGGAACTATTAAGGATGTTTGCTCTCAAATGAAGCAATCTGCCCAAGATCTTCAATCATCTATCCGAAGGCAATCAAATGAATTTGACGCATACATGAGCTCAAGAAAGAAAGTCTGCAAAGTCATCAAAAAATGCCTTTCAGACATTAAGAAAAACACCAACAAGAACAGTGATTCCGTCGCTGATGTCCTAACAGAAGTTGAAGCAATTACCTTTGTAGTTTTTGAATCTGTCTTGTCTTTCCTATCTTCACCAAAGCAAAGGTCACTAATCTCTAAGTTGACCACCAAAAGTGCAACCCAACAAGTTGTCAATGAAGTAACCAAGGTCGATATTGTATTGAAATCCAAAGTCACTGATGCAAAAGAAGTGCAGAAGCCATTGGCTGCCCTTGAAATGAACCTTCAAGAACTTGAAGATGGACTGGAATCTGTCTTTAGGTGTCTGATCAAGAACAGAGTTTCACTTCTTAACATTCTTAACCAGTAGATCCATAGATATGTTAACCCCCATCGGTATTTTCCGCCTTTTATCAGGAATTACCTCATGGAAATTTTACTGTACATACTGTATACAAGAAAAAAAACAACAAAGTATATTAATGCAAGATATCACTTTACTCAAACAATTGTCTCAAAGTTACATCATTTTTTTTTTTTTGTGTTGTTTCTGCAAATTTACATTTGGTAATTATATGTTCCATAACTTCCATCACTAAAGCACACGTATTACTCGGTAATTAAGGTCAGAATGATTAAGGAAGTAGCCTTCACCTTTGATTATTATATCAAATTAGCATGTGAAGATGCTAATTGTTGGAGCTAGGAAGGGAGGATATGCTCAGAACTTGAAGCTGTCAAGATTCCATATGTTCGTAAATCGGGATCTTAGATATGAAACCGCGTGTGTGCCTGTGTGACCTTTCAGTGATGAATATAATAACGTCTTTACAACATAAATGGTGCTGATTCTTAACATATAAAATTAGAATTATCTTAATTGCAATCTTAAATAGAAGTCTGACAACAAATTAAGTTCCAGGTAGGATCTCAATGAAGAGAGGTGACAAAGGGAATCATTCAAAATTTTGTTTTTACAAGTTCAGTGCCTAAGATTCTAAAAGACAAGTATTAAATGGTAGATGCACAAACAACGCCACTTGAAAGGTGCATAAATATTAGCATGTTCAGATTCAAGCTATGAAAGATAGCAACAAATACGAGAAGCTTACATGGAAATGAACTGCTCTTTCTTCACTATTTCAAATTTTATATGAATATTTGTGTCATTGTTAACATGAACAACGAACATTTAAGGGCAATGATTACGGTAACTACAAGTATATATACGCAGCAATATATACCGTATAAGTACAAAGCTTCGTACAACCAGTTTATATTACTAGTATTAATTTTTGTGAGTACATCCTTCCACTATTTTAACTGCAACAGAATCAACAATTCTCCAATATGGAAGCCACCATTTCTGTTTCCATATACCCATAATTGAGAGCAATAATTTTTGGAAATTAAAGAAAACATGAATTGGATTGTTTTTGCTTACGGTATCTGGTGAATAAGAAGACTTAAAAGATAGGTTGCAAGATTTGTATTGTTCAATAGATTGTACTGTACCTTACAACTTCGATGCATGGTTCCTTAGTTATTATCTTGATGTGCTACATGCTACATGTACCTTACAGCTACAGGAACAGAATTTGGAAATAGAAACAGAAGTTTTTGTAACAGAAGACATAGAGGAGTTATTAGATTCTTCATGTTCCATAGACAGAGATGTTTAATTGCATGCACATTGATGGTAAGTTAGAAAAATCATCTTACACCATCTGTATATATGCTTGTTGCTTGTGAAGTTAAAACATTATATAAAAACGCAAACCTGTAAAGATTCGATATTATTCTACAGTAAGGAAGGGGACACAATAATATTTGTCATTAATGGAGGGGACAAAGCTGAGACAGGGGCGCGTATAGAGGGAAGTTCAACCACATGATCCCCTTACTGTGCCTTGGAGCCTAACTATAAAAGGAGCAGCAGGAGAACCAATAACCTTCATCAAAATACCATTTTCAACATTAACTTGTATATATAATCAAAAGGCTTTTTGTTTTCATAAACCAGGCGAAAATGTCTTCCTCAAACAAAACTTTCCATGCTCGTTCAGTCAG
This sequence comes from Papaver armeniacum, assembly GCA_023531295.1. Lineage (NCBI taxonomy): Eukaryota > Viridiplantae > Streptophyta > Magnoliopsida > Ranunculales > Papaveraceae > Papaver > Papaver armeniacum. The sequence goes on along the minus strand of JAJJWW010001288.1, from coordinate 63,263 downwards.
TTTGCCCACCAGATCCAACCCACTCGCTGCTGCAGTTGAGGCGAAGTTGTGCAAATTGAGATCTTCAGATCTCACCTCATCCATCTCCAACAACTTGGTAGCTCTTAAAGATTTGTACGAATGTGTTGAGGATTTCCTTTCTACCCAAGATGGAAAATGCTTAGACGCAGTCTTAGACAGATCTGTCATGTTGTTGGATATCTGTGGAACTATTAAGGATGTCTCATCTCAAATGAAGCAATCTTCCCAAGACCTTCAATCATCTATCCGAAGGCAATCAAATGAATTTGATGCATACATGAACTCTAGGAAGAAATCCTGCAAAGTCATCCAAAAATGCCTTTCAGACATTAAGAAAAACACCAACAAGAACAATGATCTCGTCACTGATGTCCTAGCAGAAGTTGAAGCAATTACCTTTGTAGTTTTTGAATCTGTCTTGTCTTTTCTATCTGCACCAAAGCAAAGGTCACTAGTCTCAAAGTTGACCACCAAAAGTGCAACCCAACAAGTTGTCAATGAAGTAACCAAGGTCGATATCGTATTGAAATCCAAAGTCACTGACGCAAAAGAAGTGCAGAAGCCATTGGCTGCCCTTGAAATGAACCTTCAAGAACTTGAAGATGGACTGGAATCTGTCTTTAGGTGTCTGATCAAGAACAGAGTTTCACTTCTTAACATTCTTAACCAGTAGATCCATAGATATGTTAACCCCCATCGGTATTTTCCGCCTTTTATCAGGAATTACCTCATGGAAATTTTACTGTACATACTGTATACAAGAAAAAAAAACAACAACGAAATCACTTTACTCAAACAATTGTCTCAAATTTACATTCTGTTACCTTGTTTTGTGGTTTTTGTGCAAATTTACATTTGGTATATATTCCATCATTAAGATCCAGAATGATTAAGGAAGCATTGACATTTCCTCATTATATCAAATGAGCATGTGAAGATACTAATTGTTCGAGCTTGCAAGGGAACATACGCACAGAACTAGAAGCTGTCAAGATTCCATATGTTCGTAAACTCAATCAGATCTTTCGATACCAAACCGTGTGTGTGACCTTTTATTACGGATATAATATCATAGTACACCATGAATGGTGCTGATTATTAACATAAAATGTTAGAATTTATCTCAACTGCATCCGTGACCTTAATTAGATCTCTGACAACGAATTAATTCCTGGTAAAATCTCAAAGAAACTGCTTCTGCATATGCCGAAGATCGAGAGGTGACAAAAGGAATCATACAAAATATTGTTTTTGCAAGGTCAGTGCTTAAGGTTCTTAACGACAAGTATTAAATGGTAGATGCACAAACAACGCCACTCGAGAGGTGCATAAATATTAGTATGTACAGATATATATTTAAGTTATGAAAAAGAGAGACAAATATGAGAAGCTTTTCCTTCTATTTCAAATTTCATATGAACAACCAACAGACATGGGCGATATGTACGGTAGTTCCACTATAAAAATCCGAAAGAAGTGACAACAAGTATACGCTGCAATGTATACCGTATATATACAAAGCTACTGCAGGATAAGTATTTAGGGGTACCCCTATTGATTCAGAAAAACAAGATGGCGTCTTTTGAGCATCTTCTAGAAAAGTTTGAGAGTAAGCTCAATACATGGAACAGTAAATACTTGAACCGGCCGGGTAGGGCAGTGTTTACACACTCTGTTCTTGGATCCATCACATACATCATTTAGTTGTTTTTCTTATACCTAAATGAACTTACAAATAGACTAGATGCCACAAAAAGAAATTTATGGTGGAATAAGAAAACTGCAGGTAAGGGGCTGTAACTGCATGAATTGGATAGTGTCACTACGCGTCTACGCCCATTGCTGATTGAGTGTTAAATATTAAGAAAACAACCTACTTGAAGGGTGCTTTTCTAGCATAGTGTGGAGAATGTTTATTGAATCTGATGTCCTTTGGATTCAGGTCCATAAGAGTAATTATATATTACTGCCTCATTCTTAAATAACAAGCTCCTAACCCGGTGCATACGCACCGGATGATGCACTTCATTTATAAAGTATTATTTTTCCTTCGGTATTGTTTTTTTTAGGACTAAAATGAACACTTACGTGTTTGCATTATAACTATTTGTTTAGATGCTAAGTGATTCATTTATGTTTACTGGTATATTCATATATTTTCTTAGAAGTTCCTAGTAATGTGATGCCAATTAATTACCTTTCTACTCGTGATCCGAATATCCGAAGGAGTTCTTCTTCCGAGTGTAAATAGGTATGCATATTTTCATGGATAACCATTGTTCATCCCCATGAACAATTTTTAATTTAGACATTTGCATGAACATTACCGAATATAGAAGGAACCAACATTGCTTGTTGATTCTTCTCGAGAAAAACAGTACTTTCTTGGTTTCCCTTCATAGAAAATTCGCCTTTTTTTCTCTCTTTCCGTTGGACGTTCGCCTTCATAGTTAATTGGGATAAAAGCATCATCATTGGGTTAAAAACATGATCCGAGTCTTCATTACCATTGACTTTATCTTCTTTAGACTGATCGAGTTTCTGGTTCTTTGTGTTTTTCTTTGATTGATCGAGTCTTCATTACCATATTTCCTTTTGTGTATACATCTGAATGTATATGGGGCACCGGGGTTTTCTTTATCTGTCCTACTCATTACATCACTTTTCTCTGGACAAATTGATCTGTTTGCCGGGGATAACTGTCAACTTTCAACTTCATGAGTGAATCCAACTGGCACTTATTGTTTTCTCAAGTTCCCCCTTCCATTGACATTGAGTTTCTGAAACTTGAATAACACCTGCATTAGATATAATTCTATGTTACGCGGGTATATTTAAGATTCACCAAATCAAATTGTGTATTAAGGACTGCTACCTGAGAGCAAATTACTGAGGACTTCTTTGTACACAACTTCAAACCTTCACTTGACGGCATTTGTGACACTGCCACATATAACTGCCATGAATAAAAAGCTATATCTTTCCGTCTTGTCAAATAAGTTCCAATATTCTGTATGGTTTGACCTTTACTCATGTTTGATTGACGTAGCATAGAATACTTTAACAGAGAATCGCCTTCTGCTTAATACGAAATGTTGAGTTAGGGTCAGCGGGGGACACTATAATCCTTGGGAATATGTATACCCCCTATTTTACATACGTAATTGTCTGTTATGACTTGTGCTGCAATAATTATATGATCAATTTTCTTTATAATCCACTGTGTTCCATTTGAAAAGACCCATGCTCTGTTAAGTATTGGAACTCGTAGTTTTTAAGTTATCTATCTAAGAACTCAATATTCTTCGATCTCCATATCTTGATTGTCTAATATGAGTTTTCGTCGGTGCTGAATATCACCAGATAGGAGTCTCAAGTACTGGTTCCACAATCCTGGATTTGTTATTCTCAAAAAAATGCAGAAAAGTGGATACCAAAGCGGCTGCCTCTTTCCATTCTCCGTAGTCATCCGTTGTTTAGGGATTTTGGGAATGCGGAACAGTGGGTTAATTTGGTGGTTTGCTGTGTTGTGTGATTCTGTTTATAGTGTTACCAAACGATGTGTTATCATTTGTGGCGGTCAGAAAAAGAACAATCTTTTGGTTTGTATGCAACTTTTGGGAACCATATCATTATGGTTACGGTTTTTCTGTTTCTTTTGTCTGAAAAGATGCAACTTTTGTTACTTGACGGTGGCAATATTTCCTTTTGTAACTGTTTTGACTTGGAGTAGCACATCTTTTAACATTTTGTTTGCTAGGTTTGCTAGGTTCTTTAAACGTTAGGTGACAGATGCACGTTTTTGAAGTGACTATTTGGAGTTTCCTATCGTGCCTTAAACATTGCATGTTGGGATTTGCCTATTGGATTGTGTCTCATAGGAGTAGCCAATTAGATAGCGATGACGGGGATAATCAATGCTGACATGGCCTCACCAAAATCAAGTATGATTGTGGTATTGACATGTGGCTTCTTGGGGTCCCTTATTATAAAGAAAGATAGGCTGGTTTTATGTGTAATTTTTACATGAAACCAGCCTATTATTTAAGAACGGAGGGAGTACTTCCCAAAACATAATCCCTTGCATTATGTTTAGGAGAAAACACGGTCTTGGGTGTGTGGAAAGGTATATATGTAGGGGTCTTGAAATAATCCTGAGAAAAATTGGGAAGTTGGAGATGGCATGAGTAGAAAATGGAGAGAAGTTCGGATTCTAAATAGGGGTACTATTCTTGTCTTGTGTCTAATTTTATATCTGATGATATTCAAACTGTGGACCAGCTTATAGTAAAAAAAAAATTGCAGTATGCCAGCTTGGAATATATAAATTTACTGAATGTGACTTTTGATGGAGAAACTGTTGGAGATATTTGTGCAAATGTGCAATTAATCTGCCTCTAAATGAGTCTGATATTTTAAGGTGGGAACCGGCTAAGAATGGACTTTTCTTGATTGTTTCTTTATAAAGTTCGCTCATAATATGATCCATAATGCACCTAACGGGATTGTCGTACATAGTTTCCTTGGAAAAAGATGTGCCAATAATCTTGTCTAGCTCCCACCTAGAGTTAAACATTTTTTATGGAAAATCAAACACAAGCATCTTCCTGTGAGAGACAAACTCTCTAAATATGCAATTTCACTAAGAGAATTTGTTATGATGTAGAGGGAAGTATTGCAGGTAACTTGAATGAGAAAGATGTTCAGGATTGGATATCCAGCTGGTTCCTTAATGCAAATAGCTCTAGGATTAGTCAATAGTAGAAATTGACGTTTAATCCCATATTAGCTGGGCTTTAGACATTCTAGTCCTGTCTCCTCATGCCCAATACTAAGAGATCCAAATATACAAAATTTGGTACGAGTTAATCCGTTCTGAACGATTCAGTCCAAAAATGTTTTTTTCTTATGGCAAAAATAATCCTCAGTACAAAATCGAGTCATATTTTTTCTCTAAAACATTTCATAGTCCATTACAGAGCTTCGCTGCTAAAATCGATCTCTAGGTTTTCGATGTTCATCCTATTTCAGATCAATTATCCTTTCGAATTTCTTTGCTTTCAATCTCAATTTCTTGTCTATCTCGATCTAGTTTTCTATGAAACCCTAAATTTCAATCTCTTGTCACTCTCGATCTAGATTATCTGAAGACAAATTGTTCTCTAAAAATGTCTTAGGTTTCATCGATAGATCAGTGGAACTACGATTCATAAATTGAGTTTAAGAACAATTCAATCTCCATCTTCAAAACCAAAGTTTGAGTACCAATTAGCACTTGATTGCGTGATCCTGAATCCGACATCATCGACAGTTGTTCTTGAAGAATTAGCTTGAAATTGACGTGGAAGGTCGATGAAATCACCAACAACAAGTGAATCTTAAGATTTCATCAACAGAAATGCTTAGGGACAACAATTACTGATAGAATCCCAATTTGTTCTCCGTCTACATCACCGATTAGGTTTGCTACTACTCCATCTTTCACTCCTCATTTTAATAGATATGATTTGTCAGATTCACATTCTTTCCAATTTTATTTTTCTTTATATGATTTGTTATTTTTTATTTTTTATTTGTTTCTGGGGAATTTTTAAAACAGTGATATCAATTTAGTTAGTTACTTTCGTCAGACAAAATATATATGATTACACAGTTGTGGTTAATTTTGGAGTGTAGCATCTCCATTAAAAAATCATTTCTCCCCGGTACGTAACATCTCCTGTTGTTGTTGTTTTGCCCAAGTTTTAATGATGGAAAAATTAGTGGAAGCTACAAAATGTCGACTCTGAGAGAAAGAAAGAAATAAGAAAGAATAGTGAACTTTTTTTTTTTTGCTAAGAAACACACCATGCATTAACAAAGAAAAGAGTTACAGATTACATTCAGGTTTACCTTCCTAAGAAGAGAGTTCAGAAAATTAGGAAGGGAGAACCAAAGACCCTTAAGAATGTTCTTCCTAGCCCGACGTGCAAGCTTCGGTTCACAGAGAGTTATTCAACCGCTTTATATACGTAACTTTAAAGGAAATCGTACTAGAAATTAAATTCACAAAGTTCCAAAAGATCCAAACTTTTCCAATCCACGCTAGAACTGCGGCCATTCACAAATTCCACCAGTTGGAGACAATCACTAACAAACACAACTTTGGAAAGATTCATCTCTTATTCCCAAGAGAGCGCCAAAATTAGAGCAACAACTTCAGCTCATACTGCATCTTGAATCAACCCAAAGTCTGATCTAGCCCTTCTTACTGTTCCTGCAATGTCACACCAAATAACACCAATACCCATTTTAAAATCCTTATAAGACCCATCCACAAACATAAAATCATCTACTACAGTTCCTGGAATTTTAACTTCACGAGAATAAATCGAAAAACAAAATCATGCGGAGCAATATATGAACAAGATCATTCTCTTGATGTCTAAAAATGACCTTGTTCATATCCACAGATACACTCTTGAAAATCACATCACACCTCAATTTCCCGGACACACCATAAAACTATCGAACCAACACTAGGCCAGGAAACTTCATAGGGGGATATTCCCAGATTAGAGTCATGCCAATAAAGGAAAATATCATCAATCCATTCAAAATCTGTTTGAACAAGATGCTGAAGGGAAAGACCGAACCAAATATGAGAGACCACAGGACATTTTATAAAAAGATGCATAATAGTTTCTTCATGAGCATGACAGAGAGGGCAAGTCACATCCACATTTGGGTTATAGAACTGTAATAATGAGTTGACATGGAGCATATATGCAAAAAAAATTGTCTTAAACTTATTAAGACTCATTGTATGTCGTATTTTCTGCTCAAAGGTGATTTGCAACGATACCGAGTCTTGTTTTTGAGTTTAAGATGTTATTGTTTTTCTTATTGACGACATGCTATTTACTTGGTTTATGTTATAGTCAGTATAAAGTGATAATAAGCATGTATGTGTTGTGTGAATATGAATTTGATGGAATTGTGATTGTGATTTATTATCAAGTTTATTCCATGTTATGTTTGAATCTGAAATTAAGCGGGAGTGGTATTTGTAGGTTGTTTATCATCATTCTCTTATTCTTGTTAGGTTTGTACGCTTATAAAGTAGTCTCTAGTTTTAGATAAAGCATGTGTGTTATGTGTTGTGCTTGAAGTCAATGGGAATATGATGTTTATGTTTTTTTCATCATATTTGTTTCCTTATTTTTTAAGGTGTATATGCTCATAAAGTAGTCTCTGGTAAGAGACATATGCTTCTCATTCAACATCATTAAATGTCCTAAAGTTCTTGGTCTCATTAGAATACGAGTATAGTGCTTAATTCGAGCAAGACAATGGGGATATCAATAAGGAGAAAAATCGGGTGGGGTAAGAGCATATGTAGTGCCAGCTTGTATGGTTTCAGCTAACACTACAAGAAAAATGGTGTATTGCAACATACCATCTATGTGGCATGAACCCATGTTTTGTGTGGCAAAATCCTTTTGCCACATAATTTTCTTTTGCCACACCGTGTGGCAACAACCAGTGTGACAAGAAGTTATTGCCACACCTTTAATGTACTGCAGCAAAAGATGTGTTTTTTGCCACACCAAACTGTGAGGCAATAACACGAGGCAAAAGGGTATTTTCTATTTTTGCTTTTTATTTTTTATAATTTTATTTTTATTTTTGAAGTCTTTTTCCACACCTACTGGTGAGGCAATAAGTTGAAGCAAAAATATTTTTATTTTTACTTATTTATTTATTTTTATTTATTTATATTCAATTTAATTTTCTTTAGAAAATCTTTTGCCAGAACACTTACTGCTGCTGATAGGATAATAAATTTTACAATAACTGCTGGCAGGAAAATTTTGAAAAATCACCGTATAATCCAATCAATCACCGAATGATAACTTTCACAATTAAGCATTCCACATACACAGAAATATTCAAAACAATGAATTCAGATTTCATTTAAGAAAAAAAATGTGTTTACAAGTATAGTGAATCCATCTATAACATGGAAAAACAAACAAACAAAATTTAAAAAATATCAGAACTTAATAGTTAATATTAACCAGACCCTGAAGTGGAGAAATTTTATACTTCAAACTAGACTTATTATGTGCTTAATCCACCCCATCAGTCCATTCCTAAGCCGGGTTCCTGCTAAACAAACACCACCAAGCAAAACACATCAGGATATGACAAAGAGTCAACATGCCTAATTATGAAAGCTTGAACTGGAAGAGAAGTATCATAATAATATGCAGTTTAATAATATGCAGTTCAAGGCTTCAAGCATAAACATTGAATACCCAATTCTTGCTTTTTTAAGTTAAATCTCAATTTCCTTTAAAGCTTGTAGATAAAGGAAAAATGGACACCTTTTAATTTTGTGCAAATATAATAATAATTGTAATAGGATAAAGAAATAAATACCTTTGTTTCAAGCGTATTCCAGCATCACAGAACTTTAGAGAACAAGGAACATGGTGTAAGACTATTCAGTGCCTACTTATCATATGGTATTCCTATCTTTGACCAGGTTTTGCACTTTTTTACACAAACAAAATTGAGATAAATCTCAACCATACACAGTCAAATCAAAGACCAAGTAATGAATCTTGAATAACTTTGAAGTTGCAAAATGAAAAGTGATTGTAAAGACCAACCTATGTGTGCACATACCAATTCAGGTTTGCGTCGAGGGTAGCTTTTCCTTCCAATTATTGATCTTCTGTATAAAACAACAAAGTTACCTCTATAATCTGAATGACCACCGGACAAAATACTAATTGCTTTAGGCCTTAGTCTCTTATGTTTTATAGACAAGCTAATGCAACAAATATAAAAGGAAAAGAACCATCAAGAGAAACCTCTATGCTCTTGTAAAGATATCATGTTCATAAATCTTACAACTCTTTCTTGTACTTCTAACTTAAACATCAAAACCATTACAGATCCAGTATTCACTAATACATACAATTAGTTAATATCATTCATAGTGTTTGTTTGGATATTTATATGCACCAATCATCATTAACTACAACAAATTCTGGTTTCCTAAATTCTTTCAATTGTTGATTAAGTACTGGTTAGGCCTGATCATCATCAAGACTTATTGATTTATCTTTGAATTGTGTTTTCCTATACTACAAACCACAGCCTTCTGACCAGTGACCATACTATTCAATCTCCTGCTCTAACAAGAGATACTTGAAAAACCTCATATTCATACACAAAACATAAATTCAAGTATTCCAAGAAGCTAGGGGACTAGAGATGGACACAAAAAAGGGAGAATACGCATAACTCGATTATCTGCAATTCATATATTCTAACGAGAGAAATGAGTATAGTTTTCACAAAGTAACAGAACAATAAAGAAAACCAATTCTCATAATTATTTTCAAGGAATCAACAGAACAATAGATTATCAAGCAGATTCGTACTCGACCGATCACTTGTCTCCTAGAGACATTCAGATATGGAATAAGCAGCTTTCTTGAGAACTAACAGATTCCTCCTACAATTTAAATCATATGAAAGTTCAAATAACGGACAGAAGGATGAAAAATCAAATTTACCAAAACATGGAGGAACATTAAACAACTTCCAAAAATCTAATACACTAGGATGTAATGAAATGAAAAAATCGGAGTGATTGAAAACCAACCTATGGACTATTGTAAGAGATCGAGTTACCTAATTTCCCCTGTTACGGCTCAAGTTTACATCCAATTCTTCAATCGTGGTTGATTATGGCCTTGAGGAGAAAATCAAAGGCAAATCCCTATTTCATATCTCATACGTAATTTATCACAAAAATAAAAATTAGGGGAATATCTAAAACAATGTTAAAAATATAAATGCCAAAATCCTAATTTCTTAACAAGATTAAGAATGTTCTTAAGATGAAAATGAATCATGTACAGATAAAAATAAAACACAAATTACCTTGATTACAACCACTAACATCAAGGGTATAAGGTGTTGCAAAAATCAAACCAGAAATACCATAAACCGAGAGAAAAGATCTGAGTTTTTTAGTTAGGGGTTTCGAGAGAGAAAATTCTAGGGTTTTGAGAACGGCGAATTGTTTCAAGAAGATTATAGGATTAGGAGTTTGTTTTCTAGGGTTTCGATAAAGATGAGTTGCGGGCTCCGATTGATGGAGAAAAAATGAATTGTTTAGCACAAAAGAGGCTTGAGAATTGAATGGGGGCTAGTTATGAAGAAGAACAAAAAAACTAAGTTCTCGTTAAAGTTGCAGATTTAGAAAAAATGAGGAGGTATGGGGTTTTGGTTGTCGAGGATTAAGGATGTAGTGGACTTGGGTTTCTCCGCTAGGGAGGCACGTCATCCACGTAAACTAACATATTTTCATTTCCTTCCTACTTTAATTACCAAAAATCAAAATAAATAATTAAGAGGAATTTAATAAATATATATTTTCACGCTCAAAAACTTTATTATTGCCATTTGCCCCATCAACGTGGCAAGACCTATACTTATTGCATCACCACTAAATCATGCAAGGCAAGAACTAAACTTTTGCCTCAACGTTTCACGGATGTGGAAAAGGGAATTACTTAATGCCACACTGGTTTTGCGATGAGGCTAAAGGCCGCCTATTGCCACATTATATATAGTTGTGTGGCAGAGAAGTGCGGCAACAAACCCATTTTCTTCTAGTGTAAGCCAATAAAGTTACAAGTGCAATTCAGTTGGCATAAAGCTAAGCCAAATGAAGTTTCCAAGTTCAGTTTGGTTTTGGCATAAAGTTGAGCCAATAAAATGTTTTTATGTTTTGAAAAATAAAATCTTTTACTTGGGAATAATTGGCCGTCTAGTTTTATGATTGTAGAAATGGCTTACACCTTTTGAATACAAGGGGTGAGTCTCTATAGTTGAATGCTAGCATACTATTTGACTTGAGTGTGCGGCTAGCATAAAAATTCTTTTATAAAGTTTTCTTAAACAAAACTTTTGTTACTTAAACAAGTGGGAGATGTTGGAATTTATGTGTTTTGCGCAACAAATTTCCATTTTGTAAAACTAATCTTGTTTATAGTATGTTAAATCGGATCAGTCTTAATCCGCATTAAAGCATGTTTATGGTATTAATCATGCTTTAAAGACTAGCTTAAGGTTAATGCTAGATAAGGTTGAGTCTAAACATGACATGTCCTTTAGCTTGACATGTCATATGAGGTGTCCAATGTAGCCATGAGGTGTCATCCAACTCATGATGGAAAGGTTGGAATGGACATGTGGCAAGGATGACTAGGACTCATTTCTAGCTAGCCTCATTTGTTTTACAAAGAAAATCTGTTTTCATTCATCATGAAGTAAGGTGAGGAAATAAAAGTTGATAATAAGTTATGAAAGTTTAAGTGTCTTATGTGTGTTTTTTATTTCCTTGTTCCCAACCCGATTATGTATGAACTATATGTACTGTTCTTGCTGCTTATGGTGTTGTTTTTCTGTGTTGCTGAGTTTGCTAATATTAGGTTCAAGGTCTGATTTCGGCATAAGGTTGTTTTCCACAATGTTTAGGTATTAATTGTAGTGTTACTGGAGCTGAAATTTCAACAAGAACATCTATCACAAGTTCATTATACAATATGAACTATAATAATGAACTATCATTTCGACTTGATTCTTCAAATTGAACTACTATTATGAGTTTATTCTACAAAATAAATTACTAGTGTATACGAGTTCATTTTACGAAATGAATTGCTAGAACTAGAATAAACTACCATGTTCTAAAATAGTGTTCATTCTCGGATATGATACCGAAAAAAAAATAAAATTCCGAAACATAGTATAATGAGTACTCGTTGTGTAGATCACGTCGAGACATTTCCAAATATATAAAATTTAGTAATTTTCGACTTATATTTTGAGAGATATTTAATTTTTAAGCTTTTATCTATTAATTTGAAGATAAGAAGAGAGAAAAATTAGTAGAGAAAATAAAGAAGAGAGAACCAAAAAAGAGAATCCCGTGAGGAAGAAGAAAATAAGAAAGAGAAAGGATACTTTATATACTTTAATATTTTTGAATAAATAAGGACCAAACAGAACTCCTCTTTTGTTGGTGGACCAGACTAACTTGGGACCACCTAAAAAAGTACCAATGATTATTTCCTCTATAATATATCCTCATTTCCTAGAAGAAAAAAAAATCAACTAAATAGTGAGACCACATTATGTATTTTTAAATTACTAAATTCTAAAAACTAGGAATAATAAACCGTTTTTTCTCAATCGAGAGATTTGAAATCTCGCTTAAATCATATCTCACCATAGAACTTAGTCGTTCCCTCCGACTAACGTGATGACACTGTTCAAGTTATCCTTTCCCTCCTGCATAAGACTTAGCGTAAGTGAAGCTTTGGAAGCTTTGGCCGGAGTGTGATTTAGTTGTACATAATTAACATGTATAAAGCTTTACTTTGTCATTTTGTTTTTTAATCATTCAGGTCATATCATATTCATTTTGTACTCGACCTTTAAGTCGTGTTCGACAAAACTCTTATGATGTTTTATTTTTATAAATCCAAGTTCAGTTAATGACTTTATGTGTATGCAGATTGATGAATTTCTCGTGACTTTCTTGAATAATGGGATGTTGGAGAAAATTGAAATAAATAATTTTTACTTCAGTTGCAACAAGTTTCCCAAGAAATTTTGAGTTCCCGATGTTACTCCTTTAAAACGTCCTCTCTATTAAGAACATTGTACACTCAACTATAGAACCACCCTCGAATCAGATTCAGAATTTTACTATTTTCATTTGTTGTGCTTTGAAGAAATCGCATTCCATATTTTTGTTGTCTCTCTTTCCTTTTACAAAAAAGTTGTAACAATTACATGGGATATAGTTCACTTTATGCGACCAATCAGATTTAAACATCAAGTCGTCGGGAGCAAGAGTACGCCGCTTGTTCAAAGTTTGAGTCCTAAATTGATCACTCTGTTAGGAAGCCGTAGTAGAATCCTAGCAATTAACAAAAAGTTAAATTAATGTGGGGTTAATCCATAATTGCTTAACTAAAGCTACCTGTCAAATGGGCACTATTTGTAAATAAATGTTTATAGAATTGTCGACTCTAATATAATTACGCTTGCTAAAATTATCATCCCGACTGCAGTTTTATGGGTCTTATGGTTGAAAAGAAATAATATAACTTTCAAGGAAAACTATGTTTCTAAGACTAATTCTGATTTAGGTATTGATGCTAAATCATTAGTGTTAGCCTGATCTACAGTAGCTGGATATCGAGCTCACATAGATTTTTTCAAGTTCAATCTCTTAATGGAATTCTATTTTGCTGTAATTTAGTCTGTTATTTTTTCTGCTCTTTCAGCTACCTCTGCGAACAATTATGGAAGCTCCCAGTTAACCTACTTAGGTTATTGAGACATATATTTATATTGATTTATATGTATACATGTTACAATGGACTCTAATACAGGATCCAACATATATGGACGTATATATGGACTTTACATAGACATATATTCTACACACCCTCAAGTCAGTACACACTGGTAAACAACGTGAAAGCTTGCCACATAAAAAGTGAAAACGTCTAATTGATAAACCTTTCGTAAAGAGATCTGCAAGTTGATGCTCGGTGGAGATATATCGCAGTCAGAGACCCCCAGAGGATATCCTTTCACGAACAAAATGATAATGAATCAGATGTGCTTTGAGCGATAATGTTGTATAGGATTGAGAGCTAGGTATGTAGCACTAATGTTATCACGGTAGAGAATTAAAGCTTGTGGAAGATTGACACCAAGATCACGTAATAGATACTCAATCCAAATAAGTTCAGCAGCATTAGACGACAGCGAACGATACTCAGCTTCAGTACTACTAGTAGAGACAGTGGGTTGCTTTTGGGAACCCCACGAGATGAGATTCTGCCTAAGAAAACACAATGAACTGTAGTAGAGCAAGAAGTATTCGGATCACCACCCCAATTATCATCAGAATAAGACGTGAGCTGCAAAGAAGAATCACGCCAAAAACAAATACCATGGCCTAATGTACCCTTGAGATAACGAAGAATTCGTTTAACTGCCATGAAATGAGTATGAGTTGGCTTGTGCATAAACTGACTAAGTTGGTTAACTGCATAGGTTATATCCGGGTCGTCTCATACTTAAATATTGCAAACCACCAACCAGGCTTCGATACAAAGTAATGTCAGGAAACAAAACACCATCACCAGATGTTAGCTTAGAACGAGGAGCCACATGAGTATATATAGGCTTAGATTCAGCAAGATCAACACGTTTAAAAGATCCAAAGTATACCTATTTTGTGTGAAAACAAAACCGAGGAAGAAGTTCTAGTGGCTTCCAAACCAAGAAAATAGTTTAAGTCACCTAAATGCATCATTGCAAAACCGAGTTTGAAGTGTTGGGAGAAGTGATTGAATACCTTGAGTGTCACCGCCGTCAAAATTATATCGTCCACATAGAGGAGAAGTATAATGATACCCGTACTAGACTGTTTGACAAACATAGAATGATCAGATTGAGAAGATTTAAATCCGAGCGCCAGTAACAAACGAAGCAAAAACGATGAAACCAAGCACGGGGTGCTTGTTTCAAGCCGTATAGCGCCTTGTGCAGCAAAAAAACATGATCATGAAATCTTGGATCCACAAATACTTGAGGCTGCTCCATATAAACTTCTTGATCAAGAGACCCATGTAAAAAAGCGTTCTTAACATCTAATTGCTTAATAGGCCAAGATGAAGAAACCGCCAACCGAGAACCAAACGAATAGTCACAGGTTTGACAACTAGACTAAACATTTTATCATAATCAATACCATGTTGTTGAGAGTACCCTTTAGCAACCAAGCGTGCCTTACGTCCATCAAGTGATCCATCATATTTCATTTGACACACGATAAACCCATTTGCAACCAATGATATTCATTCCCTGTCGACGAGGAACAAGAGACCATGTGCCATTATGTAACAATGCATTAATCTCCTCAAGCATAGCTTCCCACCATTCTGAAGACTTGGAAGCTATGGTAAAACATGATGGTTCCGTCGGTAACGAATTGTACTCAGCTGCAAAACTATATAAGATTGGATATAGAGTAGAGAAACAACCTTTGAAACTCCTAGGTTGAATAGTATGGCCCTTAAGTCGAGTAACCATAGGATGCAAATTGGTGGTCGACGGTGGTAGCTCCTGAGCAGCAGGAAAGTCTGAAGAGTATGATTCAGATGACACAAAATGTGTAGAAGAGGAAGGAGAAGAGGATGAATCCCCGGAAAAGGATAGTCTAGTAGGTGATAAAAGTGGAGCACTAGAATTTTGAGAAAAGGCATGAGTAGTGGGTGAATCAGAAGGAAGAGAGTGAGGAGGTGGTGAAGTTGACGTAATGTAAAACCGAAGAAGGAGAAAACTCAGAAGTAGAAAGAGGAATATTTACTAAATTTGGAGGTGGAGACAGATGTGTAGGCTGCAATCGTGTTTGGACAAAAACAGACACGTGTAGCTGGAGCGAGAAGATGAAATGTTTAGTTTAACACCGGCATCAGTGGGATATGGAAAAGCAGACTCATCAAAAATGACATGACGAAAGATGTAGACACGATTACTCGAAACCTCTAAGCATTTGTAGCCTTTATGCTTATCACTGTAACCAATAAACATACAAGGAAGTGTTTTTGGCTGCAATTTGTTTTGGAGGAAATGAGATAGTAGAGGGTAACAACGACATCCAAAGGCTTTGAGAAAACCAAAATCCGGAACTCTATTATGCACAGCAAAAAACGGAGTATTGTTGGACAAAACTGGAGTGGGAAGACGATTAATCAAGTACGTAGCAGTGGCATAAAATTCAGCCCAAAAACATTCCGGTAAACCACTTTGAAACATACGAGCACGACCAGTTTCAGTAATATGACGTATTTTCCGCTCAGCAAGACCATTTTGTTGTGGCGTGCTAGGGCAGGAAGATCGACTTTGAATACCATTAGCAATCAAATAGGATTTTAATGGATTAACATACTTAGTGCAACCATCATACTGTAAAACGAGAATTGATGTTGAAAACTGTTTTTCAATCATAGCTTTGAAATCCAGAAAACAACGAAACACTTGAGTTTTATCGGATAGGAAGTATAGCCAGGAGAAACGAGAACATTCATCAACAAACAAAATAAAATAACGAAAATCACAATTGGATGGAAAAGGTGCAGGGCCCCATAAATCAGAATGAATAACAACACCAATTTTATTAGAATAAGTAGTTCTCGACATGAAAGGAGAAGACGATGGTGCTTAGCACCTACACAACTAGCACAAATAGATTTAAAAGAACAACCACTAGAAGAAAAATGGAAAGAAAGACTAGACTTAAGAGACTGAAACACACGATTATTAGGATGACCAAGACGCATATTCCATACTTCGCTGGACTTGTACGAGTACCAATTGTAGTAGCGAGAAAAGGCGATGGAGTTGATGACTTGGGAGAACAATAATTCTTTGTCGAGAATTGGATACATGCCATCCTCGGTCTTGCCCTTGTACGGAGGAGTTCCCGTTCACGATCCCGAATGCA
This sequence comes from Papaver armeniacum, assembly GCA_023531295.1. NCBI lineage: Eukaryota > Viridiplantae > Streptophyta > Magnoliopsida > Ranunculales > Papaveraceae > Papaver > Papaver armeniacum. The sequence goes on along the minus strand of JAJJWW010001288.1, from coordinate 46,642 downwards.
AAAGCCAAATTTATCAAAGACAAAAACACAATCGAATCACGAGTGAGTTATCCAACATACCCTAAATTTTTGGCAATTAAAGGCACATGAAGAGTATTTTTCAATAATATCTTAGATGAGGGAGAGGTGATGGTGATATCACCAGTCCATGTGATAGGCAAAAGTTTTCCATTGCCTACAAGGACTTTTGCATTACCGTTGTAGTCGACACGATTCGACATTTGAGAATCATCAGAAGTCATGTGTGCTGAGGCAGCGGTATCAACAAACCAATGGTTTTCATATGGCATGGACTGTACTTGCATTGCGGAGAATGCCTGAGGTAAGTCAACAGTCTGTTGCATGAGATGGTGGCAGGTTGAAGCTACGTGACCAGGGTTTCCACACCATTGAAAAACAACAGAAGATGAAGGTGGAGGACCAAGAACTGAGGGCGCATCATAACCATGACCATTGGCATATGGACGACCAAACGAGCTAGTAGAGTGGTTGTTGCTGAATTGAGAACCACCATGACTTCCACGACCACGATTATTAGACCAAGTATTGTTGGAAAAGCCATTATTCCAGCCACCATTGTTCCAGTTACCATGACCATTATTGTTCCAGTTTGGACGAGTCTGTTGGCTTCTCCATGTGGCATATCTAGAAACAACGGTGTGCAATGGTCTTTGGCAAGGCTCAGTTGCAGGTTGATTTCCTTCTTAGGCAGACAAACCAGCCTATTAATGAACGGGTTAATGCTACTAAAACTAATTTTGTTAATGGTCTTGCAACGAGGCACAATAGAGCGTGAAAGAGTGAAAACAACCGATTAGAGGATTTGTTAAAATAAACTTTGATGGGTCTTTTGATAAAGAAACAAATAAATTTGGAACAGGTCAAATCATGTTTGATGATGCAAAGGAGCCAGATGTATTTTAGGACTAGGATAGGACGAGGAGGATGGTGAAGCTAAGGAAGCATTGGAGGCTATCAAGCGGGCTAAAGATAAAGGAATTCAGAAGCTAGAGTTGGAAGGAGATTCTGGTAATGTTGATAATGCTATCAGTGGTGGTTCGGGCTCTATGAACTGGACAGATAATAAGTTACTGTACGTAATCATCTACTTAAGGATTTAGAGAAGCGGAAGTATTCATATGTTCATAGGAAATCAAACAATATTGGCGATTCTCTGGCAAAAGATCTTTTTCTTATTAAAAAAAATATATAAACACTTATTAATTACTTTTTTGATCACATATTATTATTATTATTAATTTTTGTGAGTGGGTGCTTCTATTAATTTAACTACGCCAGGATCCACTATTCTCCAATACAGAAATTACCATTTTCGTTTCCTAGACGCATAATGAAAAACAAACTCCAAAATCCACTTGCAAAACTCACGCCAATAATAGCATACTACAAAAACATCTCCTTGTATATGAGGAAAAAGGAGAAGTATTTAGTCACCATTTAGATAAACCCAAAAATTTTGACTGGAATTCAAATTTGGAGTGGACCGTATAAAAAAAAAAGATTTCCATACCAAAAATAATCTCCATCTTGTTGCTTTTTATTTTAGTTTTCTCCAAAATCTCATTACTTTCTCGTCCATATATATCTGGAGATACAATTACTGAATTAAAAAGACAATTCAATTTTCCTCTTCGTTAGTGATAAATTTCTTCTCTCGAGATGTTAGGCATATAAATAGAAGAACACGCGTTACACACACATAAATTGGTGAAGAAACATGATTCCAACGACTCATGGAATTCAAATGAACGATCGAGGTGTACAAAATTGGGTATCTTTATATTTTATTTCCCTTTCTATTTGCGATATATTTCTAATTGATATCTTTAATTGTATTTGGATTTTATGATCCTGTATTTTGATGTTTTTGTTACTTTTATGAGAGATCATGTAATCAGTATTTTGATTGACCAAGAATGAGGTGTACAAATTGCATGATTTGTTATTTTTGTGAGAGATCATGTAATCAATATTTTCATAGACCGAAAATGAGGTGTACAAATTGCATGATTTTGATTGCGATTGCATAAATGGGAACTAAAGTGCATGGAAGGATTATTTTTACCGCTCTTATACTTTTATTGACTCCCACCACATGACTGAAGCTTTGGCCTCCTATGAAAAGTCCAGAATGCATTGGTTTATTACCACTAATGTTGCAAGTTATGACAATGTTCTTGGTTCTTGGCAAGAAATGTTTAGAAGGTGTTTGAATACTATGCGGAACTGTACGGATTTAGCAACTCCTCCAAGGAATAATTAGGCGGCACATAGAGTCAGAATTACAAAGAAAAATAAAATAAAAATTTAGGCAAAAGCCAATCCTAGAAAATAGAAGTAAAAAAGAAATTTCTTCACAAAAATATTAAAGTGAACTTGTTTTGGTGGTTCCAGTGTCATTGTCAAAGTTTAATTTAAGTTTTGACTATTTTATCGCTAGAACTTGGGAATTTTCTTTCTAAAAATACTCGCCACTCATCCTTAAATTGGGTATAATCATATGAAGTTTATGCTTATAAACCCGAGCAACCGTGCTTCTGTTTTCACAAGTGCTTATTCTGTTCTCGAAGAGTATGTAAATGCTCTTATAATCATGCTTCAAAAAGAAAAGGAAAAAAAAAAACACTCTTATAAATTATGGAGTTTATCATATAAATTTCTGAGTAATTGATGAATTTCAGATGTCTCTTAAAATATGGGATATTGGAGAAAAATGAATTGAAAATATGTTTATTTTTGTTGAGATCTGGGTTGCACAGACGCGGACGCGTAGACGCGGACACGACACTACAAAATTTTCAAAAAACTAGGACGCGGACGCGGACACGTATATACATATTTTATTTATATACTATATATATATATATATATATATATATATATATATATATATATATATACAGCACGGACACTACTATTATTAATCATGTATTTATACAGCAAAGTCGAGTATTTCGACCCTAAAAATTAGAAAATGATGTTACATATGTATAAATTTCAAAAGAAAAGAAGATAATCAATCACTATTAAACTCATAGCACAATCAAAATGCATTCTTAGATCAACACATGTCCAACTAAGGGTATACCGATGTCATTTCCAATTACAAAATCCTAATAAAGACCTAAATTATTGATATAAATGTTTGTCTTTCTTCATTTGGTTAATAATAGTAAAATTAAAGGAAAAAATTTATATGAAAATGAAAAAAAAATGCGTCGGACACGCGTCATCGGTGCGTCCAAACCAGACGCGCGCAGGACGCGCAAATTGGTGCGTCGGACACACATCGTGTCAGCGTCCCACGCGCGTCTCGTGTCCGCCGCGAGTCGGACGCGGACACGGCTCAAGAAATGGAGCGTCCGTGCAACCCAGGTTGAGATGGATTTTCTAAGAGCTTTTCAATCATTTTTCTAAGAATTTGTTTCACAACAATAAAGATAAATAGTATTTGGGATCAGTACTTTTTTTTTTTTTTTTTTTTTTTTTTTTTTTTTGGGATCAGTTTAATTGGGTCGACCAACCGGAAATTCCGAAAGTTCGAAGCAAAGGGGTCCCACTTTTGTTGTCAAATGAAACTCAAACCAAAATTTACAATGTGATAAAAGTGGTAGTATTTGACTAAAACACCTGTACTTGTAAAAAAAATAAATCATAATCCTCTGTTAACATGGCTTTTCCTCACCGAAATCCTTTGTTTTCGGTCAATGTTTAAGGACGGAAATGGTTTGGGTCATGAAATATTGACGGATTTGGGTTGAATCGGTCAACCTTGTTGATACTAAAAATACGCTTTAGCCCTCGCTTTTAACCCAACCACACCACGAAAATGGCGAGTTAAAAATCATACCCGTTTATCCCGATCCGAATGAAACTCTTCGTTTTCTTTTTATATTTCGGACGATGCTGTGTTCTTCTCCCTCTCACTCACTTCCCCCTTTCTTTTGTGGAGGATAATCGCAGCAGAAATGGACGGTAGTCCTCTAGGTGAGCCAAAATTCCTTATACATAATCACTCGTGATTATGTATCTACTTAGCGTATGTTGAGTTTCCTGTCGATGCAGTTTGTTATTTTGGAATCGAACCCTAGGTTGGGTTTCCACCAGTATGGCCGTACTTTATTCATTATGGTTTGATTGTAGAAATCAATTCGGGTTAGTGTGATAATGTGCAAAAGATAGTTTAATTTTTTTATTTTTATGCTTCTTCCCGAATCGATTATAAAGTTAAAGAATGTAGAGTCTATGGTGTTTTAATTTGGATAAGTTGAAAAATGACGATTGAGACGACAGCCTTGGGGATATCAGCAGTAGCGATTCACCGTAAAGCTTATAAGGAGTATGCAAATTAAAATGTCGTCTCGACTGATCTTTTTTCGCAATTGCTAGGTTTCTTGCTGGGAAATCCAAACCAGGGGTAAGCAAGCTAATGAATTGCGATGAATATCCACAATGGTCTCCCCAGAAGTTGTCATCTGATCCTAACCTCGATTTTTTATGGCATACTCGTGGTCCAAAGCGAGGGGAGCCACGACATTTCACTTTCATTCAGTTCAATACCAAAGAGGTATATCATCCATTACTTAAACTACTTTGGATTGTTATAGTGTGTACATTCTTTATAGGAAGATTGGAATGCTTGAATAACAATGTGGTACAGAGCGAGAAGGTTCGCATAAACTATAACAAGGGTGTACAATCTAGTGTACATGTGAAAAAATGACTTCATAAGCTTATTCTTGCATAAGTAACTTGGGTGTACAAATTGGTGCACATGGGAAAAAGATTGACTTGATAATCTTATGCTGCATAGATGCCTAATGGTGCACGTGTAGGAAAACAACTTTGTAAGCTTATGGTTGTGTTTCCATTTTGTGCACATTTTGTTTTTGAACTGTTATTGTGCACATGGTTGTACATATATGTTGATTTTTAATGTGTACATAGTTACACAAATGTTGATTGTTAATGTGTACATAATTGTATACCCGTTGATTGTTCATGTGGACGTAGTTGTACACATGTTGATATAAGTGTATTATATCTTGATGCATCTTTGATATTAATCTTTTTGTAGCGGATGTGTGAATCATAGACAATATATCACTTGGTCAAATTTAATGAACACCGCTAGACATGGATATGGCATAGAGACGATTTCCTTTTGATTGTTTTGATTATAAATGGTGGATATCATTAGGGTAAGTTTTTTTATCTTTCGGTTTAGTGTCCTTTTTCTGGACTTTATAGATGTGTGCATAGTTGTACAACATTGTTCTCTCTCATGGATGTATGTCATGTTTAATTTATGGATGTTGGATTTGCTAGGATTTACGTAGAGGTGTACATGTCTGTACAATAATATATGTTTTTCATGTACACTTTAATGTACACGGTGTTTGTTTTTTATTTATGTTTTTGTAATATGCAGGGTATCAACCATGTCGGAGAAGGTTGTGTATGCTATTACGAACCATGGTGCGCGTTCGCCTCTATTTTTGGTAGAGGTGTACATATTTTATACACATAAATTCTCTGTGAGGTGTACATATTTTATACACAGAAATTCTCTGTAGGCCCATATGGATTGTGTCTCTCTAAGGCGATGGCGACTAACATTTTACTTTGATCATTTTTCTAGCTTTGTTTCAACCCAAGATTTCTTATGTTATATCGTTTTGTCCTCGTCTACAAAGTTGACTACTAAACCAACCTCTACAAATATGGCTATTATCCAACTAGAGCTTGGCGTGGTTGATATTTTTGTAAGTCTGTGTAGACTAGAGTGGCAGTCTGGCTATCATGGATACTAGATTTTTGCAGACGCCTACATACATGTATACCGGTGTAAATTAAAAAAAAAAATTAAAACAAAAAGTATAGTCATATGGTTACTCTTTTTGTAGATATCGGAAAATGCTTTCCAAATATATAAAGTTTGTGAATTTTGGATGTGCGATTTGAAAGATGACCTGTTTTTAATTTTTTTTTTATATTATTTAAAATTACTGACATCATCATGAGTCACTTTGGACTAAACTGTAAATATTTGGACTAAATTATAAATTAGGAAGGTTATTTGTGTACTTTTAATGAAAAAGGACTAATTTGTACCTAGTTGAAGGAGTGAGGACTAGCTAGTATATTTGGATGGTATTTTGGACTAAATGGCCGTATTTTTCCTTAGTCAATATGATATGAGTGTGTCTGTTGGCTTCTCCTTGTGGCATATCTAGAAACAACGGTGTGCAATGGTCTTTGGCAAGGCACAGTTGCAGGTTAATTTCCTGCTTAGGCAGACAAACCAGCCTATTAATGAACGGGTTAATGCTACTAAAACTAATTTTGTTAATGGTCTTGCAACGAGGCACAATAGAGCGTGAAAGAGTGAAAACAACCAATTAGAGGATTTGTTAAAATAAACTTTGATGGGTCTTTTGATAAAGAAACAAATAAATTTGGAACAGGTCAAATCATGTTTGATGATGCAAAGGAGCCGGATGTATTTTAGTTTAGGACTATAGGTCGAGGAGGATGGTGAAGCTAAGGAAGCATTGGAGGTTATCAAGTGGGCTAAAGATAAAGGAATTCAGAAGCTAGAGTTGGAAGGAGATTCTGCTAATGTTGATAATGCTATCAGTGGTGGTTCGGGCTCTATGAACTGGACAAATAATAAGTTACTGTACGTAATCATCTACTTAAGGATTTAGAGAAGTGCAAGTATTCATATGTTCATAGGAAATCAAACAATATTGGCGATTCTCTGGGAAAAGATCTTTTTCTTATTAAAAAAATATATAAGCACTTATTAATTACTTTTTTGATCACATATTATTATAATTAATTTTTGTGAGTGGGTGCTTCTATTAATTTAACAACGCCAGGATCCACAATTCTCCAATACAGAAATTACCATTTTCGTTTCCTAGACGCATAACGAAGAACAAACTCCAAAATCCACTTGCAAAACTCACGCCAATAATAGCATACTACAAAAACATCTCCTTGTATATGTGGAAAAAGGAGAAGTATTTAGTCACCATTTAGACAAACCCAAAAATTTTGACTGGAATTCAATTTTGGAGTGGACCGTATAAAAAAAAAAGCTTTCCATAATAAAAATAATCTCCATCTTGTTGCTTTTTATTTTAGTTTTCTCCAAAATCTCATTACTTTCTCATCCATATATATCTGGAGATACAATTACTGAATTAAAAAGACAGTTCAATTTTCCTCTTTGTTAGTGATAAATTTCATCTCTCGGGGCATATAAATAGAAGAACACGCGTTACACACACATAAATTGGTGAAGAAACATGATTCCAACGACTCATGGAATTCAAATGAACGATCGAGGTGTACAAAATTGGATATCTTTATATTTGATTGCCCTTTCTATTTGCGTTATATTTTTAATTGATATCTTTAAGGGTATTAAACAAAAGTGTCCCTCTCATAATATGTTAATTACAGATGTGTCATTGTTTCAAACAGATTTAGAAAAGTGTCCCTTAGAGAGGGTTTTCCGTCCACACGGAGTTAAGTCGCCGTTAACTCGTTTTGGTCCCACCATAAATTATTAAATATTCAAGGTAAATTACCTGTATATCCATTGAAATATCAAAATTCCATATTTGTCCTCGAGTTAAGATGACATCTAGAAACAAAATCATCTCGAGAATGATCTGACGATCCAATTTGATCACATGTGTTATCAATGCAACTTTGAGGATCGAGGAAATTGGACGGTAACATGAAGGGTCAGAAGGGATCATAAAACAGAAACTAAACCCTAAAAATCATTCATCTCCTCTTCATTTTTTTCTCTCGCGGCGTTCTTTCTCCACCTCCTTTCCTTTCTATTGAAACTCTTCTTCGATGAAGAACTGATTACGGTCGGATCGGTTGAAGTGTTTGAAAGGTTAGTGAAGATGGCGAAGGAAGTGATACGAGCAATGTAAGGTAAATTTCTTTTGTGTTTTATTTTTCGTTGCTGTTTTTTTTAATTCTCGAATGCAATCATGCATAAATGATCAATTGTTAGTGTTAGGGTTTTTGATTTTGATATGATATTAGTATGATGAAATGATTTAGTTGTTCTGATTTTGATTTTAAAAACCCTAATTTTTTCAAATTGAAGATTAAATCCTAATTTTGAGATTTCGGGATTTTTTAATTTAATATGATAGTTAAATTTCTAATGTTAGTCTGGTAATGATAGTAACTGGTGGTTGTTGTATGTTACTATGATCATTGATAAGACTTTGTGAGAGTTTAAAATGGTTTGGCGTGATGTTTCAAGCTACAAAACACGCACTAAAAGAACTTGCTGCCGGTGAATTGCACTGCTGAATGGTGAATGGTGAATATTGAGAAGAAACTAGAGTAGTTGTAGCTATTAGGACGGTTAGGTTTGCTTTAGATTTTAAATTTTAAGCAAGTCTCTGATTGTTTTGGGTTGTTTTTGAACACTAAGAACTAGTGGAGGACTTGTTTTTTCTGCTGTGTTGCAAGTGTTTGATGACTGAAATTAAGTGGTGTTTAAGAGATACTGAACTAGAATTGTTGTCTTGTAGTGGAGCTCGAATCTGCTGGTGAAGAAGCCAAAACAGGATCTCAATACAGCAAGGGAAACCACACCTCTCAGACACCTACAAAACTGCACACCAAATGTTTGATAAAAAAACCTAATAGAAGAGAAATGGGGTAAAAGTTCTTATTGTCTTGTTTTTGTATATTTCAGTATGACATGTAAAATTTAGATGTGGTTTAGCTTATGATAAAACTTAATTTTTGAGTTAGCTATTAATGCGTAGGTGATATATAAATATATCTGCAATCACTTAATTGTAAATTTTGGTACAGTAGCATGCCTACATATAGTGTTATAAGCTAATTCATGCAAGTTTGATGGAACGTAAATACTAAAGAAAATGGTACCTGATCTTGAAGACATGTACATATTGTGTTGTACTGTGTAGGTTGTGAAGTATGGGGACTAAACACCTTAATGGTTATTTTAAGCTAGGTTGAATTTGTTAATCGGGATGTGATCTATTAATTAGTGTCATGGTTTTTTTAGTAGTATACATGTGTGTTGTATTAAGGAATTAATTGTATTAGTCTAAACTACTTGTACGGTGTTGTGGGGGGGAATTTATGTGGACTAAACTAAAACCCATGATCCCTTTGTGAATGTGTTGTTCATTTTGTGCACTTCAAATCCTTTCCTTTAGATTACAAAACTAGTTTACTGATTGGAGCCAGGAGCACATATACTCTCGCTTTTACATAGTTTACTGGTTAGAGAGTGAAATCGAGAAAACAGACTTGCCACAGGGGTGTCAATTTCATAGAGAAATTTGTATGAAAGAATAGGTTGCAATTGTAGTAACTAGAGAGATTTTTGATAAATTGGTGGCTAGTTAATATAAGAGATTGATGCTTGGTTTTAACTATATGTACTCTCATTTGCAGCCACCCAGAAGTGCAAGAAGTCTGAGGTGAGGTTGGATCCAAAGCAGAGAGGCCAAAAACTATGGTGGATGGAGCAACCCAAGATGTAGTGGCAGGTGCGGAACGACTGGGTCAGTTACTACATGGCAGTCCACATTTGGTCAACTCTTTTTTCGCCACGAGGCAGATGTCCACATGTGATACGACACGCATCTTTGTCCACGTGTAAAAGTGTTGTGGTTTAGTTAACTAGGTTGAGTTAAATGGTAAGGGTAGGTTTGTCACATATTCGATGTAATTAGATGTGACGTGGCACTGTTTTTTGCTATTGTAAAAATGGGACGGAAAAGCTAACCAGGAGGACATATTTCTAAATCTGTTTAAAAGAGTGACATATTAGTAATTATAATTATAAAGAGGGACATATAGTCAAAAAACCCTATCTTTAATTGTATTAGGGTTTTATTATCCTGTATTTTGATGTTTTTGTTACTTTTATGAGAGATCGTGTAATCAGTATTTTGAATGACCAAGAATGAGGTGTACAAATTGCATGATTTGTTATTTTTGTGAGAGATCATGTAATCAATATTTTGATAGACCGAAAATGAGGTGTACAAATTGCATGATTTTGATTGCGATTGCATAAATGGGAACTAAAGTGCATGGCTGGTTTATACCCATCGAAGGATTATTTTTACCGCTCTTATACTTTTATTGACTCCCACCACATGACTGAAGCTTCGGCCTCCTATGAAAAGTCCAGAATGCATTGGTTTATTACCACTAATATTGCAAGTTATGACAATGTTCTTGGTTCTTGGCAAGAAATGTTTAGAAGGTGTTTGAATACTATGCGGAACTGTACAGATTTAGCAACTCCTCTAAGGAATAATTAGGCGGCACATAGAGTCAGAATTACAAAGAAAAATAAAATAAAAATTTAGGCAAAAGCCAATCCTAGAAAATAGAAGTAAAAAGAAATTGCTTCACAAAAAAATTAAATTTAACTTGTTTTTGTGGTTCCAGTGTCATTGTCAAAGTTTAATTTATGTTTTGACTATTTTATTGCTAGAACTTGGAATTTTTTTTTTTAAAAATACTCGCCACTCATCCTTAAATTGGGTATAATCATATGAAGTTTATGCTTATAAACCCGAGCAGCTGTGCTTCTGTTTTCGCAAGTGCTTATTCTGTTCTCGAAGAGTACGTAAATGCTCTTATGAATGCTTCAAAATGAAAAGGAAAAAAAAAACTCTTATAAATTATAGAGTTTATCATATAAATTTCTGAGTAATTGATGAATTTCAGATGTCTCTTAAAATATGGGATGTGGGAGGAATTGAAAATATGTTTATTTTTGTTGAGGTGGATTTTCTAAGAGCTTTTCAATCATTTTTTAAGAATTTTTTGTATTTGGGATCAGTTTAATTTTTAGTATTAAGGATTTTTTTTTTAAGAATTTTTAAGAGCTATTAACAACAATGAAACACAAAATTTACAATAAAGATAAATAGTATTTGGGATCAGTTTAACCAGTTTAATTTTTAGTATTTGGGATCAGTTTATTTGGGATCAGTTTAATTGGGCCAGCGGCACCATCACCACCATTACAGATTTCTTTTAACATTAGTTCAGGTCTATTTCAAGTCATACCAGTTCAATTGGATTTCAGTCCATGCCAATTTCGATTCCGATAATCCCCACCATCACTACCAGCACCAGGTACATAACCATCCTCTTTTTTGATTACAATCTATAATACAAACTCAATTCGATTTCCAACCGTTTTGCACTTCAACTGTTTGAGAAAATACCCCAATAAAAAACTTATGTGAATATCAAACTGGTTAATCTGAATAATGAATATCAAACTTATGTGTATAGATTTAATTAGATTCCACCGGTTAATCTGCTCATTATGTATTACTTGATCTCCTCGCATTATCAGACAGGTAATATCATCTGATTTCTTGTAAAATTCTTTCAGGTGATGAAAAGCACGCTCATTTGAACAATCTAGAGAACGCAGCTGATAATTTTCAGCTCTTCAAGGAAGATTTGCTGGACTACAACAGCCTCTGTGCTGCAATTGCAGGATGCAGCGGTGTTCTTCATGTTGCCAGTCCATGTACAACTCCTGTGTCTGATCCCAAGGTGAGAGTTTCTAGGGTTAATAATGGTTCTGATGGGAAAATTTTCATCATGGGTTAACATTTTTTATGCAGATAGATTTGGTACGTTACATTCTGAATGGGTTGTTGCAGGTTGAACTGATTGAGCCTGCTGTCAAGGGTACGTTTAATGTACTGAAGGCGTGTACTGTGGCTAAAGTGAAGAGGGTTGTGGTTGTGTCATATCGTGCTGCTAATATTTGGAACCATAATTGGCCAATTGATCAAGCCCATTGATGAGTCTTGTTGGTATGACAAGGAACACTTGAATACCAATTAAGGTATGCTCTTACCAACTTCTGTTAGCTTGACGCCCTTGAAATATATGCAATGAGCTTTAAACTGTATATGATTTTAAACTACTCTCGGTCTTCATCCTTGAGATTGACTTCATCATATATATGTGTAACCGAAGCTCCTTGATTTGTCATGATGAAGTCAATACATAATGACTTTGGTTCGACTGAGATTAAACAAATGGGTTACATTAGGATATGTTTATTGTCTAATCAAAGATGCAAGGGTTAAGCAGTAGTAAGTAATATTAGTAAATGCAAAAAGTAAAAAAAGAAAATGTTAAAAAGGTCTGAGTCTGTCATATCCCAAAATACGTGCTCTAAAGTTCTGCCCTAAACTTCACACTTTTACCCATTCGATGATTCCTTACACTACAGTCTGTCATATTCCTTACACTACAGTCTATACAATTGCCATTTATTTTACCAAGATGTGTAAAATATACTAAGCATGTGAATGCTCACGTAAGCTTATGTTTCCCTGCTCACTTGAGTGTAATACTTTGGTTCACACCCTGTCTCCAGGGATCTCATCTTACCCGTCACTGAACAGGTCTATAATTGGGCCGACCAATTTGAGCACCTGTGGCACTTTTGCATGCTCATTATCTCCTTTAGATCACTTTAACTCTAGGTGCTGAAATGGCTTTAAAAACTTTGAATTTTGCATTTCTGGTTCAAGTGCTTCCATGGTGTTTGAAGTCTGCAATGATATGGGATTTTTGTTGGGCATATTTTTCATGGACAAGGGAAGTAGGCATGAAGTATGTAAGGGTATCCTTGCTGATAGCCTGGGAACGAAATCATAGTTCTAAATCATATAGTTTGTCAGTATTTGCAAACACCCTAATCTATTTTGTCTTCATTTTTTTCCCGTTGAAAAGATTTTCTCTCTTTATTTGAAGGCCAAGTTTTGATTAGATAAGATATCCTCGAGTCGATGGGTTAAGACAGATCCAAATACAAGTCACCATAAGTAAATAAGTTTGTAATCTTAACTTTTAGCATTGATCACCGCAAAGCTATGTTGTAAAAGGCGCTAGGCGAGGCGAGGCGCCAAGCCCATCGCCTGGCCTGGCCTAGGGCTTAAGCGCTCACTAGGCGCCAAAGGCGCCCAAAAAAAATAAAAAAATAAAAAAATTGGTCGTATCGCCTCGCCTTGGCGCCTTTTTTTGCTAGGCGCTGGTCCAATGCCTAGCGGGCCTTTGGGGCTTAAGCGCCAAAGGCGCACGCCTTTTACAACATAGCCGCAAAGGAGTCGAGTAGAATCCTTGCTATTCTCAGAAGAATGAACAATCTTCCATAATTTACATATTTTCTTCATTCTGGATTCTGCGTAATTTTTTGGTAGAGAAAAATAAAAATACCAACACCTGCCAGGCCCGCCCAGGTCATTATAACGGCCTGGGTGACCACTTGTAACTGCAGGACGCCTATGCACAAGGAATAGCAGTCGTTGTTAAATTAAGAAAGACTCCAAGAAGGTCCCCTTGCTATATAAATTTACAATATTGATTCATGTTTTCCTTACAAATTTTCTCGTCTCTCTTTAGATATCTTGCAATGGATACAAGGTCAGTGGCAGTAGCAGCATGTGAAAGAAGCCAGCGTTGTACTCCACCATCGATGCCAAAGGCCCCAGTACCATGGCTTGTCTTTCCATATGGAAAAGGTATGAAATCTCAGGCTTTCCATAACATACGCGATCCAGATAATAGTACAACCTGTAGAAAATCCATACCGGAGTTGCGTGGAAAATCTTTTTGGCAAAAAACTTCTCATCGGAATTGGCTAATTATTACTTGCGAAGACAAGAATCAAGAAATCATATATAATTTGGATAAGTGGAACCATGGGGATTGTTTTCTGTGGAATCCTGTATCTTTAGAACGTATTCGGTTGCCAAGTCTTCTAGAGTGGATCAGCAAACCCAAGAAATATGTTCTGATTGATTGTGTTTTGACATCACCTCTTAGACATTATGAAGACGACTCCCAGGTTATATTTCTTTTTAGTACTCCCTTCGATAAAAAGGACGATGTCTTACTTTTGTTGTGCCACCCTGGGGACAAACATTGGCGAATAAAGAAGATTTCTACAGGTGACTCTGCGGCAGCATTAGTTTCTATCCACTGTTTAAGAGGTAAGTTGTATGCTACCTTCGATAGGAACGATCGTCTCTTGGAGATTGAAAAAGACTATCTGCTCGGCAACAATGTTAAGATCCTATCTGTAATGCCATTTGAGCTGGTATCAGGCAACCCTAAGTTTTCACCCGTAGGGACAGACTGTACTGACTCCTATTATGTGGAATCGGATGACGAAATTTTCAAGATTTGGGTATGCTTGAATTCCAGATGTAAGCAAGTCATGTCAATATACGTGTGGAAGTTGGATTTCTCTAGCATGAAGTGGGAGGAGATGAATGATTTAGGTGATAATGTTATCTTTGCAGGAACCAAGACTGGATTTTGTTGTTCTCCGGCCAAGTTAGGCCTCACGAGTGGCGGTTTATATTACATACTTCCTGATGATCACACTTTGTATAAGTTTGGAGGAAACGGCGGCAATGCGGTTGTTTTGCCATGTCTAAAGCTCCCAACTCCATGGTTCCCATCAGAATGGATCATGATGATGCATGAGGATGGTCGAAAAACTAAGGAAGATAAAGACGAAGATGAAGAGCAACAACAAGAAGATTTCAAGGAATTCCAACAAAACAAAATAGGTACATCGAGCAATAATATAAATGGGAGCCGCGATGAACACAAACACAACGAAGAAGAAACCAGTCCTTGGGATACTCTTAATGAAGATGCGCTGGCGGTGATATCTTCTTATACTCATCCATTGGATTACGTACATCTCCGCTCAGTCTGTAAAGAAAATCGAAGAGTAATGCCTCCTTCTACACAAAAGCGGGGATCCAACTCAACTGGACGTCCATATATATATCCGTGGCTGATGTTCCCTCGTGAGAACACCTACAATTTCGTTGATCCAGTGCATGATAACGAGTCATATCTCATGAGTCTCTGCGAACTGGTACAAGGTGCTACGGTGCGTTGTCAAAAGGATGGTTGGCTACTAATGTCGAGAGAGAAAAAGATATTCTTTTACAATCCATTCACAAGAGAAATCATCAAACTTCCAGATGTGCCAGATTGTTTTAGCATTTCCATCATTTGTTTCGATTCTTCACCAACTTCTTCGTACTGTGTACTTTACGCCATTGATCTAACGGCCTTTGACACTTATATCTTGATGACTTTGAGGGGTGAAGATGATTGGGGTGCTGGCATAATACCTATTACTAATGTGGAGAAGAAGCTCATGACGTTACATGGTATTGCCTCAATTATCTACAGAGATGTTTTCTACTGCGTAGATTGTGACGGAACTTTAGGGGCTTATGACGTTAGGAAAGATGTTCGCTGGAGCATTCTCGCGAAACCCAAGAAAATATTCAACAATGATATGCATCCGAATTTCTTGGTGGAGTGTGGAGGAGATCTTTTATTGATCAAACTGGGACATCTCGGCACCACGGTCAGGATATTTAAATTGGATTTATTTGAAATGGAATGGGTTAAAGTGGAAAGCGTGGGAAAGCATATGTTGTTTATTAGCGAGACCTCATGTATTGCGGCCATCGCTCCGACTAGTCGGCTGGAGAACACAATCTGTTTTCCCAGAGTATGTTTAAATGGAGGAGGAATTTTATTATATTCACTTGAAACAGGTTGTTATCACTCTTTATCTTTTGCGGAGAATTATCAAGATTCTCTTAAGAACAGTTTTCATGAGACAGAAGGATGGTTTTCAAACTACTGCGCCTGGATTCAACCAAACTGGTCCAAATCTACACAACAACAGCTCGACTGGCTCAATCGTTTGTGCTGATACAGTACTAGGTAGAAGGCCAAATTGGAGTAATATCAATTGAGGCTTGGTTTGGTTGTTGTTGCAATTCTTTATTGTAGCTTTGAGAAATGAAGTATCTAGCAATTGGAAAAAGTGCTTAGATGTTTCTGTTGCTGTCTTTTTCAAGAGGTGCTTACGTTGAAGTCTCTTCTACTAAGGGATGAGGGTTGAACTCATCGAACTTGCAGTCTTGCAGAGGTACAACAAACCATCCGAAAGCTATCTCTGTCGAGTGTCAATCACTTTAAACTTAGTAAAATATACATATCAACTGAATTGTGTTAGTTGTATGTCAGCATGTATATAATCATGCTTTCTTCATGCTCATCCTTACGTTGTTTATAATGAAGCTTTTATGAAGTTTATGCTTATAAATCTATGTTTTAATTATATGATTTGTTTTCACAAGTATTTATTCTGTTTGGATCATGTTACAACTATTATCATCCATGATTTCCATGTTCAGTTTCTTTCAGTATGTAATGCTCTTATATGTCTCATGCAGTTGATCAACTAAATTTCTAGTAATCGACGAATTTCAGATCTCTTTCAAAGATGGATATTGGAGAAAATTGAAATGAAGACTTTTCAGATTCGTGGGAATTCATATTACACGAATTACTGAATAATATTTCAAGAATGTCCCCGTCTCTGATGTTCCTCTTTAAAGCCTCCTCTATTAGCAACACTGGACACTCAACTTAAATGTCCAAGCCTCTGATGTTCCTCCGAGCGTCAATGAAGATAACTTAAATACGTTATCATTACCTTCTCAAACATTAGTTTTGGATGTCTAGTGAAGTTCACTTAACTCAAGATTTCAGCTCACTTATCACTGGTAATTTCACGATGAATAATTGGAGAACTTAGAAAATGATACGAAGAATAATTGGGAAATCAAAGAGAAACTGAGAAAATAGTCCAGTCTAGATGTGGATTCTATTTTGTTGTAATTTGTTACACTTTTTATTTTTTTCGGAAAAGAGGTAAACCTCATATATACTGATAATAATACTCCGATTCGAGATCTCAACAATTACATCATTTACAAGACTGACCAGGGGGCATTCAACAGTTGCAAATATTTCGTACATTTCATACAGACGGACGCAATCAAGCCACTTAACAACATTGTTACAAGACATATTCCAACAAAGAATCCTAACCATTCCATGAGATTTTCTAAGCAACAAAACTAGTTTAAATGGCCTAGTTTGGACTAACAGTAACTTTTCCAAAACATATAGCAAATCTACAATCAGTAGAGACACTAGACCATTTTAAGGGATTTGCAATCCAGATTAGCAACGGCAGTAGTGCCGTTGCAAATTTTCTGTTGCTAATCCCTGTTGCTAATTTTTCGCAACACGTATTTGCCGCTGCGAATTTTGCAACCGCTCACGTAAGGTTGTGTTTAAGCATGCGAAGCGCGTGTGTGGTTGGGAACACATGACTTATATTTACGCCCAAGTCAAAGTTTGGTCAAGTATTTTTTTCTTTTTTTTCCACCCTTCAAGACCTCTCTGCCTTTATCTTTCCTTCTTCAATTTTTTCTTTCATTTTCTCAGCCACAGAACTTTCGTCTCCTCTCTCTCCCATCAAAAACCCAAGTTTCTCTTCGCTTTTTTTTATGTTGATTTCAAATCGGAAGATTTGAGTTTTAATTAAGTGAATGATTCGTAGAAGTCTTGTAGCTTGAAATCGAAGGGGGAGGTGACGGTGTTTTTTTTTTTTTTTTTTTTTGAAGCAAACGTTGTTGCAATGGACTGAGTTTTTTAAGAACAAAATAAATTAGGGTTTTGGTCTTGAGAGGAAGAAATCAAGAGTAGATGTAGAATCAGTTGATAT
Source organism: Papaver armeniacum (assembly GCA_023531295.1). NCBI lineage: Eukaryota > Viridiplantae > Streptophyta > Magnoliopsida > Ranunculales > Papaveraceae > Papaver > Papaver armeniacum. Next base: position 28,923 of record JAJJWW010001288.1, on the reverse strand, counting down.
ATAACCCTGGTGATTTATAGTGGTGGTGTTAAATCAAGTGTCGATTCAAACTCAGTATGTTGAAGAAAAGGTAAATTAGGGTTTTTGATTTTGAATTTGAATTTTGATTAGGGTTTTAATTGATGATTTTTTTGTTAGAAGTGCAGGTGGTAGGTATGTATGATATGTATTCTGCTGCTGCTATGGATACTGGGAGTAACAAGCTTTTGTATTTCTAATCTGGATTATGGTGTTTCAAATGAAGATATCAAGGTAATTTTTGAGATTTTTAGGGCAATTCGTTTTTGTATGTTGATTCGTTGTATGAAGGTAACTAGGCCTTGACCCGTGCCGTAACGGCACGGGAGTTGATCATTGTCTATATGTTCATTGCCCAATTTATATCACCAAAACATGTCTTGCCGCGGATCATATAAAAAAAAAAAAAAAGATACATAACCCATTGGTTGCCCTCCATCAAATCCAAAATGGTCTTGTACCAAAAGACAATAGGTAAACTTCACTTAGGTGGCCACAAATACGTTTTCACTTTTGGCATAACAATGTTTTTTGTTCTTAATTCGTGATTCCATTTTTCTTTTCGATAAGTATGAAAATTGTAATCGATTAGATGTTAACCCTTACCAGGGAAGCGGTATTCCCATACGATGTTTAATTGTGACTCTTTAACCCAACCGCAAGGTACCTATCGGAAAAATGAAATTGCATTAATCACAATGACTCTGCCGATTGATGATATGTCATCTGCTTAGAAGTTCTTATCCTTCTCTAATTGTTACTCCAAAACGTTATCATGCATGATGCTATACCACGCGAGCTATATCGGATTGATTGATTTGTTTTCTTTTTCTACACGGATTAACGTCGGGCTAATGTAGAAGTCGCGGAATCAAATCGGATAAGTTGACCAAAATAACGTCAATGCCACTTTGTTAGTTTCTCACCGTAACGGCCGGTGGTGGATTACATTTTAGGGCCTTGTTGTTCCAAAACTTATGTTGTCCGCAAATTAAGAGAAGTTGGGAGGTTAACCCGAAGGTGAAGTTTCTTATTCTTAGTTTGTTACATGCAAATTAAGAGAGAACTTGAAAACAACAATCCATCCTAAAAGAGCTCTTATTCTTAGTTTGTTCTTAATTCGTGATTCCATTTTTTTTAGATAAGTATGAAAATTGGAATCGATTAGATGTTAACCCTTACCGAGGAAGCAGGTATTCCCATCCGATGTTTAATTCTGTGACTCTTTAAACCAACCGCAGTACCTATCGGAAAAATGAAATTGCAGTAATCACAATGACTCTGCCGATAGATGATATGTCATCTTCTTAGAAAAGTTCTTCTCCTTCTCTAATTGTTACTCCAAAACGTTATCATGCGATGCTATACCACGAGAGCTATATCGGATTGATTGATTTTTTTTCTTTTTCTACACGGATTAACGTCAGGCTAATGTGGAAATCGGCTGGAATCAAATCGTGATAAGTTGACCGAAATAACGTCAATGCCAGCGTTAGTTTCTCACCGTAACGTCCAGGTGATTGGATTACATTTAGGGCCTTGTTGTTCCAAAACTTATGTTGTCCGCAAATTAAGAGAAGTTGGGAGGTTAACCCGAAGGTGAAGTTTCTTATTCTTAGTTTGTTACATGCAAATTAAGAGAACTTGAAAACAACAATCCATCCTAAGGGAGCTCTAAAATAAGCACATGACGCGATGGATTGTGCATTAACCTATTACTCTGGTTAATGCAATTTGTTTCCATGGTTTTTTTTTTTTTTTCTGAGAATTGCTAGGTTGACCGTAATAGGTGTTTAGAAGAAACCACCGAATGAAACATATAATGGGACCAACTGAAAACCGTTACCATCCTAATAACATATACATTACACTATCAACGTTAAATTCTTATCAGGTTGTTTTTAGGGTAAATTGTGGTCAGCCTGTACAATTTTTTTTTTTTTTTTTTTTTTTTTTGTAACCAGCTTATTTTCACATAGAGTAAGAATTCCCCACTACCTGACTACCACACTGACAGGCCCGTACCTAATGCTTAGGCAGAGTAGGCAGCCGCCTAGGGCCCCCGAAATTAAGAGGCCCCCAAAAACAAAAAATTCTGCTATATGCTACTGCATTGTGAATCGCCGGTCAAAAAAAAAAAAAAAAAAAAAAGTTAAAAACTACATGTTTATTTAGAAGCCCAACAAACAAAAGCCCCTATCTTGCCCACGTTTAGTATCCACATTTCAATAATTAAAAACTTCGAATCGTCTAGATCCTATTTAGACCAAGAAACTGTTCCGTCTCTGCCTCTCTCAACTCTCAATCTCATATTCTCTCTGGCAGTGGTAAGTTCATCATCAATTAGTAGTTCAGTACTTCATTTTTTTTTTTTCGAATTGATGTTTGAAATTTGCATGATGTCGTTGTTTTGCTCAATTTTTAGTAGATTAGCTACTTTTACGTTGTTGTTTTCATTTGCAAATTTTACAGTATTATAATTTTATTTTAAACGATCGGCGAAAAAAAAATAATTTAGGCCCGCATTTCTGGTTTTGCCTAAGGCCCCTAAATAGTTTGGTACGGCCCTGCACACTGACCACCTACACTACCACCACCAGAACCGCCCATCACCACTACCTCATCACCATCATCACCGGCTCCATGTACCACCAACAAATACTACCCAATTGATATGATTATTAACAAATTTATTATTTATTTAATGAAAGTATTTATTAGGATAATCATAAGACATTTATTAATAAAATATTAATGATGAAAGTATATTCATTAAGAAAATTGTGAGACATCTATTAAATTAAGATATTTATGATGTAAGAAGATATTTATAATGAAAAATTAATAAGAAATTTAATGAAAGTATATTAATTAACATAATTATAAGACATTTATAATGAGAGATTAATAAAATATTTATTATAAAAAATTAATGATACAATAATGATATAAACAACCACAACCATAGATTTAGCTTCCCCAAGAATGAATCCAGAGCGTCCTTTATCTAAGCTAAGTTGTCCATGCTTTGTTTTATATTAGACATTAGCTTATGGGATTCATGTATAGACTAGAATTTGAGAATGATATCATGCAGTTGAACGTGGTATGGCTAGCTAGTCCAAATCGGTAGCTATGATTATCTTTTAAATTTCTATATGGTAGATTGATTAGTATTATTTTGGAAAACTACCGCAATGATATTCAAGTGGTGTAGGGTAGGGGTATCGTAGCTTGTGGGTTGGTTCTTTGTTTGTCTTTAAAATGCGAATCTTTATGATTGTCTTCATAGAATATGATGACGATTCACGACTTGTGATGGATGGATGGATTTTATTTCAAATACAAAATAAATTCCATTGGGTACTGATGATAAACTAGGTATTCTTCATGTTAAATGGATTTTATTTAAAATGTCAGAGTGTGTCTTTTGATTGTGTGTACTCTATTTAGCTTGTAAAACTCGTTATCTAGATTTAGACCATCCGCATCTTAACATACATTTTTAATATCAGGGGCTTGTTATATGTGACCTAAGTTGCAATTTATAAAGATTGGAAATGCGAAAACTCATGAACTTTTATTTTGTATGTATTACAATCAATGCCATTTTGCCGTGCTATTTGTTCGCTATTATACTTCTCCGATGGTTTTCGATAGTAGACACTAGATACATTTTTGTGTTCGCTCTATGGGTTCTCACTGTTCACTCATCTAAATTTGAAAGAACTATGATCCTAGGTGTCATGATGAGCTTGGACTAAACTTCTCTGCTAAACTATTTATGTGGTCAAGACTTGCATAACATTACTTTTTATATCCAAGTAGTACTTGATTGATGTTCATTTTCCTCTTCGTTAAGGTAGTAACAACTTAGACTTTAAACTCATCATTTCCAGTTTCTTGTTTTCCGTTTCTATGACTACAATTGTTCTCAATTTGGTAATGAATCCCAAGTAATTTTGAACACTTGTGGTGGAAGTCCTTTTATATATTTTCTTGGCGATATTCTTACGTGTTCTTGAATCATTTTGAGTCTAAACTAACGGTTGACATGAATTTGTGCCGTTCTCTTTGATTAATCATGTGTCGGTTTATTGAATTGTACACTTCTTATTTGGACTAGAGTCTCCAAATCTCTCATCGATAATGTAAGGTTCTTTTTTGATTGGTTTGTGTTTTTACATATATTCCACTACGGTTTGGTGTTATAGACCAGCGATATGTGTACAACAGAAGGAATCTCAAGAGTTGTTTTAGGAATCGGGCATCCATTAAAGCATCTCAGAGGCAATGCTATACATTCATTAAGAAGTGAAGGAGTACATGTTGATGTTCTTGGATAGGATTTGCGAGTCTATCAATTGAGGTGAGAAATGTGTCCACAACATCGCTCGTGCTTGATTTTAGAAAATTTGCTTTCTTCACTTGTTTTTCTAATGCTTTGGACTAAGACTTTAGTTTTCATTAGGTTTTTGAAACTCATGTGGATTTTAAGCTGCATCAATGATACTTGTATTCATTTTGAAAGTCCAACTAATGATTTATATGAGCTTCAAAGATGTGCTTTGCATTCAAAATTATTCTCTCTACACTTCTTTCCACATGTAACCACTAGCAAGATTACTATAGATTCAACCTCTTCTCGTTAAGTTATATCCCTAATATTATCCATAAACACCGTTCGATTGGAAATGATATCAAGTCTTCTTTGTTTTTCTCCATAACCTTTGTAGCCAAATACAATGATCTGTCTTTTGTTCTTTTATTTACATTTCAATGTTGCTCTGGTTAGGAAGCTTCGAAAGGTCAGGGCTTTTCCTTATTGCTTTTCGATTGACTAGCATATATATTTCTTTGTAATTTGTTTTGCACTTACATATAATCTGATGTACTTAGCATGCAAAATGGTAAGAGAGCTGAATGAAATCGAAATATACATGGGAAAACCATTTACACGAGAGATGCGATCGGCGACGGTGGGTGCACATGAATTCACATTGTTCTTTTGGAAAAAATTTCTAATTAGTATCTAGCTAAGCCCGATTTGTTTACATCTTCATAGGAGTTAGAATATGATGAAGCATGACCTCATTTGTTCTTTAGGTAATTCTTGTGACTATGTTGGGTGCATTTTATTTCCCAGGAATTACGGTGGCTTATAATGATCAATAGGAAATAGGAAGTTGTATTTTAATATAGAATGCAATACAATTAGTTAAGAGATAAGCCGTAACTAGTACGTTATTCATGTTATTAGGGACACCTTTTAGCGAAGGAATTATGAATCCAGTTTTGTTTGTCCATTTTTAGGTGTAATTTATCAACTCGGTACAAATAAATTATGTTATTTGCTTTAGCTTTAGAAATCCTTTTTTATTGACCTGAATATGTTTACTTGTGCTTGCTTGACATTATGGAGGAGATTATGAATGTGGTTTTACCTAATGATACAAGTAAAAGGCATTATGAAAGTCCTCGACACACTCCTTCAGGTTTCCCAAGCTTTAGAAATCCTTTGTATTTTATGTAGCAGGAGTTTTGACATTGCCTTTTAAGTTTTATTCCCTGGGATTCGAAGAGGGAGCTAAATGCACTAAGGTTGAGTACTACTGTATGTGTGATCCGGTTTTGTTTACTTTTACGGAGGTCACCGGATATTTTTCTTTCCATGTGGTGGAACTCATTATTTCATCAATTGTTGTCTAATGCTTCATTGACTAGTTAATTCTCTAATGGGATTATAAGTTCTGACTTCTGACTTCTATTGTTGGTACTGTTTCAGGAAAATCAGTGGGTAAGGTAAATTTAACCAAGATAGTTCGATCAACTTCTCTAAATTCTCCGAGTTCTAGTGCTAGTGCTTTTGAGAGCGCCGAGGATCGAGATGATGTGGATTTGGTGACAAACTCAACTCTAGCTAATTGCTTGCTAATGGAGATGTTGTAAGTTTTTTTGTTAACTATTAAGCTTTAGTTATGTATCATATTTCGTTGGTCTGATTGATAATATGGATAGATGGCTGAAATGGTTATAGGATTTATGGCTGCCTAAAAGATGTTTATTCATGTTTTGGTTTAATTTTTTAGGTGATTAGTGGACTGGTTCTAATGTTTTATGTGAAAAATCACCAGTTATTGCTCAGGTGCTGTTGCGGGAGCTAGAGAGTCTTTGATCTCTGGTGTACCTTCTCTTTCAATCTCATTGGACTGGTCAGTGATAATTTCGTTTTTGTAAAGAAGCATTATCTGAGTTCTATGATGCTCTTATTGTATATTTTATGGAGTGACATTTTTTCTAGGAAGACAGATGAGAGTAAAGAAAGCGATTTCAGTGAATCAACCGATTTGTGTTCGCCATTAATACATGTGGCAATAAGGGATATTGAAGGGAGGTTTTCCCTAGAAGTTGCTCACTAAATATTGAAGTTCCAACTTCTCCATAAACAAACAAGGTATGTTATTATCTCGTTACTTTTATGTAGTTTAGACTTTAAAGCATGTGATCAATGTAGGAGATTCTTGATTTTGCAATGTATGATCTTTAAAAAGCCCCGATGTGAAAATTTAGAATGTGAAGGATTCGATATATCTGATATTTCATTATAGATATCACACGAAATTTAGTCTTGTAACTGTTGGTTTACTTGGGTAGCAATATCATCAGTTAAAACAACTTGAAATTTGTCTTCGAACTTTTGAAAAAGTAGAGTGCCTAGATAATGGATGGTATTTTTATAGTATTCGTACGTGGGTGCAAATACCATTGAACGTCCTTTTTCTGGTATTCGTAAACCAAGTTTAGTTGTATTCTTTGGTGTTCTTCCTCTCCTGCTCAAATAGCCCTGTGATTTCTTTGTAGCTTCTTTTCCATTCTCTTATTTGTCTTACTATATACTTATCCAATATGTTAATCCAGTTATTAAAGTAAATTGGCTCTATATAAACGCTCGCTGCGATATCTGATTGAAAGAATTTGTGATGCTTTGTTCGCAGGTTAACTGAATGATGCTCTGTTGTGAGATCAGAAAGGTTGGAGAACAAAGCGGCAAAGCAAAGATCCATTAGGTCCCTTAAGCGAGCAATATTTGTAAGTTAATGTAGTATCTCCTTATAGAGATTTAAGTAAGATGAACTTAGGAATTTGAACTTTCTACGAACCGAACTTAGAACTAAGTATGTTTCGTGTATGTCCATAAATGAACGACATAGTTTTGTATCAAATTCTCATACTTGTTAACTTCAATTGAAGAATTATTTTTTCATAATGGTGAATGTGGAAATGAAATTGAATGAATGTCATAGTTTGTATATCATGAATGTCCATTGAATCAATGACATAGTTTGTATATATAATGATGAATATGTGGAATTGGGTAAGCTGGGGGGAATGTGGGGGGAATGGATTTTGACCGGTCAATAAGTACTTGACCTTTTTTATGTTGCCAAATATTAGCAACGTTTCGATCTATTGCTAAATTAGAACGGAACCGGTAAATAAGAACTAGGAACCAATAACATTTTAGTTTCGGGTAGGGGTATTCTTAATTAGAAACGACAGCAAACGAAGACCTTGGTTGCGAATAAACAAAGATCGCAACGGCACAATAAGTTGCGAATCTCCGTTTCTTCGACCAAAGTCACAACGGAGCTTATGCTTGTTGCGCAAAATGCAACACCGTGTTTTGCAACGTCGATCCGTTGCGACCTCGACCAAGAACGGCGGACTCCGTTGATAATCCCTAAAAATGGTGTAGTGAGATGTTAGGATCCTAAGATCAACCATTTCTCAAGTGTTTTTTTTTAAATATGGTAAAACATATGACAAGGGTATAAAAGGATCCATATATCCACCCATCTTTCAAGTGTTTTTTCAAAGTAATCAGAACGATAACCTAAATCGGTCATGAAGGAATGAAATCGGTCTTTGGAGGTGGTCGGGTCTTCATCGAAATTGATCTGGAACGGTTTGTTGTCATGGCTTTGGTGCTTTACTCACTTGGTGTCTTTTGAGGGTCGATTATTTGTATTGTTGTTGACTTACAAGAACCCGATATTGTCGTTGTTGTTGCCGATGTTGTAGATCTAGTGGTGATGTTACTTGTTCATGAAGAACTACAACACAGATACCAAATCGAAAAAACAATAAAACTAAGTAATCTTGAAAAAATAAACCCAAAATCAACAATACCCTAAACCCAATACTCGAAATCAAATTTAAGGAACAGATCAATTTAGTACTTGTTGAAAAACCAAAGCAGAGGGAGAAAAGGGAAAGGAAAACCTAAATCTACGAGTCGAAGAGGAAAACACGAACAGAAAGAGGCACAAACACGAAATAGGGAGAGAAGAAGAGAGAATAACGGAGATTTTGGGAGAAGATCGGCTTAGATTTACCCGATGGGAGCAAATACGGCAGAACGGCACAACTAGTTTATTTGGGTTTCTCTTATCGGAAGGTTAGAGAGATAAAGAGTTTTCAACTCAAAAAATCTCAAAGATTTCATGTGCAAATGAGATAACTTATGGGTCGGTATGGGGTTTACAATTTTTATTTTTTCTCGTTAGTAGAATCCATTTCATTTCCTCATTGCCAATATAACTGTTTATCTTAAGACCAGGTTGTGATGAGATGAGATACTTTATACGAGGGTTGACTGTTGAGACAGATTCAAAAGTCAAGTGCCAGTAAATAAATAACACTTTCAACTTTAAGTTTGAGTAGTCGGAGTAAATTCTTATGTTCCGTAAAATACTTTTTTGTTGAAATTTTTTATCATGAAAAGTATTAACGTCATTCCATAAGAAAAATCGAATTTTGGTTTAATTATGTAATGTAGGCATTGAAATTTTGTTAAACTGAAGTCAAGGAATATGAATGACTTGGTGAGCCCTCAACAAAACTGCAGTGCCTTTAAAGGTACATCAAAAAGTGTATAATCGTACTTTGTTCATTTTCTTTTATTGTTACCCAAATCATACTTGGTTGATTTGTTTTCATTCTTAAGTTGTGTAATATTGAATCTCTTATTATAATGTTCATGTTTCTAAATCCATGCTTCCTATCGCAGGTTTATTTTTCAATCATTGTGAACCATATTCAGTTCTATTAGTACTTGTTAAGCCTCTTATAGATCGACATCGAGAATTAATGGATTTTTCATATCAGTCGTGCATTGGGATGGTGGAGAAAATTGAAGTCAAGAGACTCACAACTTCTTTTTTCGTAATCGATGTATTGGGAGGTATTGAATTAATGCAGAAAAAGAAACTCATAAACTCTTACTGAGGGTCACTGTAAAAGTATTTGCTCAGTTATACTTACACTTACGATCTATTTCTTCTTCGGAAGATGAAAGTCTAAGAAAGAGGTCTAAATATTCCCATACCTATATTAACTTTCAAGATATTAATTAGAGTTGTGAATCCAATTTTGGGCTATCAGTTTGGGGCATTCGGCAATAATGAACAGTTAAGAAGTTAAATCTTAATTGATATTTATGCACCCCAGATATAGAACAGCTGACCCACCATCAATGTGTATGTGTAACAAAAACTGTTATGAATCCATGCTTCTTCATTTAATTAATTTGTACATGTACGTATTAATTCAGTTTGGATTTATAAATAATAATACGGGATCATCTGATTTTGGATGCATTTTAGAGAGATCACGTGGTATGTGAATATTTGGGTTCTCTGACGTGGGAAATCGGAGGAGTTTGACTAGATGAGTAAAGGGATGATCACGCACTGCCATTTTTGAAAAGAAATTGTTTAAGGTACCCGTTTTTCAAAATTGTTAATTTCGAAAGGAAATTGGTGGAGTTCGAATGTTTAATTCTGTAAAAGCATCAAGGGAAACAAGGAAATAGTGCCCATGCTGCTGATTTCGTTTATTTAATTTTTAATGGTGTAGCATCAGAGAAAAGATGGCCCCTCAACAAAAATTAGTCAATAAGATGTAAATGTTAAATAACCTTTTTTTTTTTTCCAGTTTAATTGAAGATTACTTGGGATGTACCAAAATACATTTAAGACAAAATAATCATCCTTTAAGGATTGGACACCCCACGGCAATTTGGTACCCCCATTAACAGCCTTGGTTTTCTTTGCTCGGGTGTCTGCTTGTGTGATGTGGGAATTTAGAATATTTAGACTGGATGAATCAACAAAGTGTTACAAGATACGAGATTGAAATGCGTGTTTGCATACCTAAAGTAGAAATGTTTGAGTGCTTATGTTCTTCCAGAGGCAGCATCACCAGTCCCAAATATTAGAAGTAAATTGATTTTGCTTCATAAAATGTTAACATTTTTGCTTTAAATTCATTTTGAAATTGTATTGCTAAAATAAATTTCTAGCTTTGAACAGGTAACTTCTTACACCTTGTTTGATCAAATGTCAGGTATAAAATAATATTAATTTACAAACGATAGAAAATAAATAAATCACATGCCAATTTTGGTTTATTGAAAAGCATCACGACATGGGTCTCCTCCGTTGGAAAATCAAACTGGTTTCCTAAATAGCTATTGATATTTGTTAAACTGTAACGTGAAAAAAATGACTTAAGTGAGCCGAGCGACAAACTGAATTGTGTTAGCCGTATGTCAACATGTATGTAATCATATTTTTTTCATTTGCACTGATCCTTAAGTTGCGCATAATGAAACTCATATGATGTCTATGCTTTCAAATCCATGCTTCTTTACTTGATTCGTTTTTGCAAGTATTTATTCCGTTTGGATCATAGTTCTTAATTTGCTAACTATTATCATCCATGTTCAATTTCTTCTAATATGCAAAGGATCTTATGCCTCGTGGAGTTGATCAACCGAATTTCTAGTAGTCGATGAATTTCAAATTCCTCTAGATTGATGAGATGTTAGAGAAAATTGAAATAAAGAATTTTAACTTTTAACTTTTGTTTTTTTTTTTTTTTTAGAAAGGAAAAGATTATATTAAAAAGAAAAATATGTTCAGAGTTTTGTTGTAATCGAGTACGAGAGGTAAAGTTCAGCTTACAACATAATAGCCCTTTCCCATTGAAGCAAAGCGTAAGAAATTGACATATCCTTAAATGTTCCCTCCGCAGTGGTCCAAAGGATGATTGTCTGTTTGATCAGAGTCTGCAACTCATCTGAATCCATTGACTTTTAACTTTTGTTGCAATCGATTTTGGAGGAATTTTTGAGCAACTTTTCAGAAGTATGTACCTCATTAAAACCTTCTCAACTTGCAATATTGACTCCATTTCATCAACTCGTCGCTAAAATGACTTCGACTATCTTTTTCGAACTGAAGGTGGCGCGTGGTTGTGTCGTAATTGTATGTTAGAGTAAAAGAGTAAGTGTGATTTCTTGATGTTTTTGTTTTATCCCTCGTTTGATTGGGGGCCATGGATTTTAATTGGGGCCTCTCATTAGAGGACAAAAAAAGTCACCAAACATAATTTGAGTCACCCTTATCCAAATATTTTGGTAATGGCTAATCTACCCCTTATCTAATTAGTGGTAATCTCACTTAATTAGTATTAATCTTACTTAATTAGAGTTTAATTATTATTATTTTCAAATTTTACGTTTAGATTTTAATTTTTTTCTGCTCAGATATGTGTGAAAAGTCGTCATGGTATTTTTTTAAATTAATGACGACTCCACAGTAACGACTCTTTGGGGTCGTCATTGAAAAACATTAACGACTCTAAAGAGTCGTCATTGAAAACATTAATGACTCTTTAGAATCGTCATTGGAAACATTAACGACTCTTTAGAGTCGTCATTGATTTAAAAATACCATGACGATTTTTCATATAAAACTGAACAGGAAAAAAAATGCAAACGTAAAATTAGAAAAAAAAAACAGGGTGAGTTCTGCTATGATTAACGAGGTTAGACAGCATTGCTCTTCGATCTCTAGATGGGTAGAGTTTTGTTACGCATCCCCCCGCGGACTTTATTATATGGATAAGACGCTCTTGTCGCAAGGTGTACAACAAGGTGATCCGCTTGGGCCTATGTTATTTGCCTTGACTTTACACCCCCTTATCCGCAAAATTGCAGAATGCTGTTCTTTGTATCTTCAGGCTTGGTATTTAGATGATGGGACCATAGTTGGAGATACACTGATGGTTGCCAGAGCCTTGGATATTATTCAGTAGGATGGTGCTTCCTTTGGCTTACATCTCAACGTTTCTAAAACAGAGCTTTTCTTGCCTTCGGTTGATAGCAGGGGCTTAGTTGAGGGGGTTTTTCCTTCTGAAATACGTCGGCCTTCTATCGGTGTAAAGTTATTGGGCGGGCCAGTTAGTTTGGATCCCCAGTTTTGCATAGATATGGTGGTTAAGCGAGCAAATAAGACTATTGGCTTGATGGAGGCTTTACAGAAACTGAATGATCCTCAGGGGGAGATGCTTCTGCTGAGGAATTTCTCTGGTGTCTCTAGGTTATACTTTACCATGCGTACCACTAAGCCTGAGTTTTTGGATGAGGCGCATGTGGTCTTTGACAGTTACCTCAAGCAGTTCCTCAGGCTGTTGGTTACTGGAGAAGGGCCCGGTTTTGGTCTTTTACAGCAGAGGTTAGCTACGCTTCCCCTCAAAGATGGAGGTATGGGTGTGTACACTATGGAGGACACGATGCAGTATTGCTACTTGGCTTCTTGCTTTCAGACTAGTTCTCAAAGAAGTTAACATTTTGAGGCTTGCAGAGGTGTCCCGCCCCTAGCCCCGCTTTGAGCATGCCCTAGTCCTCTACAAAAAGGTATGTGGTATTAATGATTCTTCTTTACGCATTGATGATATTGCCCCCCACTCTATGAGCTCCTTGGCAATTAAATATTTTGATGCAGTGAAGAAGGATATACCCACTCGTTTTGTTATGACTGCACGTGATTCAGCTCTCTCAGGCGAGTAATAGAGTCAAACACGCTCAAGATTATTTGTTGGCAATTCCTATTGATGGGCTTAATCAAACAATTGGGGCCGGACGATTTCGTGCGGTGGTGTCTTGTAGGTCAGGATCCCCTCTTTGAGGATGGAGACTTATGTTCTAGCTGTGGTAAAGGTATGGATATTTTCGGGGATCACGCCTTACATTGCAATAAAGGCGTTGGTCTCAAATACAGGCATGATCTTGCCCGTGATACCTTTGCGGACATTTGTTATCGAGCAGGTGTTTCAGCTAGAAAGGTAGTGGATTTGGGGCTCCTTGCAGATAATGGAGTAGCTTTACGTCCTTCCGATATCCTTGTGTACGGTTGGGACAGTGGCCACGACATGTGTCTAGATGTTACAGGTGTCTCCCCCTTCACGGGTGACTGGAAGCGTAATTTTGTTCTTGGTCGGGCAATTGATAGCGTGGCCGCTGAAAAAAAGGCCAAGTACCTTGAGAAATGTACTAGTCATAGGCTGGGGTTTGGTGTTCTTGCCTTTTCTACCTTAGGCGGGCTAGGGAGTGATACTGTGGAGTTCTTGAAAAGGCTGCGGAATTACATGTCTAGTCATGATGGGAATGTTACTGTTGGAGATTTCCTTTTTCATAGGATAGGTATTGTTATACAAAAAGGGATTGGAGCCCAGCTTGTTGCCAAGCTTCCATCCAATACTTGTAAACTTCTTTATGTTGATGATGATGAATAAAGTATTCATACTTAAAAAAAAAAAAAAAAAAAAAAAAAAAATCTAAAGTGGCGGCCTTTTCTGTCGGTAAGGATATGTCTTCCTATTTAGGTGATTATCAATTTGGTGTTGGTGTGCCTACTGGTGGAGAAAGTATTCTGCACGCTGTAAATGGCCTATTGGAGTTTAAAGGTCACTCGGACACAATGTCAATGTTGCTTATTGACTTTTCGAATGCGTTTAACATGGTGAGCAGATCTCGTTCGTCTTCATTGTCCAGGTATTTCTCGTTGGGTTGAATTTTGTTACATGCGACCGGCTAAACTCTACTATGACCAGTATATTTTATCTTCTGCCCTCGGAGTCCAACAAGGGGATCCTCTCGGTCCCTTGCTATTTGCCTTGACACTTCACCCCCTGGTGAAGACCATTGCTTCCAGCTGCAAGCTCGATTTACATGCATGGTACCTTGATGATGGTACAATCATCGGTGATACCCTCGAGGTTTCCAAAGCTTTACGCTTGATCGAAACTGAAGGGCCGGGGAGAGGTTTACATCTAAACATAAAGAAAACGGAAGTCTTTTGGCCTTCGATTGATCCCAGAAGTACTGCTGATGGTGTTTTCCCTCCTGATATTGGTAGACCTTCCAATGGTGTTAAGCTTTTGGGTGGTCCTGTGAGTCTGGATCTGAACTTTATTAGTGATATGATGTTGAGTAGGGTGAACAAGACTATTCAACTAATGTCTGCCATAAAAAAACTCAAAGATCCCCAAAGTGAGATGTTATTGCTTCGCAATTGCACTGGTGTATCTAGGTTATATTTTGCAATGCGCACTACCAACCCTGCAGCCCTTCAACAAGCTACTGAGCTTTTCGATGATCACTCGCTCAAGTACTTCGAGACTCCTTGTTACCGGGAGACGGTCCTGGTTTTGGTCCTTTACAAAGGAGACTCGCTACCTTGCCCATCAAGGACGGTGGCTTGGGCATTTACACTATGGCGAGACACCCGCACCTATTGTTATCTAGCTTCTCAGAGCCAGACTTCTTCGCCGCAAAAGGTGATTCTGGGTAACTTGATCTCAACAAACAAATGCTCTGCTCATCAGTTGGCTCTTCAGAACTTCATTCAGGTGTGTGGACTACCGTCTTCTTATTGTGTCGATAATACTGCCCCTCCATGCATTCCCCGGGCGCTCCACTTATTTTGATGTCATTAAGAAGCAAATCCCAGACCAATTTTCTATGTCTGCAAGAGATTCCATTTTGTGGCAGTGTAACCAAGTTAAGCATGCACAAGATTATTTATTAGCCATACCTATTAGTGGGATTAACCAATGCCTCGGGCCTAGACAGTTCAAAGTTGTCCTTTGTTACCGCCTTGGTATCCCATTGTTTGTTGAGAATGGTTTATGCTCAAGTTGCAACAAATCTATGGATATCTTTGGGGATCACGCGCTCCATTGTGCTAAGGATGTTGGGATTAAGTTTAGACATGACTTTGTACGAGACATTGTTGCTGATATTTGCTATAAGGCTAGTGTACCTTCCCGTAAGGAAGTCTCTCTTGGGTTCCTGTCAGACGATGACAAAGCCTTACGGCCTGCTGATATTCTCGTCCTTAACTGGGAAAATGGTCAAGATGTGTGCATGGATGTTACAGGGGTCTCTCCTTTCACGGGTGATGGTGTTCGCTCCTTCGTTCCAGGCAAAGCTATCTCTAGTGTCAGTCTTTGCAGAACGCTCTAAATAGTCTCATGGATATGGTCTCGTTTCTAGCTTTCTCCACCTTAGGGGAACTTGGAGAAGATACTTTATGTTTTTTCAAGCGTCTGAAGAATTGTTTAGTTAACAACGACGCAAGTAGTGGTTTTGGTAGTTTCATTTTTCATAGGCTAGGCATTGCTATTCAGAAAGGTGTTGGTGCCCAGCTTGTTGCTAGGTTGCCGCCCATAGCTTTGTAATCATTTTTTAATAAATAATGTAATAAAGTGGTGAAGTAGTAATTTTTTTGACAAAAAAAAAAAAAAAAAAAATTTGATTTTGATTTTGATTATAAAATTAAAAAAATAATAAGGGGTAAAACAGTACTTTCACTTTATTATTCATACGCACCTAAAAATTTTGGGGTGCAAATAAAATGGGTGAGGCTCTCAATTAAAATCCATAGCCCCCAATCAAACGAGGATAATTTTCCATCTTTATCTTGGAGAATCTGTTTTTCGTATCAATTGAAGATATTTTCTATCTTTATGGTAGTATATTTTACTAATAAAACCCATGGATACATATCATACATTTGTCTAATTAATTCTCGTCAACATTTCATTTTTAGAATATTCTGCATTCAAAAAAAAAAAAAAAAAAGTCTTGCAGTGATTATTTTGTAACGAAAAATAAAATAAAAGTTGTGATATGCAATGTAAAAGCAAAAGCGAGACGCAGTTTAAACAAGTTCATGCAAAAGAATTGGTTTATATACCCACGCATTACGATTACACCTGAAGTTCAAGTATGTGGTAAATGACGATTCATGGTACGAGGTTTTCTTAATTCAAGTTGGACAGGCAAGTTGCACACTCCAATTCTCCCAGTCCAACTTGAGGGGGCTATTAGAATACTCCCTTCGTCCCTAATTAAATGAGCTATTTGGTTTTTAGTTTTGTCCACAAATAGATGAGCTATTTCATTAACCAAGGGAATATTTCTAAAACTACCCTTTTAATTGATTATTTTCTCTATAAGAAATATGTATAATTTGATAGTCATGTTTATATTCGTTGCGTAGGTGTTTTAAAATGCTTTTCAACAGTATAAAGTTTATAAAAAACCGTGATATAGTTTAAGAGATAAATCGTTTCTAAATTTTACTAGTTATTGCCCATTAGGGTATAATTGTAAAAAATACTTAAATATACTCCACTTTCCTCCTTGCCTTAAAATTTGTGCAAACTACAAGTAGCTCATCTAATTAGGGACGGAGGGAGTATAACACTGGATACTACAAGTCAACATGACTATGCAATGAAGTCCACCGAGGTATCCATGCAGTGCACGTGAAAACAAGATATTAGAAGATTATTGAAGATTTGCAAGATCATAATATTCCCTTGTAATTTTTATGGTTTCCTAAATATATTAACCTAGTCAAGATTTTACATTATCTTCCTAGGTTTAGTTCACCCTATAAATTAGAGATCAAATGTAATTGTATATAGTCATCTCAGAATTTCTGATGATCAATATCATTCACCCTTATGGGTTTTTTCATGGACGTAGGTCGAGATGACCAAACCACGTAATATCCTTTGTCTCATCTTTTGTATTTTATTTTGGCATGTAGATTGTTTTTTTGATTTATTTCTTTATCATTGATTAATCTTTATATTATTTGTTAAATCAATGATATCATGTTAGTTTTGATCTACATATCAAAATCTAACACATAACTCACCAGAAACAAATGTTCAGTTAAGTTTAATCTGATCAAATGAAAATGTTTCAGTAATATCTTACTCGATGCAGTGCGGGTTCTTGATTTGGATATGTGTCGACGTAGAAGTAAAAATAAACCTTTAGAAACTGGATTGGTACCAACATACAGCAGGCTTGCCTTATTGTGATGCCGGGGGAATTTGGACTTTGAGTATTTTGACTGGACCAGTTAACAAATAGAAAGTAAATGTTTTAAGCATTCTTTCCTGTTACTACAGGCCTTGGGAATCCTAACTTCTAATACATAGTAAGATCATGAATTGGTGATGAAGAGCTTAGGCTGTATGAATTGGTGATGAAATCAGACTAGTTTTTTGAAGAGGTGGTGGACATTCTCTATGATGAAGCATTCAAAAAAGACAGGATAAATACCAAGTATATTCAAAAAGACAAGATACGGGAGTAGTACGGGACTACCACCGTTCGGGAGGTTCTGATTTTTTTAAGGTACTTTTGCAGATTAGGAGTCGAATACAGTCTTGTCATGTTTTGAAGTTGAGGCCACTGAAAGTTTTATGTATGACACAGTAATCATGCTTTGTTCATGGACTCACATTCTTGAATTGTGATTCATAAAACATTCATTGTGATCCACACTTTTTTATCTGATCTTTATTGCATGTATTTATTCTGTTCCCATCATGGTTTTGGATTTGGTAACTATTATCATCAGTTTCTAATAAAATGTAGTTTCTAGCGATGGATGATTTCAGATCTACATTGGGATGTTGGAGAAAATTGGGACAAATGTTTTCTAACATGAATAATTTTGGAATCTTATTTTCTAATAAGGTTAATTTGTCGAAGTATGACAATACCTAATTGCTTTCATATGTTTAATAATTAGTGGATTTCATTTTTCTTCTTTTCATAGCTATTTAGAGTTTAAAAGGAATTACTTGGTACAACCAAAATAAAGTTCCCCGGGAAGGCAACTAGGAACCTGATGCATCCAGCATCGGTTTATAATATCTCTAAGCACCCATGTGGCTCGTTCACCACAGCGATGAGTAATTATTATTCTATCCGATTTGAGAAAAATCGCATGTTTAGACTAAGTCTAATGGGTGCTAGTCTAGCACCTAGATTAGCAGTCATGACTACCTCCTAAGTCTTGTGGGAGTGCTAATCTAGCAGCTAGATTAGCAGTTGATAGGGTGTAGAATACATCCTATTTACTATCTATTGTTTATGCTTTCTTTGTTATTTTTCTTGTAAATTATGTATTTTACGTTTGTTTTGAGTTTTATAGTTACTCTGGAGTCGCACGGACGAAAAGAAGGAGAAATCACCAAAATTAAGCAAAAAGGGCAGAATTGTCATTTTAGGGGCGAACACTATTTGGAGCCCAGTCCAGGTTAAGGGGTAGCTCTTGGAGGAGTACTAAATACGGACCACCAAGGTTAAGGGGTCGCCATCCGGGTATCCCTTATCGGTGTGACCTGGGTGGTGAATATCCATTACTAATGCCTATACCCTAAAAATCGATTTCTCTCATTGAGTCATTCTTCATTTTCACCCGAATTTAAAAGCAACTATGGTCTTGTTATGAAACCAAGAGGAGGAAATCAAATCGAGATGAGTCAAGTATATCGAGAATCGAGAGAACAGATCGATGAACTTGGAAAATTGAAATAGAAAGTTAGGTTTTGTGGTCGTGTATTTGAGACGAGAAAGATAGCAGCAGGTAAGATGCCATTATCACCGTGAAATTGAGAACCAGAACCTAAATTAAAAGACAAAGATCGAAGTCGCTATTGGAGCTCCCATTTGCTGCGATTCTACTTATGAATGGGTTCATGGCAATTCAAGGAATTGGAGGCGAAGAACAACATGAAATTAGGACGAATTTGAGCCGGTTTGTAAAGAAAGAACAAGAAATCGATGGGTCGAGATGCCGATTCGAGTGATTAACTGCCGCTTCTGCAATTGAAGAGTTGAAGCTCGGGAGATTGAGATTCGAGATCGAAATGGATTGTTGCTATTCAACATAGGGAGAGGCGATTAGTCTTGCTGTTGAATCCAGAAGAAGAAGAGATGGTGGTGGCGTGTGTTGTTGGTTTGTAGAAGATGAAGCTGGTGATAGAATGAATGGGTATCTGATTAATTCGCATAAGAGGGAGGTTCATTGTCTTTGAAGCTTGAAGATCTCGGGTTGAGAGATGATGCTTGGTTGTGAATGGTCAGGTATGATGTGGCACTCGAACCGAATTGCATAGATGGCACGGGATGAATGAATACAGAATCGATGTCTTTTGAGCTTGTGGCATCAGCCAAGGCAATTGCGGAGGGCTAGGATGTTTGAAGTTGCAGGCTGCAATGGATGGTTTTAGGTGGGAGGCACTGCAAGTGATAAAGAGGGAATGGCTTGGGTCTTTTTGTGGTGTGTTGGTGTCGGAATGCTTGCGAATGGAGCAGGTGAGGATTTGAGTTGCGAGCTATGGAGCCGATAGTAATGCAGGCTGTGAGTATGGCAGTGAGTCGTGATGATGAGCGGTGCAAGCAAGCCGAGAGATGGCTCAATGGAGATGTTGCGAGGATTGGTTACGAGATGAATTAGGAACCTGGTGGTGTCATGTTACACGGCTCGAGGTAATATGGCGAGGAGATGGGAACTGTAGGGGAGAATGTATAAATGGCAGTGAGATGTTGTTGCCATTTTGGGTTATGTGATGATGTTTGCTTTCTTGATGAGCAAAGGTGATGGAACTGAACTCAGGGAATGTAGATGGTGTTGCATTGGTTGCAATTGGAGGTTTTTGGTGGAGTGTCGTATTGGCGATAAATGAGAATGTGCAGGGATGGAGTTATAGGCTAAGATTGGTGGTTTTTAGCTTATATGCTTATGGGTTTTAACTGAATTTGATGATGGTGCACGAGAAGACTGAGTCGATGCTGTTCGGCAGAGATGAATTCGAAAGTTGCAATGGGAGTTGGTGCTGGTCATGACGGTGGGAGTTAAAGTAGATGGATGAGCTGTAGGTTACAGGGAGCTGCATAAAAAGGGTTTGAAATGGTTGCATTATGTGAATTGACTGTGCCTGGAGTTGGAAGTAGAGAAGTTACAGGGAAGGCAGCCATCATGGCTGAGCACAATCATTGTGCATCGCAGCATCTGGCCTGTGCAAGGTTGCAATGGCCTGTGCAAGACTGACCTGACACAGCTGACTTGGGTCTGACCCTGACTCAGAACCAGACCTGAATCCCTCTGACTCGGTTTGACTCAGTCTGACCGAGTTGACCCGCCGAGTTGACCCGTTGACGGTGACCGGTTTGACTTTGCCGGTCACCTGAGCTAGTTTTCCGGCGACTATTCCGGCCGGATTCCGGCCACAATCCCAGTTTTCCGGCGAGCAAAAATTCCAGAATTTTCTATGGATTTCTCTCATGGGTGTGAAAACTCGGACTAGGAATTGGATGGCGAATTTGGCTCAAATTTGGAAAGAGAAGATGAAGAGTTGAGAAAGACTTGAATTTGGAAGTTGAATTGCTAAAGGAAAAGGATTCTAATCCTTGGAAGATTTGGAGAATATTGAAGCCTATAAATAGAGAAGTTTTCTACAACCTCTCTACACACATATCTCTACACACAATTCTTTTCTTTTCTTATTCTTTGTGTGAACTCTTTAACATGAGTAGCTAATTTTATTGATTGAGGATGAATTCCTAGTTCTTAATATGTTTTGAGTTTTTGTTTTTAATTCTATCTTGAAGTTTTTCACATAATTATCGTTTGTTTTTACTAATAGGAATGATCTTAATGACATTCATGATTGATTGATAGATTGTTTAGAATGCATGCTAAATTGATTTGTTAGTTTAATCTAATGCTAGTGAAAGTTTGGAGATAAGTAATCGTTTCTTGACTCTTTACATAAGTAGCAAACACGAGACCTTGTGGAGGGATTCCGTGGAGCAATTGTGTGTAGAAACAACGCTAGAAAGTGAACCAAGCGAACCGAGTTTAACTACTAGTACTAAACCTAAATTCATAAATCTTAATGCATTCAGGGAATTACATCTTGTAAGCAAACCTCAGGGTGGTTCTTTTGAATAGAATCTGATAACTAAGCGGACCTGTTACTCAGTGAAATTAGGGATTTTGGGGCTAGCTAAGCGTACCTGCTATCCTACGGTTGGTGATAATCTGTGACTAATAACAAGTAGAAAAGAACATAACTTGATTCATTGTTTCGCAACGAAGAAGGATTCCTTGATCTTGTCTCTCTTATTGCTTTCAACTTTATCTTTTAATTGCTTTGTTTATTTTCTTTTTGCTTTTTACACCCCCCTTTCGTGATAATTTTTACAACTAGAATCTCGTGCTCCTCGTGGGATCGACCTTGACTACCCTATATTACTTGTTAATTAGGTAGTAAAGTATTAATTAATTTGTTGTGGTTACGACACTCATCAAATTTTGGCGCCGTTCTTAGGGAGCAGCTGGATGATTTTAGTTGTTTTTATTTTTCTTTTTGCTTTAATCTTGCTTTGTTGGATTCTATTTTGTATCTAACTTAAGTTTTTGAATCTTATTTCAGGTGCCGGTTTTCCATGTATGGTGGACGAGAGCAAGCATATTACAACAATCAATACGGTTTTCAACCTCAACATTATGGCAACTTCCAACCATCCTTAGGATACAATCAAAACCAATCTTTTGGCTATGATCAAATTCCTACAGAACCTTATGGATATTCTCATACATATCAACAACCTTATGACGGGTATGTAAGTGGACAATCACAAGGATGGGAGGATAGTTTTGTTTATGATCAGAAATTCTCTAGTTTTGCAGATAAGATGTCTGCCATGATTGGGGATCTTCAACAAAAGTTTCAAGAATCACATCGAGAAATTCAAAGGAATTCGGAGAAAATATACGAACAACTTAACCAACCTTTGGAGACTTTTGATGACGCTAGTGTAGATTACTCGAGCCTTGATCTTAATAATGATCAATCACCTATTCAAAAGGAAGAGCTTGAGGAAGATGCATTTATTGCTTGGCAAAAATTTCTTAGGGAAAGATGGGAGTCCGCGGAAGTGTATGAGTGTTCCGACAATGAGGAAGTTATTCCAACTCCGGATCATAATAACGATCCTTCACCTATTCAAAAGGAGGAGATTGGGTGTGACTTACCTATTGTTGTAAACGGTGTAACACCCGCACAAGAAGATTTTACAATATATACCGATGAAAATCATTTTAGTGAATGGCCCGATTCCGATGATGAGAATGTTGAAGAGATGATATTAGAGGATGAAACCACATTCATTGATTTTGTGGAAGACCCAATTGAACTTGCTAATGATTATGATGATACTGGAGACTTTGGTTAAGGTAGAAAATGACGAAGAATGGTTGCAAGGTTTAATAGAGGACCACGATATACAAGAGGTAAGTAATTCACTTGAATTTTTTAAGGATGAAGAGGATTCTATAATACAAGAAATTGTGCAAGGTTTGTCTAACTCTTTGCCTATTGATTCTTCTCCTTTACCTCTTATTGGTTTGAATGTATGTGCTTCGAAAGTATTTTTGGATGATTTTGTTTCTAGATATCCACCATTGGAAACACTTGATTCTAACACCATGCAGGTTTGCCAAGAGGAATACATGGAAGTTCCCAAATTCTATGTTCTTTATACACTTCCGAGTGTGGACGAGAATAAGTGTGGGGGAAATTTCTATCGAGCGATAATTTCAATATTATTTTCTTGTGCTAATATTTGTATGGAGTTATTGTTTGCAAAACAGGTATTATGGGTGGATCCTCAAATTTTCCGATTGTTAGTATATGGGGAATGAATCTTGCAAGAGCCAAGTCGGGCCGTCGACTTTAAAACAAGCGCTTAATGGGAGGCAACCCATCGGTTTTGTATTTCTTATCTTTTTGCTTTTTGTTATTTCTATTTCTTGTTCCTTATCATGTTAAAATTTCCCACCTTGACTTTACTAGGAGGATTCAATTACATTGAGGACAATGTAAGGTTTAAGTGTGGGGGAGTGGTTAAGCATGTTTTTAAAACAAAAATTACAAAAAAATTAAAAAAAAATTGAAAAAAAAAAAAAAAAAAGTTTTACTTAAAAATTCCAACTTTTAAAGATTTTAGAGTCACTAGCATACTTCTAGGTATGTTTACATAGAGATTTTGACCGACATAATTGAACTTGGAAATGTTAGAGAATTACATTCGGATTTCTTGCTTGTTAGAGTGTTAAATAATGGATTTAATCATGCCGGTGATGCGAATTTGGTGCAGGGAGAAAGGCGTTATTAGAGTTGCTGATCAATCATTAGTGGAGACTACCCGTATTCATATCATGAGAGGCACCGACCAGAATTTTCCATCTACTAAAGAGCTTTCTTTTGAGTGTGTGTCACCATACGTTAATTCCGGGTAGAATGGTGAGCTACCCAACCTCCCACCTATAGAAGCACTACTCTTTGATCTCTTGAGTGCTAATTTTGTCAATCATGAGGGTGACGTCTATGGATGAAAGATTCCTTCTTATAGTTCGATTTGCAGTTAGCACCATTCTCTCTCTCGACAACAACGGATCCATAGAAACACATTCATCATCAACAAGGAGCAACATCAAAATCTACAAGGAAAGTTGGAAAAGTTTAAGGTTTACAAGCAACGGAACGAGAAAAAGAGCAAATTTCAAATACAAGTAAAGCAACATACAAAGAGCGGATTTTTACATATAAGTTGGGGACTTACAATACAATGAGGTAATTTTATATTCAAGTATGAAGACTTATTCATGAAAGCGAAGAAAAGTAAAAGGTGAAAATTTTTTGAAGTTTATGATTTCAAAACGATACAAGTTGTGAAGAATCAAAGCGGTAAAATACTTCTCCCACGGCCATGGTTTATTTTTTGTATTTTATTTCAAAAAAAAAAAAAAAAAAAAAAAAAAAAAAAAAATGAAAAAAAAAAAAAGAGAAAAACAAGAGAAATATTTGTTTTGTAATAAGCCGTGGGGAAGGAAAATCTATAAGGAAGTTTCAAGCGACAAGGATATTTAAGGTAAAAAGAGTTAAGAATTGTCAAGGATTTATGAAATTCGAGGGTTTATCATCAATAGTTGAAACCGAAGACGAAGATTACGAAGACGAACAAGGAGCGGAAGACGTTTCTATTGGATGCCGTGAGAGTGGTGTTATCATAATTGGCGATCGGATGTGAATGTGAGTAAGTAATCTCATCCTTGATAATAAATGGTTGATTTCCTTTCTTAGAGATCGTCAGAAAAATGGTTTTTCAAAATATTAAAAGATGTGGGTTTTTAAAAATATTTCGGAAGTTGTCCTTCCCACCATTCAACGTGTTGCAGGATTTCTCTCTTCATTCCTACCTGCACACATGTGAGAACCATAAAAAGTCTGTCTTTTGAGTGCAATTATCATAAAATCCTATATGGTGAGGCAGAAGTCGAGGCGAAATGCTTATTGATCGTTTCTCAAACACGCATTCTCTCATTATGGTGTGGTTATTTCTCACTCAACATTTAAGAACGAGAATATGTTCTTTAGTATTTCTAACTTCTTATTACTAGCATGCAGAAACTCTATGTCCTCATAACTCTTTGGATGTTTGGGACGCTTGAACGCTTTGAAATTGTGAGTTTTTAGTTTGATTTGCTCGAGGACTAGCAAAGTCTAAGTGTGGGGGAATTTGATAGGGTGTAGAATACATCCTATTTACTATCTATTGTTTATGCTTTCTTTGTTATTTTTCTTGTAAATTATGTATTTTACGTTTGTTTTGAGTTTTATAGTTACTCTGGAGTCGCACGGACGAAAAGAAGGAGAAATCACCAAAATTAAGCAAAAGGGCAGAATTGTCATTTTAGGGGCGAACACTATTTGGAGCCCACCCGGGTTAAGGGGTAGCTCTTGGAGGAGTACTAAATACGGACCACCAAAGGTTAAGGGGCTGCCATCTCTGGTATCCCTTATCGGGGTGACCGGGTGGTGAATATCCAAAATCTAATGCCTATACCCTAAAATCGATTTCTCTCATTGAGTCATTCTTCATTTTCACCTCGAATTTAAAAGCAACTATGGTCTTTGTTATGAAACCAAGAGGAGGAAATCAAATCGAGATGAGCTGAAGTATATCGAGAATCGAGAGAACAGATCGATGAACTTGGAAAATTGAAATAAAAAGTTAGGTTTTGTGGCTGTGTATTTGAGACGAGAAAGATAGCAAAGAGTGATGCCATTATCATCTGTGAAATTGAGAACCGTAACCTAAATTAAAAGACAAAGATCGAAGGCTGCTATTGAGCTCCTGACTGCTACGATTCTACTTATGAATGGGTTCATGGCAATTCAAGGAATTGGAGGCGCTGAAGAACAACATGAAATTAGGACGAATTTGAGTGGTTTGTAAAGAAAGAACAAGAAATCGATGGGTCGAGATGCTTGATTCGAGTGATTAACGGCTGCTCGCAATTGAAGAGTTGAAGCTCGGGAGATTGAGATTCGGATCGAAATGGATTGTTGCTATTCAACATAGGGAGAGGCGATTGGTCTGCTGTTGAATCCAGGAAGAAGAAGAGATGGTGGTGGCGTGTGTTGTTGGTTTGTAGAAGATGAAGGCTGGTGATAGAATGAATGGGTATCCGATTAATTCACGCTTGAGGGAGGTTCTTTGTCTTTGAAGCTTGAAGATCTCAAAGTTGAGAGATGATGCTTGGTTGTGAATGGCTGGTATGATGTGGCTCGAATGAATTGCATAGATGGCACAGATGAATAAATACTGAACCGATGTCTGGAGCTTGTGGCGATTAGCCAAGGCAATTGCAGAGGGCTAGGATGCTGAAGTTGCAGCTGCAATGGATGGTTTCAGGTGGGAGGCACTGCAAGTGATAGCAGGGAATGGCTTGGGTCTTTTGTGGTGTGTTGGTGTCGGAATGCTGCGCAATGGAGCAAAATGGAGGATTTGAGTTGCGGTATGGAGCCGATAGTAATGCAAACCGTGAGTATGGCAGTGAGTCGGGGACGATGAGCGGTGCAAGCAAGCCGAGAGATGGCTCAATGGAGATGTTGCGAGGGATTGGTTACGAGATGAATTAGGAACTGGTGGTGCTGTTACACGGCCTGAGGTAATATGGCAGAGAGATGGGAACTGCAGGGGGAGAATGTATAAATGGCAGGTGAGATGTTGTTGCCATTGTGGGTTATGTGATGATGTTTGCTGCTGATGAGCAAAGGTGATGGAACTGAACTCAGGGAATGTAGATGGTGTTGCATTGGTTGCAATTGGAGGTTTTTGGTGGAGTGTCGTATTGGCGATAAATGAGAATGTGCAGGGATGGAGTTATAGGCTAAGATTGGTGGTTTGTAGCTTATATGATTATGGGTTTTTAATAAATTTGATGATGGTGCACGAGAAGACTGAGTCGATGCTGTTCGGCAGAGATGAATTCGAAAGTTGCAATGGGAGTTGGTGCTGGTCATGACAGTGTGGAGTTAAAGCAGATGGATGAGCTGTAGGTTACAGGGAGCTGCATAAAAAGGGTTTGAAATGGTTGCATTATGTGAATTGATTGTGCCTGGAGTTGGAAGTAGAGAAGTTACAGGGAAGGCAGCCATCATGGCTGAGCACAATCATTGTGCATCGCAGCATCTGGCCTGTGCAAGGTTGCAATGGCCTGTGCAAGACTGACCTGACACAGCTGACTTGGGTCTGACCCTGACTCAGAACCAGACCTGAATCCCTCTGACTCGGTTTGACTCAGTCTGACCGAGTTGACCCGTTGACGGTGACCGGTTTGACTTTGCCGGTCACCTGAGCTAGTTTTCCGGCGACTATTCCGGTCGGATTCCGGCCATAATCCCAGTTTTCCGGCGAGCAAAAATTCCAGAATTTTCTATGGACTTCTCTCATGGGTGTGAAGACTCGGACTAGGAATTGGATGGAGAATTTGGCTCAAATTTGGAAAGAGAATATGAAGAGTTGAGAAAGACTTGAATTTGGAAGTTGAATTGCTAAAGGAAAAGGATTCTAATCCTTGGAAGATTTGGAGAATATTGAAGCCTATAAATAGAGAAGTTTTCTACAACCTCTCTATACACATATCTCTACACACAATTCTTTTCTTTTCTTATTCTTTGTGTGAACTCTTTAACATGAGTAGCTAATTTTATTGATTGAGGATGAATTCCTAGTTCATAATATGTTTTGAGTTTTTGTTTTTAATTCTATCTTGAAGTTTTTCACATAATTATCGTTTGTTTTTACTAATAGAATGATCTTAATGACATTCATGATTGATTGATAGATTGTTTAGAATGCATGCTAAATTGATTTGTTAGTTTAATCTAATGCTAGTGAAAGTTAGGAGATAAGTAATCGTTTCTTGACTCTTTACATAAGCAGAAACACGAGACCTTGCGGAGGGATTCCGTGGAGCAATTGTGTGTAGAAACAACGCTAGAAAGTGAACCAAGCGAACCGAGTTTAACTACTAGTACTAAACCTAAATTCATAAATCTTAATGCATTCAGGGAATTACATCTTGTAAGCGAACCTCAAGGTGGTTCTTTTGAATAGAATCATAACTAAGCGGACCTAATTACTCGGTGAAATTAGGGATTTTGGGGCTAGCTAAGCGTACTGCTATCCTACGGTTGGTGATAATCTCAAGTGACTAATAACAAGTAGAAAAGAACATAACTTGATTCATTGTTTCGCAACGAAGAAGGATTCCTTGATCTTGTCTCTCTTATTGCTTTCAACTTTATCTTTTAATTGCTTTGTTTATTTTCTTTTTGCTTTTTACACCCCCTTTCGTGACAATTTTTACAACTAGAATCTCGTGCTCCTCGTGGGATCGACCTTGACTACCCTATATTACTTGTTAATTAGGTAGTAAAGTATTAATTAATTTGTTGTGGTTACGACACGCATCAGCAGTCCACGTCATCCCAGCGCTGAACCATTCCGCGCTCAGCGTAAATCTCAGCCGTCAGATCAAAAATAAATCTCTCAGCGCCGAACCATTCCGCGAAAAGGTAGTTTTTCAAGCGCTGAATCATTCAGCGTAACTATCTAGCATGTTAGTTCACATGCTAGCAACTGGTAGGAGAGAGAACTAGTGTTAACTTTTTTGCCACACTTTATTTTTGAATTGCAACACTTAAGTGCTAATCTAGCACCTCCAATCTAGCCCATAAAACTTAGTGCGAGTGGGGTAGGGGTGAGCATTTGGCCCGTAATCCGTGGATTTAACCGGGACCAACCGTTCTTTTGCGGATGGATGCCCGGACCGTTCGTTAATGGGTTGGATGCGGATGGAATTTTTGAAATCCAACGGATAACGGATCGGGTCCGGATGCAACCTTGCAAATCCGTTAGACATCCATATCCGTTAAACTAAGGACATTTATATTATCCTAGAAAATATTATGGTTCATTTATGAATTTTTAAGATATTTGCTTGGGGTGTTGTACGTGGCATTTTTATATTTGTATACATATATAGGGTATGTAGGTTTTATAAAGAGTCATTTGTGTTAGCTTTATTTTTTTTACTATAAATTTTAACTAAAACAAATCAATTGGATTATCCGCATCCAATCCGTCCATCCGTACATCCATTGGATGCAAATCCGTTGGATTTGGATTGAATGCGGATGCCGAATTTGAAATCCGTAGTGTAATGGATTGGATGCGGATGAGGCGAAACCGGTCCATACCGGCCGATGCTCACCCCTAGAGTGGGGGAACTGGAAAATAAAGGTGGTGTGGTTTGAAAACTAAGT
>JAJJWW010001287.1:0-128496 GCA_023531295.1 Papaver armeniacum | reverse complement strand
TAATTGAAAAGTAGCATTACCATACTACAGCAAGGTTCACATTGTTACATCACTAAGTAGATCACCCATCTATAGTTCAAGATCTTAAGTAGCCATATTATGTGGTGTATCATCTTTACTGCCATTGTCAACATCAGCAACAACGTGTGAATTTGAATCATGGGATGAATACTTTAGATCACCCATCTATAGTTCAAGATCTTAATAAGGTTGGGTTTTTTCTTCATGTAAGGGATTGGTTTGGATATGTCGTTGCAATGAATTTTATATCTAGAATTCACTGAGGAAATGCTATAAAAAAATACCCAAACATAATGACATGGTTGGCAATGGATTTGGTTATGATTACAAGATTACAAATTGGTATGGGTTGTTTACAACAGGGTTTCATAGTGTTCTTATGTTAATGTCTGTACATTAGGATAAAAATAATGGAGAAAGAGTAAGCATAACTTACGGTCCTTATTATGAAATAACGAGTTGTCTACCGACACTCACATGCTTGGTAGGGCCGCACCTACTGGGATTCAGAGGGCAACTTTTTTGGTTGTGCGTGCTCCGGTCATTTTATCATTTCGGATTACATCACCCACACACTTTGTCTAGTTGTTTCCATGATTATTTTACTCCTAATTCTTCCAAAACATTGTTATGAGTATCCGTCTCACAACCTATTGGATGGAACAAGTAACAACGGTAGGTCTAGTATTGCAACCTCCTTGAGGACCTCGTTGGTAATACAAAAGCAGATTATAGGTTCATAACCATCTTGTATTTTAACAGCCTACCTATGAAGATCACCATTTACAACAACTCCAGATTTAGTCCAGTTGGAAAAGAGTAAGGCGTCACTTCTCAGGCTTTCCATTAGTTGGAAAAGAGTAAATTATTGGGACGGAGACTAAGTTGTCACGGATCGACACCTTGTAATAATATGCTATATAGAATGTAAAAAGTCCGTCCACACAATGGTTGCAATTCTCTACATTCTAGAGATGTACCCAAAATTTAGTACCACAATCTCTTAAGGTCTAAGAATACGAAGAGACTGTCTTTTTTTTTTTTTTTTTTTTTTTTTTTTTTTTTTTTTTTTTTAGCACACTGGTGTTCCGTGTTCGTACCTTCATAAGTTCGATAGGAGAAATTCCATTTCCGCCGGTGAAATTGTTTGTGGAATTTTCATAATATTTTTCCCGGTGACAGATCTCCGAGTCCAGATTAGTTAGTATTTCTTTGAATACAATATCTACAAGGGTATTAGAAAAGAGAAAAGAAACCACTAAAAACCGATTCCCTTAAAAGAAAATGTGGAACTCCACATGGGAATTTTCAATGGTGATTCCCATCACACCGCTCTCTTCGGATGCATTTCCTGTTGTTCCCCTTCCTTTAAATGATCATAATACTTTCTTGTTCTTTGTTTGGAAACTACGCCCTCTTAGATGATAATGTACCAACACACTTATTCATGTATGAAAAGCATTTGTGAAATCCATGAAAAAGCATTAGAGACCTCAGCCTCTCAGACCCAAAAGAACAATTAGTATTACGATATCCATCAGAAACCTCCATTTCTTCATTCATCGCAAAGAACATTCTAGAGACCTCAGCTTCTTCACGACTATTAGTACTGCATGCCAGATGAACTACAACTTTATTCATAAGATGGACAAAAATCGACATCTCTTGGCTTTATAATTTTGATATCATCAATCTTGTCATGATAACCCAACCCAAACAAGCTAGCATCCCTATCACCACCCGCTAATTGGTTTGGCGAGTTCGGGATCTTTTTGTATTTCATGT
The DNA here is from genome assembly GCA_023531295.1 of Papaver armeniacum. NCBI lineage: Eukaryota > Viridiplantae > Streptophyta > Magnoliopsida > Ranunculales > Papaveraceae > Papaver > Papaver armeniacum. The sequence continues at coordinate 126,690 of JAJJWW010001287.1, read as the reverse complement.
ACGTATATTGTATATTATATCTGTTCTCGGACTTTAAGTCTCTTCGCATTGCACAAGTACTTTTAGCTAAGGGAAACTGGAGTAAAACCATATCTTCATGTGTTATAATTGCCCTTCCAGTTATATGAGAATCCAACAATATCTATATCCTTTGTCCTTGGGGTCATATAAAACGAAATCTTGATCAACTATCCATAAAATTTTACTGTTCTTGAAACTCCATATTAGTTCCAAATACGTAAATTGGAGAAAGAAAGAGGGAAAAGCAGTGTATCGCTTGTAAAATTGGATATGGAAAAAGCTTATGATCATGTTCTTCGGGGTTCTGTTGAAGGTGTTCTTAGGAAGATGGGCTTTGGGTGGAAATGGAGAAGATGGGTCCGATGTTGCATATCCACTGCTTAAACCTCTACTGCTAGGTTTTCAGTTATAATCAATGGAGCGAAGGGTTTTTTCAAGGCTTCTTGGGGGCTCCGTCAGGAGACCCACTTTCACCGTTTTTATTCTTGTTAGTGGCGGAAGTTTGATGAAGATAAAACTTTTTAGCTAAAATTCATCTCTAATCCTCTAGATTTTATCCAACACTTTTTATTTGAATTTAGAGACAAAATGATGATGTGGATATATGACCCAAGGTCATAAAGAAGGTCTAATTTAGACTTTCTCCTTTACCCCTACTTAGTCAAGTCATCACTTTTATGACCTTTGACACTTACATTGGAGATGAAATTATTTTGTAAAAAATCTTAAATCATATGTGACATTTTTTTTAAGACTTTGACCCCTTGCATTGGAGATGCTCTTATTCATCCAAAATCTTGGACATGTAAATATATACTCCTTCCGTTTATAGAAAAATGATACTTTCACTTTTTCGTTTTAGCCTAAAAATAGGCCAAAATAAAAAAAATTAAAAGTATCTCTTTTCCAAAAAACAGAAATAATGTATAATACAGTACGTACGTCCATGTGCATATGTTTAATCTCAACCTTTGTTTGCTTTAACGCCTATGTTAGTAGATAATTAATTAATTATGAAAATGTCATTGTTTCAGATTATTATTACGTACCTGAGCAATGATGTTGTTGGTATCCTTGTGATAAATGACAGAAGATCTCTGAAGATAGTTTCCTTTGATCTTAAAATCACAGACATCTTCAGATGTATTTGATGCTAAGAAAACATGCAAAGTTGTCTTGATCTGTACGAGGCTAGATTTCTTCACACTGAACAACAAATCGCTTGATTCTGAGCTATCTCCCCTATACACTTGCCATCTCCGGTGGCAAGTCAAAATCTGAAATCATGTGCACAAACCTACCGATAATCAACTACCGGATGATGAGAAATGCATTATAGCTAAACAAACATAACCGTGGCAACGAAATTATCACCTTCTGCTGTAGAGATACAAGAGGAACACCGGCCGAATCAACGAGGACACGACGGTCGCGAATGCTAAGAAGCGTACCCTTAACTTTAAAGATAGTGTTGCCATTGATATCCAAAACACCAAAGCTACCTTCTGTCATTGCTAGAAGTTTCTTTGTAATGGTTACATCTACTGGATATGGTGCATAGATTTGGTGCAATTACAACGATTGGATTTTCTGGTGTTGCTCCGTTGCTAGCTGCGGCTGGTGGCATGTCTGTTGGTGGTGGTGGTTGATGCATTTCTAAACAAAATGAATTTACCCTGCTTATGAAAATGATTTTTAAGATATAATAATCAATATTTGAAATTGATATATAAATATGTGAAAGAACTTACTTTTAATGGTTTAATTTTTTAGAGGCTATCCATATATATAGAGAAGAGCAATCCTCAAGGAAATCCTAAGATTTCTAATTTTTCTTAAAGAAGGACATAGTTTGAATTTTGCTTAAGAGACGGACAAAAGCGGTTGTCCGATCCTATTTTTTAAGTTTTGTTTTTTTCTTCCATATTTACCCCGCAACCATAGTTAATAGGAGTCAATTGTAGTTACTTTTTAAAACGGTTTGTAATATGGATAGCTTAAATGACACGAAGCTAATATGGGTGCTACATACGGAAGATTAGACATTTATCTCAAGCATGTTTAGGCTGGAGATTTTTGTCAACTGAATTGAGTTTAAGTGTGAGGATTTCATAAGCTTCACAACTATAGAATGAAAAGCTTAACAAGGTTTGAAAGGTATATTTTAACTGAGGTATCAGTAAGAAGTTGTCCAGGTAAATGGAATTGTTGTGGATTTTGGGTAGTAGATGAAGAATCTGGACAATGTTTTGGGAGTTCTTTTGAACAAGTAACTGATGGACAATGTTATGACACATAGTTAACTTTGATCCAGCTGCGGTCAGAAGTGTCAAATTAGTCGCTCAATCGTACTTGTGATTAAAAAGAAACCTTCTAAATTTTTTGGGGAGTCTTAGTTACAGCTTGATATATTAGTAGGCAAACATGACAGGCTGAGGTTTAGCTTCTTAGCTTCTTGTACAGAATAATGTTATGATCAACTAGGGATAGTAAACCCATATTTATGATTTTATTATGACTTGTTGATACTTTATGTAATGGTGAGTCAGAGGGAAGGATGTAGAAGTAGATTCTGTTGACTGAAACTTTAATGAGCAAGGGCGGTCAGAGAGATATAAAGCTTAGTAAACATCATGCAGAGTAGAGATGCTTTGTCCTTGATGTCTATTTTTTTAACGGAAAAGGAATAGAACAAGGAATGTAATTCTCTTTCTTTTTTGGGTCTACTTTAGTAGTTCTGTTGAGTAAGAAAAACAGTATCAGAAGAAGAGGAGCAGAGTGGTCCAAATCGCTTTACTTGAATTTCCAGAACAGTATGATTATAGATTTAGATTAGTAATGCTCACAACCCATGGGTTCCTAAGAGATAAAAGGACTTACATTTCTTGATTACTTTCGTACTTACACCACGGAGATCCAAAGAGTGAAATTCTTGATGCCTTCAGTCTGAAAGACTTAATTTTTGCCAAACACACTCATGATTTTAGATGTTGTTCTATTTGTGTTGTATATGGTGAATTCCCCATTTCTATTCTTTGCAACATATGTTGCAATCTTTGCATGTCCTTGAAAATGAAATACTACCCTTAGAAAAAATAGAAAACAGAAAAGATAGAATAAGATAAGCGACTTGTGAACTCCAGTCGAGTCCACGATCATTAGTCGAGTCCACGATCATTAGCAGTGAGAATTCTTATTAAAAACAAATTCCGGTAAAGTTCGGTTAAATTGAAACTCAACATATTGGGAAAAATAGCATAGTTCAGTTATATTGAAAAAAAATAAATTCCGGTAAAGTTCGGTTACTAAATAGTTTAAGATTTTTATGCGAACAAACCGAACAAAATAGCACATATCGGTTACATAAAAACTCAAAATAGCGGGCCAAATAGAAGAGTTCGGTTACATGTGAAAAAAAAATTGTTGTAAAATTGGTTAAGTTCGGTTAGAAAAAGTCTTAGGTTTCTTTGCGAACTAACCGAATCGGATCGGTGACCTAGTTTTGAATCCTATAGAATCAACTTTTCTTCGTGTTCTTCCCCTTTCGGGAAGTTCGGTTAATAAACTAGGGTTTTTTAAAAATTCTTCCTAACCGAAAAATGCACTGTAACTTCCACTTGAACCCTATTTTGATGATTTCTATTCAATTGAAGCAATGAAAATCAAATTAAAAGTTATGGGTTTGTTGGAAAATACCTGCGGATTGGACCCATGGCAGAATCAGGCTTCGGCTTGCGTCTTTGATACTCGATGATGCCTCTAACTTCCGGTTCCACTTCTTCCTCAAGTTGAACTTGTTTGTGATGTGCTAGATATCCAAATGGGGGACCTGTTCCTGGGAGTCTTTTGGTTTGCTTTCGAAGAACCATTCTTATAGTCGATTGATTAATCCACGATGAAAATTTTATGAATCGACAATTAATCGATGAAGACGATGTTGAAAGGAAGATGAAGAAGAGGAGAAGAATTTCTCCCAAAACTTCTGTTTGTGCGGCGGGTAGGGTAGCTATGATTTTGTTAATAGATTAGATTAGGTTAAATTTTTATTTTGGTTAGTTATTAGTTTAATTATAATCTTAATTAGGGTTTGGGTAAAATTAGTAATGTTTACACTTTAGGACATCCCTTAATTATAAGTATAGGGTAGATGGCCTTATAAAACAATGGTTCCCCAGAAAAAGGTTGGTCCCCAAAAACCAGTTCTTTTATACTTCTGTTGATGGTGGTTTTTAAACGAAGGTAAACTCTCGTAAAACCCTAAAAATAACCTAATGTCACCAAACACACATTTATTAGGACATTTAAGGCGGTAGTCGATGTATTTAATAGGGGTATTTTTTAAAATTAGGTTTACAACGAACAAAACCCTAATTCACCTCCATGCCAATGGCAAATCATGCCAAGCCACATTTAGCCCGAGCTAGCTGCGCCATGCCAAATGCACTCGGCCTTGGTCCTAGCTACGCTAGTCACGTCACGCCAAGCCAAGCACTCTTGCTTGGCCCTAGCTACGCCATGCCAAAATGGCGCCCGCGCCTAGGCTTACAAACCATGCAACCTAGGCCAAGTCGGCCACGCATGCCATTGGCACATGCCAACATGCTCGTTGGTAGTTTTTCCTACCAAGGCCACGGCCCTAACGGCCACGCATGCCAATGGCACATGCCAACATGCTCGCTGGTAGCTTTTCCTACCAAGGTGTTGATGGTGGTTTTTAGACAAGGGGTAAAATCGTAAAACCCCATGACCTAGTGTTACCCGCAACACATTGAATAAGAGCATTTAACTCAGGTGTAAATAATTAATAGGGTATTTTTTCAAAATACCGCATTAGGGTTTTCAACACGAACCCTAATTCCAAAACTAAGTCACATCTTTGCGCACCATGGCAACAATGCCAAGCCAAGCCGCATATCACAAGCACCATGGCAACAATGCCAAACCAAGCCGCATATCGCGCACCATGGCAACCATGCCAAACCAAGCCAAGCTCTCGCGCACCATGGCAACCATGCCAAGCCAAGCCGCATCACTAGCACCATGGCAACAATGCCAAACCAAGCCGCATACCGCGTGCACCATGGCAACCATGCCAAACCAAGCCGCACTCCGCGCACCATGGCAACCATGCCAAGCCAGAAGCCGCACCCTGCGCACCATGGCAACAACGCCAAATTCCAAGCCGCTATGCCTTTGGCCCACACCAAACATAGCGCCCTGAGGCTTGCAAGACTTGCAACTAGGTCAACATGGCCGCACGTGCCATTGGCACATGCCAACACGTACCGCAAGCCATATTTCCAAGCCGCTATGCCTTTGGCCCACACCAACATAGCGCCCTAGGCTTGAAAGACTTGCAACTAGGTCAACATGGCCGCACGTGCCATTGGCACATGCCAACACGTGTCGCAAGCCATACTTCAAGCCGCCATGCCTTTGGCCCACGCCAAACATAGCGCCCTAGGCTTGCAAAACATGCAACTAGGTCAACATGGACGTACGCGCCAATTGCACATGCCAACATGCTCGCTAGCTAGTTTCCCAAGCAAAATCACGGCCCCCAACGGCCACGCATGCCATTGGCACATGCCAACATGCTCGCTAGCTAGTTTTTCCCTATCAAGGTCACGGCCTAACGGCCATGCATGCCATTGGCACATGCCAACATGCTCGCTAGCTAGTTTCCCTAGCAAAATCACGGCCCTAACGGCCACGCATGCCATTGGCACATGCCAACATGCTCGCTAGCTAGTTTCCCTATCAAGGTCACGGCCCTAACGGCCATGCATGCCATTGGCACATGCCAAAATGTTCGCTAGCTAGTTTCCCTAGAAAAATCACGGCCCTAACGGCCAGGCATGCCATTGGCACATGCCAACATGCTCGCTAGCTAGTTTCCCTATCAAGGTCACGGCCCTAACGGCCATGCATGCCATTGGCACATGCCAACATGCTCGCTAGCTAGTTTCCCTAGCAAAATCACGGCCCTAACGACCACGCATGCCATTGGCACATGCCAACATGCTCGCTAGCTAGTTTCCCTATCAAGGTCACGGCCCTAATGGCCACGCATGCCATTGGCACATGCCAAACACACACGCTGGTAGCCTAACTTGCAAACCGTGCAACCTACCACCAAGCCATTCGCACAATCCATTGGCACATGCCAAACACACACGCTGGTAGCCCAACTTGCAAACCGTGCAAACTACCACCAAGGCATTCCGCACATGCCATTGGCACATGCCACACGCGCCACTAGCAGCGCCACTTGCACTCAAGATGCAACCAACACTCGAGACATCAACACAAACCGGGGATGCTTCTTTAGGGTTTTGGTTTGGCGGTCCAAAGATGCAACGTACACTACGCTCACATTAAGAAAGCGTGAAAAGGAGTAAAGCGGTCAAATAAAGAGGAAATAATGGTGAAAAACGTTTTCGCCCATTAAACCATGCGGTTACCACCTCCTCCCATTATTTCAACCTTTACCGCTTCCTTCATGAGGCCAGGGTACGTTTCAATCTCGACTTGTATAAATAGGTCTTACCTATTTCCACCGGACAACAAGTATCGGTCAGGAGAAATATACTACACTTACACTCTTAGAAAGGCAACTTTGCAAGCTCTCTCAAAAGCTTCCATCTCTTGCAAGCTTCCGAAGCTTTCACTTTCTGATACAAGTCGAGATACTACTCTCCTCAACACCTTTCTTTGCTTCCTCCCCAAATCAACCCTTCTCCTCCACTTTGTGACCGAAGCAAGTCCGAACGGCCATTTCTTGGTTTAGGCCTGACTTGTACAGATCGATCTCTCGAACCTATAAAGTGCTCACGTAAGCGGCACATTTGTTTAGGGTTTGAATCGGTTTTCTCACTCACTCACCGAAATTACAAAATCGGCGAAACTATTTTCACCTATAAACAATTGGCGACCACAAATGGGAGGATTGATCTATCGGCTATAATGTCGGACTTGTCGATCTCGTTTTTCGACCCGGATGTCAAGATGGTAGGGAAGGCAACTCGATCCGACTCAACTACCGTGCGACTCGGTTACCAGATTGCAAAAACTACACGAGAAAACGGGGACTCGTTGAAGATGCCACCAGCGATTGGGGACTTGCGACTCGGTCACGGCTCGGATGACAGACAACCCTATTATCGCACACCCGAACCTGGGACTGTTGAAGACGCTACCAGCAATTGGGGACTAATCAAGCGATGCTACCAGAAAGCCGCCTTTACTTGGAAAGAGGCGTGTTTGCAAGTGAGTAAATTTAGATTGGGCAAGATATACGATCTGTTTTTAGGTTCTTAATAAAAACCGCCATACTATTGCGCCTTGTGCCTATTGCTAGCACACACTTTCATAAAAGCAATATTCCTTTCCCAAAACATAATCGAAGTTATATTATCAAAACCATTCATCCAGAGAAATAATCCAACACCCTAAAAAGCTACCACTATCTATCAAAGGTTAAGTTTTGAACCGGACATCCAATATGTCTTTCAAAAAAAAAAAAAAAAAAAAAAAAGAACCTAAATGAAAGTTTAACGGAGAAACGTTCAAGGAAAATCGTCCAATCGAAGTCCGCTCTTCTTGGAGAAAGTCGACTATGCGTCTTCAAGAGCCGCTCTTCATAGTCAACATCTTAGAAAGCTTTTGAGTTCCATCTCCCGTCGGCGATCTCCTCGGCGGAAAGGCTTTCGATTGCCTGCATCTTTCAACTTTTGGATCTCAGCAAGGCCTTCGACAAACCACGAAGTGTTGAACTCCTTTTCCACGCACACGTCGCGATGGTGCTCCCGGTCGGCAATAACGTCTTCGAAACGGTGTGACCAAATACCTCACGCATATCCTCGATGGAAGACAAAGCCTCTTCCACACGCTTAACCAAAGACGAATCGACTAGTGACTTTCTTGGTTGTAGCCATATGTCCGTGCTTCTCCTGATTCTAGTGTACAACGCCCTCATGCTTAGCCTACACGCTTAAAACCGCCAACCAAAGACATGACCTGGATAAGGAACCAAGTACGGGGGATCAAAAATGGCTCCTGCAAGTGGCCTCACGACTCGCAAAGGGTTTTTCCTCCATGTCTACGCAACAACCATCGAGAGAATCATCCACCGTCGAACCACGTTTGTGCCCTATGCAATTGGCTAACTCCCATCTCCAAGTCACCTAAGCGGTGGTCACCAAAGGCAAGTTTTCGTGTGACTCCATCCTTAATCATCCTCCGAACCGGATTCCTCCCGCAAACTTGAGTTAGACATTTTTCAAAACAAGAAACGAAAGAAGAAGAAAGAAAGAAGCGCGAAACTCACCGAACCGCTTCCCGAAGAAGAACCAAAGGTTGCCAGAGAATCACTCTCGCTTTTTGAACTTTCTTCTTTCTCCGACTCATCACCGCTATGAGTAGGCTCGGTCTTTGCCGAATTCCTTGAAGAAACCCCGTCTCCACGGCAACGTGCAAGGGCGGCGAAGCGTTAGCACTACCGAAGCCCTGAAGGAAACAAGACACATATTCTCGGCCTAAATTTACGTGTGTTTTTGAGACAAACCCATGAAGAGGCGACACATACCCTGTTATTGGAAGAACTGAAAGACACAAGAGCCGTGGGAGGATCTTGTGAAGCTGTCCCGAACCCGCCAAAGACGATTCTTCGTTCTCCTTTCCTTGGCACAGGGGGCTTTCCGAATTGCTAGGCAACTTTCGCTTGGGTTCTCTCAACATTGGATACTCCTTCAGAACTGCTGGAGAAGGTTTGCAACGAAAGTTTTCCACCGCGTTATTCACAAAATCTCGGATCATAGTAAACTCGTCGCACCAAAACTCATTATAGCCGAAGGTCGTCCGAAGTTACTCTTCCCATTTGAAAAAGGAAAGACGGATACCCGGCTTAAGGACATCATGCGTCAAGGGCGACACGCAACAATCCTTAGGGATCACCGGCCCGTAAACGAGAGGCACCCCTTGATCGAAACCCATGTGACGAAAGCAGACGATCAATATTGTAAGCAATCTCGGAAAGACCCTACGAAGAAAGACGGCATATAACCGGCAAGCGACTTTGAATGAACAAAGTTTTCACCAACGCTCAAATCGTCATCGAAGACAAAGACATGAGCGGAGCGAGAAATAAAAGTGCCAATTTGAGTCATCAATTATGGATGGCCCCGTGGACGAAAAATTGATTTCATGCAACTTATCAAGTAAACTAACCAAGCTCACGCCAACTCTTGGACGCCTGTTCACCCATCGAAGAATTCGGGAGCCTCCCCAACTCACGGGAAGCGAAGGCAACGGTTTCGGAACATACTTCTCAAAGTTCATTCATAGCCAGACTTGCAGTAAAAGCAACGTGCACATATGAATCCACTTTCATGAAACCATTCGAAACTCGCATGTTCGTAACCGGGGTGATCCGGATGTACGTACGGGGAACCAAGGAACAACTTGCCAATGGGAAGAACTTCACCCTTTGCCAATTTCACAAAGCATCGCCAACAACTGCGGGTCTTATTCCCTTCTTGCCCGGAACCGTCATCAAAAATGTCTCTAGACAACCGTAGAGCCAAAATGTCACACATGAAGATCACCGCACTTCCTTTGCTCGTGCTCCAACTCGTCCGAAACCATTGAGATATCCACCAACCGTAAGGGCACCTTTCATCCTCTTTAGGGCAGAGTCCTTCGACTTCGCAATGGAGTCTTTCCGAGCGAAATTCCCCAACTTAGCGGCCAGGTCATCCCGCATCTTCGCCTCACTTTCGGATAATTGGATTAAGATTCCCGATTCTGGGAAGATTCGAAAGAGAGCTACACTCTCCAAGGAGAAAGTTATCTCACCCCATCTACATATGATTGTATGGGTGTCCGAACACCATCTGGAGATGAAAGCAACTAAGCTCGGGATGTCCTTCCTAATCTGAAGATTTCTTCAAGTCTTGACAGCATCAATGACTGCGCTTGAGTCAAGATGGTATTTATACGCTCCTCGCTCACCATGAACTCAACCCATCTCAAAAAAGAATGCAATGGACTTTGACACATCCTAAAGTCATTGTTGGAAGAAGAATATACCCCTTTATGAAGACAAAACCGAATGGTGCTCTGCAGGCGAACCGAACGTGTCTTCTGTCATCCTCACCACCGGTTAGCAAAATTGGCACGAAAAACTTTGGGTGATTCTTCCGAGCGGGGCGAGGGCTCTAGTGAAGAATTCATCATCTCGTGTTCGGTTTGGAATTATGAGCATCTTTCGACGAAGTGAAATGTGGTTCGAGTAACATCTTATCAAATTCCTTCGTAACGATTTGGTAATAAGATATCTGCGCACAAAACAAATGGAGAAAGACGAAGTTATCTCCCCGACACATAATCGTACCCAACAAAATTCGGTTTCAAGACTATATACACGTATTTTATTCGGGTTCAAGACTATATACACGATATTTTATTCGGGTTCAAGACTATATGCGCAATATTTTTCTTCGGGTTCGAAACTATATATGCGGCATTCTATGCGGGTACAAGTGTGTCTAAAGTATCCTTCTTGGTTCAAAAATATATATGGAGCATTTTTCTATTGGTCCAAAACTACGCGCGTGATACTTCTTTCAAAAGAAAAATCATATACACAATATTTCCTGCGGGTTCAAGTCATATGAAGCATATACACGATTCTTCTTCGGATTCATACGGGGTTCTCTACGGTTTCGAAATACACACGCAGTATTTTCCTCAGAGGCACGCCAAGGAATCATATGCAAAGATTGTGGAAGCGCCTACTTTTATGGTTTATACCTATGAAAAAAAAAAATAGAGAAAGAAGAGTACTCGAAGACATACCTGGAAGCCGGTCTCTCTTTGCCGCTAGTATGAAAAGAAGAAAGAATAAAGCGCAGAATGGGGAAAAAGGGGCTTTATATATATATATATATATATATATATAGGCGTGAAAGACTTTGAAATAGGGAAGGATTTCCCTTTTACCAAAATCACGCAAAGACATGGTTTCCAAGATTGGACCAGCTCCCACCAATTGCGACTTCCCAATGCCGCCCAAGTCACGCCCGCAAGCATGGTTTCCAAGATTGGACCGGCCCACCAATTACGACTTCTCAATGCCGCCCAAGTCACGCCTGCAAGCTTGGTTTCCAAGTTGGACCGCCCCACCAATTGCGCGGTCCCACCCACCCAGCTCCACTCCGGTTCCCAACTCACGCCGACCTTCCGAGCGTCGCCTAAGCCGCATCGGGCCCACCACTTGTGCCAAAAGCCTCCCGACTTGTGCAAAAGCGACCGCAGGCAAGGATTCCAAATCCTATTTATAAAAGGTCAGCCGAGCCTCCTTTAAATTTTCTTTACGGTTTCTTGTTAATAGTTTGTCACCATCTTATGCTTACCTGCGCAACAAAGCCCCCTGCCCGAGCTAAGCGGGGGACTTAATGTTGATGGTGGTTTTTAGACAAGGGGTAAAATCGTAAAAAAACCCCATGACCTAGTGTTACCCGCAACACATTTAATAAGAGCATTTAACTCGAAAGTGAAAATAATTAATAGGGGTATTTTTTCAAAATACCGGATTAGGGTTTTCAACACGTAACCCTAATTCCAAAACTAAGCCGCATGCGCACCATGGCAACAATGCCAGCCAAGCGCATCTTTGCGCACCATGGCAACAATGCCCAACCAAGCCGCATATCTGCGCACCATGGCAACCATGCCAAACCAAGCCGCACTTCTGCACCATGGCAACCATGCCAAGCCAAGCCTGCATCTGCGCACCATGGCAACAATGCCAAACCAAGCCGCATACTACGCACCATGGCAACCATGCCAAACCAAGCGCACTCCGCGCACCATGGCAACCATGCCAAGCCAAGCGCACTGCGCACCATGGCAACAACGCCAAATTCCAAGCCGCTATGCCTTTGGCCAACACCAAACATAGCGCCCTAGGCTTGCAAGACTTGCAACTAGGTCAACATGGCCGCACGTGCCATTGGCACATGCCAACACGTGCCGCAAGCCATATTTCCAAGTTTGCTATGCCTTTGGCCCACGCCAACATAGCGCCCCTAGGGCTTGCAAGACTTGCAACTAGGTCAACATGGCCGCACGTGCCATTGGCACATGCCAACACGTGTCGTAAGCCATACTTCCAAGCCGCTATGCCTTTGGCCCACGCCAAACATAGCGCCCTAGGCTTGCAAAACATGCAACTAGGTCAACATGGCCGCACGCGCCAACGGCACATGCCAACATGCTCGCTAGCTAGTTTCCCTAGCAAAATCACGGGCCCTAACGGCCACGCATGCCATTGGCACATGCCAACATGCTCGCTATCTAGTTTCCCTATCAAGGTCACGGCCCTAACGGCCATGCATGCCATTGGCACATGCCAACATGCTCGCTAGCTAGTTTCCCTAGCAAAATCACGGCCCTAACGGCCACGCATGCCATTGGCACATGCCAACATTCTCGCTAGCTAGTTTCCCTATCAAGGTCACGGCCCTAACGACCATGCATGCCATTGGCACATGCCAACATGCTCGCTAGCTAGTTTCCCTAGCAAAATCACGGCCCTAACGGCCACGCATGCCATTGGCACATGCCAAAGATGCTCGTTAGCTAGTTTCCCTATCAAGGTCACGGCCCTAACAGCCATGCATGCCATTGGAACATGCCAACATGCTCGCTAGCTAGTTTCCCTAGCAAAATCACGGCCCTAACGCCACGCATGCCATTGGCACATGCCAACATGCTCGCTAGCTAGTTTCCCTATCAAGGTCACTACTCTAATGGCCACGCATGCCATTGGCACATAGCCAAACACACACGCCGGGTAGCCTAACTTGCAAACCGTGCAACCTACCACCAACGCATTCCGCACATGCCAAACACACACGCCGGTAGCTCCAACTTGCAAACCGTGCAAACTACCACCACAGCATTCGCACATGCCATTGGCACATGCCACACGCACCACTAGCAGCGCCACTTGCACTCAAGATACAACCAACACTCGAGACATCAACACAAACCGGGGATGCTTCTTTTAGGGTTTTGGTTTGGCGGTCACAGCATGCAGCGTACACTACGCTCACATTAAGAAAGCGTGAAAAGGAGTAAAGGGTGAAATAAAAGAGGAAATAATGGTGAAAAATGTTTTCGCCCATTAAACCATGCGGTTACCACCTCCTCCCATTATTTCACCCTTTACTCTCTTCCTTCATGAGGCCGGGTACGTTTCAATCTCGACTTGTATAAATAGGTCTTACCTATTTCCACCAGACAACAAGTCCGGTCAGGAGAAATATACTACACTTACACTCTCGTAAAGGCAACTTTGCAAGCTCTCAAAAGCTTCCATCTCTTGCAAGCTTCCGAAGCTTTCACTTTCTCGATACAAGTCGAGATACTACTCTCCTCAACACCTTTCTTTGCTTCCCTCCCCAAATCAACCCTTCTCCTCCACTTTGTGACCAAGCAAATCCGGAACGGCCATTTCTTGGTTTAGGCCGGACTTGTACAGATCGATCTCTCGAACCTATAAAGTGCTCACGTGCAGCACATTTGTTTAGGGTTTGAATCAGTTTCTCACTCACTCACCGAAATTACCGAAATCAGCAGAAACGATTTTCACCTATAAACACAAGGCCACGGCCCTAACACCACGCATGCCATTGGCACATGCCAACATGCTCGCTAGTAGCTTTTCCTACCAAGGCCACGGCCCTAACGGCCACGCATGCCATTGGCACATGCCAACATGCTCGATGGTAGCTTTTCCTACCAAGGCCACGGCCCTAGCGGCCACGCATGCCATTGGAACATGCCAACATGCTCGCTGGTAGCTTTTTCCTACCAAGGCCACGGCCCTAATCGACACGCATGCCATTGGCACATGCCAACATGCTCGCTGGTAGCTTTTCCTACTAAGGCCACGGCCCTAACGGCGACGCATGCCATTGGCACATGCCAACATGCTCGCTGGTAGCTTTTCCTACCAAGGCCACGGCCCTAACGTCCAAGCATGCCATTGGCACATGCCAACATGCTCGCTGGTAGCTTTTCCTACAAGGCCACGGCCCTAACGGCCACGCATGCCATTGGCACATGCCAACATGCTCGCTGGTAGCTTTTCTTACCAAGGCCACGACCTTAACGGCCACGCATGCCATTGGCACATGCCAACATGCTCGCTGGTAGCTTTTCCTACCAAGGCCACGGCCCTAACGGCCACGCATGCCATTGGCACATGCCAACACGCTCGCTGGTAGCCTTCATCACCTAGCCGTGGCCCTAATGCGCGCTGGTAGCCTAACTTCCAAGCCGTGAAACCTATGGCCAATTCGACCGTACGCGCCACTGGCACTCGCCAAAACACACGCTGGTAGCCTAATTTGCAAACCATGCAACCTACCATCAAGGCATTCCGTACATGCCATTGGCACATGCCACACACTCCACTAGCAGCTCTGGCATTGCCACTTACACTCAACGTACAACCTACCACCAAGGCATTCCGCACATGCCATTGGCACATGCCACACACGCCACTAGCGGCTCTGGCATTGCCACTTACACTCAACGTACAACCTACCACCAATGCATTCCCCACATGCCATTGGCACATGCCACGCACGCCACTAGCAGCTACTGGCATTGCCACTTGCGCTCAGTACAACCGGCAACAAGGGCATTCCGCACATGCCAATGGCACATGCCACACGCGCCACTAGCGGCGCCACTTGCACTCAAGGTGCAACCAACACTCAGATATCCCAACACAAACTGGGGATGCTTTCCAGGGTTTTGGTTTGGCGGTCACAGCTTGCAGAGTACACTACGCTCACATTAAGAAAGCGTGAAAAGGAATAAAGCGGTCAAATAAATGAGGAAATAATGGTGAAAACGCTTTTCACCCATTAACACCATGCGGTTACCACCTCCTCCCATTATTTCACCCTTTACTCTCTTCCTTCATGAGGCCGTATAATGTTTCAATCTCGACTTGTATAAATAGGTCTTACCTATTTCCACCGGACAACAAGTCTCGGTCGGGAGAAAAATACTACACTCTCGTAAAAGGCAACTTTGCAAGCTCTCCAAAAAGATTTCATCTCTTGCAAGCTTCCAAGCTTCCACTTTCCTCGATACAAGTCGAGACACTACTCTCCTGGTATTCTCGGGTCTCAACACCTTTCTTGGCTTCCCTCCCCAAATCAACCCTTCTCCTCCACTTTGTGACCGAAGCAAGTCTCGGAACGGCCATTTCTTGGTTTAGGCCGGACTTGCATGTATTGATCTCTCGAATCTATAAAGTGCTCACATGCAGCACATTTTTTTAGGGTTTGAACCAGTTTCTCACTCACCTACCGAATTTACCGAAATCGGCAGAAACGATTTTTACCCATAAACAATTAGCGATCACGGTGGGACGATTGATCTATCGGTTACAATACCAACTCTGACTCCTGATTTCGTTTCCCGAACGTCAAATCCCAACATGGTGGAACTTAGGTCGGAGCGGCGGCAGAACACCAAAGATGGAACGATCCCCGATGTTAGCGTCTCTCCCGATAACGTTGTTGCATCACTGCGACTACGGTAACATCGAATGCACTCCCTCAAGTGTAACACCGCCAATCACTGGAGGCAAGATCCACGCCTCCTCTAGTGTATCTCTGCACAACCCTCTAATCATGGCAACAAAAATATCTCTTCGTGTGTCGCGCCGCCAGTCACCGGGGCCGAGCCGCCGCTACGACCCCAAATACTTCATCTAGCATGGCGCCTCCAACCACAACTAAGGTTCCAACTACCCGCCGACGGGACGAGACACCGGAGGAACCGGAGGAAGTCGTCCTTACGTCACCATCGCTGATTTGATGGAACGACAAGAGACGCCGCGCAGAGCCCCGGACGATATGGTTTCAACGCAGGGAGGTACTCAATTTTCTCAAGACCCCGAGCCGGAGCGACTACCACGTGAGTCGTTGCGTCATCCGTGAGCCGTTTAGGAACGTCTCCAACAACCCCGACGCCAGAACCTCGGCGAGCACGCCTCCACGGATGAGGAAACTCGCTAGAATCCGTTGGAAAGAAATCGGTCGCCCAACTTCGTCACGAGAGAAGATTTGGAACAACTTCTCCGCAACCGAATCAAGAATGATGAGTTAGACGTGCATCATCACCAACCCCTCTACCCGTCAGAAATGCAGAGAATCCCTCTCCCAAGGGGGTACTCATCTCCTCAATTTACTCTGTACGATGGTACCGGGAACGCACGTGAGCATGTCTCTCATTTCACTCGGAATCCCGAGGTGAACATGAATATAATGACGTTCTTCGTTTACGGTAATTCTCAAAATCACTTACGGAAGGGCGTATACGTGGTACAACAAAGATCCCACCGAACAACATTCCCAATCGAGCGGCATGGTCACTGCGTTTTACAAGAAATACTTCTTCGTATCCGAACAAGTTACTTTCGGACCTCGGAAGAATGTACCAGTGGGATAACGAACATCCGAACGACTTCGTCCAAAAGGTTCTGTGGTTCAAGCACTTGACTATCACGACCCAAACGTGACCGAACAACAACCTGAATACATGCATCAATGGTATGGTTCCAATTTACCGCGCCCTCGTTAGAAAACTTGCGCTTCCAAACGTTCTCCGAACTCCATGAAGCCGCCAGACGATCTGCAACAACAGCACCAACATTACTAGAAAGAGCTAGGCCAAATCGAACTGAAGACGCGCGCGAAACTCACGGGAGCAGACGCCTCATCAGCAAACAATTTAATGCCGGCTCATCTTCCGTGAACATAGTAAACGAAAGGGGAAAGAGGAAAGCCCCAACTACGAGCCACCAGCCAAAACTTGAAGCGCCGGCGCAACGGGACCCCCGCCACGAAAGACTCTCACCAAAACCCCCATGCGGCATCATGAGGTCGAAGGAAATACCTTTGATTTCTGTTTCCCATCGAAGAGGTGATTGACATCCTAGAAGCCTGGGTTCAAGATGATATTATCGACGCCACCTCTCGGACGTCTACCAACCCGAGGCCGAGATGGCGAACCCCAAGTCTTGCCACTACCACGGGTTCGTTCACCACCCGACCGGCGATTGCAACGGACTAAAGCGATTTTCAAATAAAAGATAGAAGCGGGAGGACTCCAACCGAGGGAGATGAAAGAGTGCATCGAGACCCACTCCTAATAAGAAACTGGATCCTGCGGGGACCTCGCACGACCTGCACAATCCATGATGCAACATGTCCTGCGAAATTCTCTATCTTTCCAAGGTGCAGCGCCAAGATATTTTCGCCTCTCAATCGTGTTGTATCCGGCAAGAACGAATTTTTCTCTCCTCGGAAACCATGCCAAGGGCCCAAGCTTTCCAAACAAAGTGAACCAAAAGGAGAATCGGGGATCTGCGGCCACGTCCGTTTAAGAGGTAAACGAATTTAACGACACACTCATTGACACGGCCTCTGACCACAACATCATTACTTTCAAGACACTGAAGGCAGCCGGATTTACAAAACAAGACACTACCTATTGCCCGTCTGTGATTAAAATCTTGAGAGGAGAAACTTTGAACGCGCATGGCTACATCAACCTAGAGATCAAAATAGGAGACGCTATAACGCATAGAAAGTTCCACATTGTCAAAGAACTAGATTATGACATGATATTGGGACGCTTATGGGTACTCGACAACAAAGCAAAATTGGATGTACACCCTCTGCCGACGTCCACGCCCGAAGGAATTCCCAACAAATCATCCCACGGGTTGTTGCATCAACGAGCTAGTGAAGAAACCCAGACATCCGGAGAGGACCCGTTGGCGCTAGCTCATGGTTTTCAAATGCAAGTAAGTCTGGCCAAGCAACCTTTTCTGCAATCATCTTTTCCTTCTCCCATTCCGTCATGGGGACTCGGCGCGATTATTAGCGCAAACGCCGTAAAAAAATGTGAATGGGGAGCTAGACCGTTTGAAAACTTCACAAGAAGCTTGGAAACTTCTATCGAAACCAACGAAGCCAAGGCTCAAACGGTTACACGACGTCTGAACCCGTTTTCAATCGGAGATGTAGTGGTTAAGGAAAGCTCGTTTCAAGTTGGGAGGATGACAGTAAAAATGGATTTGCCCAATGAAGGTGAAGGCGAGCTGTATCTGGTTGCGGATACCCTTTTGGGAGGATATTGCATGCTCATCAATAAAGACACACATGAAGGCGTGATAGTTCACTCGCGATGGCTCAAGGAATCCAATCCCTAAAATGCTGTACTTCCCAATCACTCCCTTTTCGCACTTCCTTTAACAATTCCTCTTAATAGCTTGTAATTCCCAGGGATGAATACACCGTTTGTATTTTTTCCCTAGGGATTTCCCTTTTGTCAAAAAAATAAAATAAAAAAATAAATATATCTCTCTCGAGCGAATCCTTCAGATATCAGAGAAATACATCAGAAAAACCCAGAAAACCGTTGTAGAGCCATCATACCACAACCTCTTTCAAAAAAAAAAAATATATATACATGAAGCAAAATGTTGATTGATGAAGAAGAAGGAAAAGACGAGTTTACAAAAACAAAGGGACACCAGGGGAACCAAAGCAGCTAATAGAAATAACAAAGGGGAAGAACTATCCCTCGAAGGACGGAGTACAAGTCCCCTCGGGTAAGACTATCTTCAAGCATTTTCCCCAGCAATCCCTCGGGCAACAAAGGTTCCATTCAACGGTGTTAGCAACAACAACCTCAACATCCCATCCCGAAGCAACCACGGCAGCAACAGTGTCCTCCCTGACGACTGGTCCAGCATACGCCACCATGACCCCTCCGGTATCACCAACGACACCTTTGGGATCAACTTCAGAGGGTGTCTCGTTTCCGTCATATGCTCCTTCGAAGGTTTTCTCAGCGACACTTCGGAGAAAGTTTTTTGATTCATCCACATCAGGGTCAAGAATCATGGTGCTCTCCTCCAAGACCACCACACGTTCACTTTTCCGACGCTTCCACCTAGAAACAGTCCGATCCGCCCCATGCCCGGATCGAGGAAAGGCTTTGCCACACTGAAACCTTTCAACATGCCAAGACTCTTCCTTGTTCTCTCGCCCCTCCTCCATGCTCACTGAACCCAAGAAAGTCTGAATATGCACCTGTTCTTCGTGGGGATAGATGGAAGGGAGGTCCTTAATGATTTCACTAGCTTCGTGGAACGGAGATTCAGTCCCAGCCAATGCCTCCTCAAGAGAATAATACCGATCTTCACCAAGTCCGAAATCCTTCTCCTAAGAGTTAAAGGCGCAGCCATCCCTGGAGGGTCCCATCATACACTGCAAAAGATGGAAAAAATGACCCAGTTCTATCATATCTATGCACATATAAATGAGGATAACACGAGCAGAGAAGAATAAGAAAACATACCGGTATGATCTTCTTAGCCCGAATAACCCTGGTTGGGGTGCTTTTGCAAGAATTAGACCTCACGCCTTCACTTGGAGAACTTGGTCAAGTTAGGAGATGACTCATCTCGTGCGACATGACAAAGAGAGGAACTCGACAAGAAGAACCCTTTTCCCAAACGAGGAGACGATGCAATTATTTTTGGGTATAAATACGTAATCTTAAAAAGGGAAAGGAAGCAATGAGGGATATAACGCTTCCATATTTTAGCATGAATAATGCCATAATTGAAGCCGCACGTGAAGGAAAGCAAGATAAGGAAACTTTGTTATCTGTAGAAACACCTACTCCCTTCTTGTTTACATCGGTCCTGCCAAAGCAAGCACACTGCTGACTTCCCCACATTGCGACGGTCCCACCACTAGCACGCTCGCTTCCCAACTCACGCCAACTTCCCAACGTCGCCCAAGCTGCACCGGCCCCACCAATTGTGCTAGCCTCCCGATTTGTGCAAAACTGCCAGAGGCAAGGATTCCAAATCTTATTTATAAAAGGTCAGACGAGCCTCCTCAATTCTCTTTACGGTTTGTTGTTGATAGTTTGTCACCATCTTATGCTTACCTCGCAACAAAGCCCCCCGTTACGAGCTAAGCGGGGGACTTAATGTTGATGGTGGTTTTCAAACGAAGGGTAAACTCGTAAAACCCTAAAATAACCTAATGTCACCAGTGACACATTTATTAGGACATTTAAGGCGGTGTAGTCGGTATTTAATAGGGGGTATTTTTTTCAAATTAGGGTTACAACGAACAAAACCCTAATTCACCTCCATGCCAATGGAAAATCATGCCAAGCCACATTTAGCCGAGCTAGGCTGCGCCATGCCAAACGCACTCTGCCTTGGTCCTAGCTCGCTAGTCACGTCACGCCAAGCCAAGCACTCTTGCTTGGCCCTAGCCACGCCATGCCAAAATGGCGCCCGCGCCTAGGCTTACAAACCATGCAACCTAGGCCAAGTCGACCACGCATGCCATTGGCACATGCCAACATGCTCGCTGGTAGTTTTTCCTACCAAGGCCACGGCCCTAACGGCCACGCATGCCATTGGCACATGCCAACATGCTCGCTGGTAGCTATTCCTACCAAGGCCACGGCCCTAACGGCCACGCATGCCATTGGCACATGCCAACATGCTCATTTGGTAGCTTTTCCTACCAAGGCCACGGCCCTAACGGCCACGCATGCCATTGGCACATGCCAACATGCTCACTGGTAGCTTTTCCTACCAAGGCCACGGCCCTAACGGCCACGCATGCCATTGGCACATGCCAACATGCTCGCTGGTAGCTTTTCCTACCAAGGCCACGGCCTTAACGGCCACGCATGCCATTGGCACATGCCAACATGCTCGCTGGTAGCTTTTCTTACCAAGGCCACGGCCCTAACGGCCACGCATGCCATTGGCACATGCCAACATGCTCGCTGGTAGCTTTTCCTACCAAGGCCACGGCCCTAACGGCCACGCATGCCATTGGCACATGCCAACAAGCTCGCTGGTAGCATTAAAAACCTAGCCGTGGCCCTAATGCGCGCTGGTAGCCTAACTTGCAAGCCGTGCAACCTATGGCCAATTCGACCGTACGCGCCACTGGCACACGCCAAAACACACGCTGGTAGCCTAATTTGCAAACCAAGCAACCTACCACCAAGGCATTCCGCACATGCCACACACGCCACTAGCAGCTCTGGCATTGCCACTTACACTCAACGTACAACCTACCACCAAGGCATTCCGCACATGCCATTGACACATGACACACACGGCACTAGCAGCTCTGGCATTGCCACTTACACTCAACGTACAACCTACCACCAAGGCATTCCGCACATGCCATTGGCACATGCCACGCACGCCACTAGCAGCTCTGGCATTTGCCACTTGCGCTCGAAATACAACCCGCAACAAGGGCATTCCGCACATGCCAATGGCACATGCCACATTCGCCACTAGCAGCGCCACTTGCACTCAAGGTGCAACCAACACTCGAGATATCAACACAAACTGGGGGATGCTTTCCAGGGTTTTGGTTTGGCGGTCACTGACTGCGGCGTACACTACGCTCACATTAAGAAAGCGTGAAAAGGAATAAAGCGGTCAAATAAATGAGGAAATAATGGTGAAAACGTTTTTCACCCATTAACACCATGCGGTTACCACCTCCTCCCATTATTTCACCCTTTACTCTCTTCCTTCATGAGGCCGAGGGTACGTTTCAATCTCGACTTGTATAAATAGGTCTTACCTATTTCCACCGCATAACAAGTCTCGGTCAGGAGAAAAATACTACACTCTCAGAAAAGGCAACTTTGCAAGCTCTCCAAAAAGCTTTCATCTCTTGCAAGCTTCCGAAGCTTCCACTTTCTGATACAAGTCGAGACACTACTCTCCCAGAATTATTCTGGGCCCAACACCTTTCTTGGCTTCCCTCCCCAAATCAACCCTTCTCCTCCACTTTGTGACCGAAGCAAGTCTGGAACGGCCATTTCTTGGTTTAGGCCGGACTTGTGCGAGATTGATCTCTCGAATCTATAAAGTGCTCACGTGCAACACATTATTTTAGGGTTTGAACCAGTTTCTCACTCACCTACCGAATTTACCGAAATCGGCAGAAACGATTTTTACCCATAAACAACTTCCTTGTGAGCTGTTGTCACTTGTTAGAGTTACAGAGAGAATTTATACTAATGCCATGCACCAGATATACAATGCGCTGTGCAGTTGAATTCAGAAACCATGAACAAATTGGATATTTCGCGTTGCCATCAGTAAAGGAAAGCCGCAACCGCAGGTGCGTAAACACGCATGTGCATTGAGATTCTGCTGGCATCCTGTCTTTATTTGAGATAGTACGTAATACATAATGGAGTAATCAAATGATCTAAAAGGTGGTATACGTTGAAGCCGGGAATACACCTGCGAATCAAATAGAAGAAAAGTTGAGCAAATATTGTAATGAGTGTGTTGTTGAGATTATTAGTCCCACATTGTCTGGGCATCTAAGATCATGCGGTTTATAATCCTTTAGGGCCTCTCCACTCATTGCCAATTGGTTTTGAGTTGGATGCCCGCAGACTTTAATTTGGTATCAGAGCTAGGCCAGCGTGTGAGTAGGCCCAACGGTCACCACACAACGTAGGTCCACGTGTTAGACCCAACGAGGCTACACGTGAGGGGGTGTTAAGGGAGGGTACATCAAGCAAACTTAATTTTTTTTTTTTTTTTAAGGAAAATCAAATGCTTGGGGAAAAAACATACTGATATGCGGGGGAGCTTGTGTAATGCTAGAATGAAACGGCCAAATGGAAAGTAGAGAATCAAATCAACTCCGACGCTGAGAAAGTTGTCAAAAATAGAAATGCATTTTTGAACAACAATATCTGTTGTCCTATTTATTGTACCTAGACTACCATTAATGGCATTGATCACATTAATACAATCTCCTTGTAATTCCAGAAGTTGAATGTTTTTTTCCTTAGACCACTTCATAGCTTCTAGAGCAGCTACAGTTTTAATTGATGATTTTATACTTCCTTGTGAGCTGTTGTCACCTGTTAGAGATACAGAGAGAATTTATACTAATGTGATGCACAAGATATACAATGTGCTGTGCAGTTGAATTCAGAAACCACGGACAGATTGGATATTTCGCATTGGCAGCAGTAAAGGAAAGCCGCAACTGCAGCACATGTGCAATTGAATTCAGTTGAGATTCTGCTGGCTTCCTGTCTTTACTTGAGTTATAGAATGAAGGAGCACTCAAATGAACTAAAAGGTGGTATTCTTTGAAGCCGGAAATACACCTGCGAACCAAATAGAAGATAAGTTGAGCAATTCTTGTAATGAGTGTAAGGAGGGTACATCAAACAAACTTAGTTTTTTTAAAACTGATACGCAAGGGAGCCTGTGTAATGCTAGAATGAACGGCCAACTGTATAGTAGAGAATCAAATCAACTCGGACGCCTGAGAAAGTAATGAAATGGTACTTGAGGAACCAAAAGAGAAGAGTATATGTGTAGTTTACAATTGCGTATCTGCTAGTTGGAAACTGAAATACCAAAGCGCATCTACACAAACCTGGTCAGGCAGTTGAGAATTTCATCTTTGAGGTGGTGGTGAATTCGCTTCTTTACCCAAACCATGGTCTCTGCTATGATCTCATCCACTTGTATTCAGCTGCATAACAATTATCAAAGGGAATACTTAAAGCATGCATTAGGTAGTGATCATGAGAAACAAAAAGAAAACAACAACCAAAGAAGATACAATTGCATTTGGACATATATACCTGACGAATGATGTAGTAGAATACCATAACTCACACAATCCATCTTCTTTTCCAGAAAACTACCGCAGCACCAGTCTATAGATTATATAGCTCCAAACTGAGGTGCAACAAAGAAAAGTTGGCAGAAATCAAATGCTTACGGAAAAATATACAGACATATGACACCGCTAGAAAGAAGAAGGAAACTCAATTCATAGTTGAGGAGCAAAAAATGAAATTATAAAGGGAGGGAGAGAGATTGTACCTGTGATATGGCCAACTGCATCAATTTGTATGAATGTAATGGCTACTCGTCTTTTTTGAATGAATCATACTCAAAACTTTCATAAAACCTCAGGGATTCAAGATCATAAATTAAAGACTTATTCACTTTGGGGCAACCCACGATGGTTATAAACCGAAGGGAAGTCCATTCTCGTAGATCTGGAAGAAACTTTAGATCTTGGCAATCTCTCAATTCCAAAATCCAAAGAGATCCACCATAAAGTTCTGGGCTAAGCAGACTAACCTTGTTCTCATTTTCTTGGTCTTCATATACTCGAAATCCTTGTAACTTATTGCAGCTTCGAACACGCAATTCTTGAAGATTACTATTATTTTGGAGTATGCTTATTGGGAAGTATATGAGCTCCTTTACATTTTCTAACTCGATACGTACGAGAGATGTCTGGGATCTCCCAATTGAGTTTACTAACCGATGATCAATATCCTTTAACCTCAACTCTTTCAGAGAAGCAAATGAAGAAATTTCTGTCAATTCTGTATCCAAACTCTTTAAATACATTAATCCTGTAAGATGAAGGACGGTAAGATGTTGGAGCTGCCCAATAGCTGCTGGAAGTTGTATAATTCCTCTGCAATTTGTAAGTTCCAGATGCTGCAGATAAGGAAGACCAGTTTGAGCACACATCCACCTGGGTAGGTCGTGGCCCATGAAGTTAAGGATTTCCAACTTCTTTAAACCAGTATGAGGTTGGAGAGCTTCAAATACTTGAAAATTACATGACTTCTGATTCCACAGCATATCGGATGATTCTTCTGTTTCATCCCAACCAAGTGTTAATTGACGAAGATTCTGCTTTCCTTTCAAATTTGCTCTTTCAGCATCTATTGGATCTTTCACGTGCTGAAGATTCTTAATACTTAGTTCCTCGAGAATGTTTAGGTTTCCCAACTCTTCGATACCATTGTCGATATGATCAGTACTGTTCATTAGTTTTTCCCTTACCCAGTAAATCAACACTTCAAGGAAAACTAGTTTCCCTATACCCAATGGTGTGCCCTTCTTAGAATTATAAAATCTTCTTAATTTTGTCCAATTGGTTACCTCTTTGGGAAGCTCACAATCGAAAAGATCCACGTACTCAAGATTGAAGAGGTTAGCACAAGACTCTGGTAATACTTTGATGCCTGTATCCATTAGGTTCAAGAATCTTAACTGAGTTAATGCTCCAAAATCTTCGGGTAATATTTTTAGTTCCCAGCAGTCTGAGAAATTAAATATCTTCAAATTCTCAAGACCTTTCACACACTCAGGTAAGGATTTCAACCGCCGACAACTATTGACATATAGCGTATGCAAATTAGCAAGGTTAATAATGAAAGCAGGTAATTCTTCAATAAGGTTGTCAGAAATATCAAGAGATCTTAGATTCTTTAAACCCCTAGCTGATTCAGGAAATGACCTTAAATTGCAATGACTGAGATCCAATGAGTGCAAATTACAAAGACTTGTAACAGAATCAGGTAGCTCTGCCATATTAGTCCTTGAGATGTTAAGATGTCTTAATTTTTTCAAAGATTGAATGTTTCTAAGAAGATTTTGAGTACTACCTAACATGTTAAACAACACCAATGTTTCCAAATTATAAAGTTTGCTAATCGACAGATCATTCACTCCTTCACCAAGACTAAAACATTGAAGCTGGAGGTACCTTAAGTTTCTTACCTTAAAACTTAGAGAAGGTAAGTTTGGATAGCCAGAACCTGGCGAATGACCTACATGGAGTACACGCAGGTGCTTATTTCCTAACAATATCTCAGGGTACACCTTAGAACCTTCAGGGAGAAAAAGTGTCCGCAACTTCATCGCGTTAGTTAAGCTTTTCAGAAATGGTACTGATGATATATCCACATCCAATGTTAACTGTAACCGACGTAATTCGGATGTATCTTTAAACTCACTAACCTTGAGAGACACCAATTCCTCATCTCCAGCAACTGCTTTTGCAAGATCGTGCACAAGATCATGCATCTTGCACGTCTTTATGTCATCCAAAACACTCTTTTCCGCACCATCCAAAAATGAACTCCGTACCAAACACTCGAAGTATTCATCTGCAATGTCTTCAATCGATCTTCCATCTCCCACATTAGAGGTTTCCAGAAATCCTTCTGCTATCCACAGCTGAACCAGTGTTACTCTGTCTATCTCCCAACCTTTGGGAAAAATAGAGCAGTAGGAAAAACATTGTTTCAACTGGGAGGACAAGTTATCATAGCTCAGTTTTAAAATCGGCATGACTCTGCTATGACTTTCCGGTGAATTCCATATGTCGTTTTCTTGAATAGACAACCAATCAACTTCGCTATTTCGTGTGCGCATTAGACTGCCAAGGAGTTTTGCTGCAAGTGGTAGACCACAACATTTTTTTGCTATCTCCACTCCTATGCGTATCATCTTTGTTGTCCTTAGTGCCCCACCGGGAGAAAATGCTTTCTTCTCTATAACTGACCAACATTCATCATCTCGTAAAATTTTCAACCTGTAAGGAGGAATATTCCCCTAACAACATCTGCAACCTGCGCTTTACGAGTAGTGACTAAAATTTTACTCCCTTGAGCACCAACAAGCAACGGACTGCAGAGTCTCTCCCATTGTTCATCACTCTCATTCCATAAATCGTCAAGTACTAGCATATATCTCTTCCCATTTAATTGCTCTCGAACTTTAGTTGCTAGTACGTCGAAATTTGATAACGTATTAAACTTATTTTGAGTTGAGGATTCCATAATTTTTGTTAAAAGCTTTTCCACATCAAAATCTTCAGATACATGAACCCACATTTTTAGCTTGAAATGTTCACTCACCAACTTATCTTTGTAGACGAGTTGAGCCAGAGTTGTTTTCCCCAGTCCTCCCATACCCACAATGGAAATGACAGAGACCTTTTCAGGATTGCTATCAGATGATGTTAACATACTTATTATTCTTTCCTTATCATCCTCCCGGCCCGTAATGTCTGATTCATTTACAGAGGACTCGGTTTGTCGGCTCCGTTGCTCACTACTTTCGCCATGAGAAATAGTAGTATTGCTAGCAGGTGTAATTTGCAACTGAAACCTTCTCATATCTTCTGTAATTGCATCTAACCTCTGGTTGATATGTTTGATTTCTCTGGCCATCTTGAAACGAAATGCAAGTGGGTTGTTGGCGGATGAGAAGAAATCACGAGCCTTATACTTCAAGTTGTTCCCCCTTTCGGACCGACGCATGGTTTCATAAGAAAACTCAACCATCACATCATCCGCATCATAAGCAATATCTTTAAGCCTTCTCAACCAAAGACCTACAGCAGCATCATTTTGTTGCTTCTTCTCCGCATCAGCTATGACAGCAAGAATCATCTGTAAGTTGTCTCAGGAGTTTTTGAGCTCGTCTTTTACACCCCAAGCCAGACCGATCTCTCGACCAATGACAGGAAGCAATTTGTTTAGTATTTCAGTTACACCATTAGTAAGAATTCCTTCAGAAATCGACATAGTAAAGATATTTGTATTTTGAAGATGATAGGAAATGAATGATAAAAGTTTCAGGGAACTTATGATACTTAGAAACTGATATTGTTTTTAGATCTTATGAATGATCTGAACAAGAAACTCGAGTACTAACTAGTTTTAGTCAATAGTCAATATATCAAATAAATAAACTTAATAAATCACCCACCATGTTTTGTCTTTCAAAACCTTAATTAATCAAATTTTAAAGTAGTGAAAAAGTACTTGATCATGTGATATCTAACTAGAATTATTTCCGACACCCACCAGAAACCACGAGCGTACATTTGGGAGAACCAAATCAGGTGTGTTGGGAGGTGAATCTCTAGGCAGATGCAAATGGGAAAAAGTTGTTTTAGCAAAACGACATCGACATATTTTAAAATGTATTGGGAGGCGAATTTAGTTACGGTGGTTACACAAACTTCCATTACCGAAACCTGTGGTTTGAGACTACTGTGAGATTTTGAGAACAGTGCACTATTTTTAATACTAATTACCTTTTTGTGTATTATGATCCAAATCATCAAACAGAATACACACCGAGGGTTGATGGGGTCGAATATATATTAGGAGCCGAGAAATGCACTTATGTGAAGGAAAATGAGGAACCGGTAAAGAAAATGAAGGCAAACGAGGTTTAAATTTTTTGTGTTTGTTCCTTTTGTGGTATTACGTTGTTGCATCTTATATTTTAATCTACTTGAATGTATAATGGTACTGTATTTAAATTTTAATCATCATACTTTGATACTACAGTATTTTGATTTAACAGAGGGTGTTAGAATTAGAAGAAAACATTTTTCACTTCTTTTATTTTGATGGGAGCACTTTTCTTTTTTACATGAAGTTATATCTATGCAGTGATTATGTATCGAATGTAAGTTCGCAAGTGGTTATCAACGATAATATGGGGTAAGAGCTTATAATACGTGTGGTGACTGGTTGTTATTGTCAACATCATATATTGGACGAGGCCAATACTGATTCCCTCTTTGGTATCTTATTGAATGAAATAAAAATTAATTATATTGACTATTGCTGTTGATATTTGGAAGAGTAAACTGCTATAATTCCCATTGTCCAAAGTTTAATGTGTGCATGCCGAAATTGGACTTGCCATATACAAGGATTTATGGAATCTATATCCGCTAGTCCAGGATCTGAAAATTTAAATTTGCGGGAGTATCTTTACCTACTTACCTACTCTTATCCGTTGTTCCCCATTTAAGGTATTATTTTATTTTTCTTGTAATGGAGTTGCCAAATCGATCAAGATTCATTGAACATGTAGCTGTCGATGACCTATATTTGAAAATTTTAATTGGCGGGATAAAATCCTTACGAATTTAGTAATTAATTAAAAACTTAGTTGTATTGGCATTTAATATATTTATTGATTTCTTAAAATTGGTTTCCCATAGAGAAAGGTTCATGAACCTTGTAGGCTATAAGAAGTGTATGCCCTAGAGATGGCATTCTCAACCTTATTAGAAAAAAACAAAAACTACAACACCTCACTTCTTTCTCAGCGTTTACAAAATGTAGAAAATCTGCACAGTATTTGTTCTCCGATCTTCAATTTTATTTTATGCATACATTTGTGAAGAATTGGTTGCTCATCTTGAAGAAGCAAGTCCAGGATCAGTTTCAAGTTACCATAGAGTGTTGTGAGGTAAAATGACAATGACCAAGTCTAGTTACTTACCCTTGAGTTTTGGTCATTGCTTCACAATATCTAGTCTTCAACCCTCGTTCAACATAATCCAGACAAGCGGTATACGGAAGGAGAATCGGCTCACTTTAAATGTCATTCCAGAAATATGACACATTTGGGCGACCTCGTAACAAAACCCTCGAGCCACACTATCTTGTGCATTGCGTGAAAAGTTAAAACACAACCTGTTGTTGACCATACCCCATCAATCATTTTCTTGTTCATCATATTCCACTGTCCGACTTGGAGCAATAAATCTCTTGCTTTACCACTTTCACTGTACTTCAGCCATGGGGCAGGAAGAACGCCAACCTCAACTTGCGCAAAATATCTTCTCTTCTCTTTTCCAAGAAATAAATAAATACTGAGCTCAATCTCATTTTTGGCCCACTAACGGAATATTTTCTGCAACACCCTTTCAAGGTAATCTAAGTTACTTTCTCAATCCTAGTCTGCTTTCGCATACCCTTTTTTCCTTTTGGTTGATTTTTCATGTTTGCAGTATACGATTAGAAGTTTTGTAAATGAGTTACTGAACATTTTTTTTATTATGTTCATGCGATGAATGTTGTGATCTAATTGTTCCTTATGATTCAACTTACAGATGCAATTCCTTATAAAAAAAACCTGTCTAGCAAGCACGTCGGAAGATCAGCCACTTCTGGTTTTTGGAAAAACTCTAGCCGACTATAAGATTGAGACAATGTTTTGTGGGTGTTATAATGAAGCCTTGAGGCGCACGGTCTGCATAACAACTTTGTACATGAAGGAAATTCTCAAATTATTTCTCGAAAAACAAAACAAGTTATGTTCCTCCAGATTTAATAAATGATGGCAAGACCTTTGATTTTGGTAATCCAAGGAATCAGGAGAACTTATTTCTGAAGCTTGCACTTACTTGTGCAACAGTTGTTTGTTGCCGTGCTTCACCAAAACAGGAGGCTCTTGTAAGTACACTCGACTCATTTCACATCATTTTATTTTTGTAAATTGAACCTTTTGTTCTTGACATCGTTATTACTTGTGCACATTTCATTGAACAGTAAAGTAGTATATTTGCAGGTGTTGCAAGACTGGTGAAAGTAGGAACTGGTATAACCACGGTAGCTAGCCATTGGCAATGGTTCAAATGATGGTGCAGGCATCAAGAATCTGAAATAGTTAGTCGTATTAGTGGCGCTAATGGATGCAGGTTAGTGTCTAATAAGTTAAAGCATTATTCGCCGCATGTTTCTGTGGCTCACCCTTGCACGAAGCAGTTTGGAATAAAAATCAAGGATAAGCTTGCTCAAGTTGAGGCTCGCATTCTTCCTGCTGCCCCATGGCTTAAGTACAGTGAAAGTGTTAGAGAGAGAGATTTCTTGCTCCAAGTCGGACAGTGGAACATGATGAACAAGAAAACGGTTGATGGGGTATGGTCAACAACAGGACGTGTTTTAACTTTTCACGCAATGCACAAGATAGTGTGGCTCGAGGGTTTTGTTACGAGGTCGCCAAAATGTGTCATATTTCAGGAATGACATTTAATGTGGGCCGATTCTTCTTCCGTTTACCGCTTGTCTGGATTATGTTAAACGAGCGTTGAAGACTAGATTTTCTGAAGCAATGACAAAACCCAAGGGTAAGGACTGACTTGCTCATTGTCATTTTTGCCTGACAACAACAATTAACTCTGTGGTGTCTTGAAGTTCATCTATGAGACTGAACTTGGACTTGTTTCCTAGTGTTGCCTTACAAAGCATGTCTTTAAGATGAGAAAGCAATACCGGGCAAATGTATCCCTTATGATAAATGTGATGGTTGGTGGACAAAATATGTGATGGTGGATTTGGGTGCCATATACCTATCTAACTTCACGTATGAAAATTCTCTCATATGATATTTACTGTGTTCATTTAAAAAAAAAAAATGTTAAACCAATGGCAAAGATTCTTATTTTGGAAAATTCAACAGAATCCTTCATAGTTTGTGTTATTTTCCTATGTAGTTTATTTAGATGAGATGTTGATCAGGTGTACATATGTTGTGATTGTTCAGCAGACATGGAGATCTAGGGGTTATGTAGCGAATCATTTCTATGTTCTTTTCGAATTTGATCATCATTGAATATCAAGATGCCCACCAATCATGGACCATAACGACCTTGTTCATTTCCGGAAAACGGGTCATATGACCAGAACCCATAAAGTATGGGAGTAATGGACTTGTAAAATATAGGTCTGGGTGAAAAAGACATAAGAAATATTAGCCATATATACCCTTTACTTTAAACTTTATTCTTTATTATATCCTTTCTCTTTCATATTTATTTTCTCTCTCATATTTAAAATTAATCACGAGAAAGACCTTAACTTCCGAAATATATGTCGGATTTTAATAAAATCTATAATTTCGGAAAGGGGTCGAAAATCTCTACAAAACAAGATCCATTGTTGATATGAAATTCGAAAAAAAAAATTAAAAAATCTGAAGCCACACCGATATTACATTATGCACCCAGGTGCAACTTGGCCAAAATTCATTTCCTATAAAAATATTCATTATGCACCCAGGTGCAACATGATCAAAATTTATTTATATAAAAATATGCATTATGCACCCAAGTGCAACTTGGTCAAAATTTATTGTGTACAAGAATATGCATTATGTAACCAGATGCAACATGCCCAAAGCGTTTTCCATATAAGAAGCAAAAAAATATACATGATGCACTCGGGTGCAACCAACCAAAACTTATTTACCGTCAGAATTATACAGTATGCACCTAGGTGCACCTTGTGTATTTCATGGATAAATCTAGGACCCACAATATATTTATAAACAACCTAAAATACTAGCTCGTGATCTCAAACAACAAAACCACCACAATTACCATCACATTCACCAAAAAAGCAATCTAAATAATAAAAAATGAGAGGAACAAAAGAAATCAAAATAATATACATTATGCACTCAGGGTGCAACGACAAAAGTATATCTTTTTTTTTTAAATATTCATTACGCACTTAGGTGCATCTTGTGTATTTTATCCTAATAATCACCTTACAGAGTAGTCTAAATAGTGACTCAACTTAGATAAATGCGATAATCTACACTTCACAGGAACGGCAATGTTAGCATTGGCTCACCCACTATGTCAAGGTTGCCATCTACAAGTAAGGTTCTCTCAAGTATCATAAGAAGACTCACTGCACCGGAAGCAAAAGCATGTTTCACTTGTTTAATACGAGATATGCATCTGATAATTTCATATATACTTCAAATCAATGAAGTGAAAGAACGTACATTCATATGGACAGAGATATCAAATGTTGATTATGTCGCCATCCTACAAAGGGTGCTTTCAGCATTTCGTAACCTAATGGCTAATACCATCGTCTTACACTTTACTTCACAACAAATACCACCATCTTCTTCTTTTCCCATTAATTTCAGAACCGTTGGAAGCAACTAACCTCATTGGATGTTTTGTAACTCTTAAACCCATTCTACCACCCCAAGAGCCATAGCTAGCTGAAAGCAAGTGTTGGAAGTAAAAGTTAGATCATTCAGGAATTTGAACAAACGAATTGTGTGCGTTTTGCTGTTGATATAGGTATGAATTTGAGGTTGATATTGTTGACTTCTTTATGTTCTCAAGAGAGATTGAAATTGTTGAAAGGGGAATTAAATCAAAGACTTCCATTCGGATTGAGCTGTTTAATAGTAACTTCCTGTTTCTCATAACCAAGCAAATTAATTAAGCAGATCATAGTCATACATGGAAGATAATCTCTAGGGTCTCTACTAAAAGCAATTAAGCAACCTACTGTAAGTTTAACTTTGTTGTTTCAGCGTACATTTATCGAAAAGATCCACGTACTCAAGATTGAAGAGGTTAGCACAAGACTCTGGTAATACTTTGATGCCTGTATCCATTAGGTTCAAGAATCTTAACTGAGTTAATGCTCCAAAATCTTCGGGTAATATTTTTAGTTCCCAGCAGTCTGAGAAATTAAATATCTTCAAATTCTCAAGACCTTTCACACACTCAGGTAAGGATTTCAACCGCCGACAACTATTGACATATAGCGTATGCAAATTAGCAAGGTTAATAATGAAAGCAGGTAATTCTTCAATAAGGTTGTCAGAAATATCAAGAGATCTTAGATTCTTTAAACCCCTAGCTGATTCAGGAAATGACCTTAAATTGCAATGACTGAGATCAATGAGTGCAAATTACAAAGACTTGTAACAGAATCAGGTAGCTCTGCCATATTAGTCCTTGAGATGTTAAGATGTCTTAATTTTTCAAAGATTGAATGTTTCTAAGAAGATTTTGAGTACTACCTAACATGTTAAACAACACCAATGTTTCCAAATTATAAAGTTTGCTAATCGACAGATCATTCACTCCTTCACCAAGACTAAAACATTGAAGCTGGAGGTACCTTAAGTTTCTTACCTTAAAACTTAGAGAAGGTAAGTTTGGATAGCCAGAACCTGGCGAATGACCTACATGGAGTACACGCAGGTGCTTATTTCTAACAATATCTCAGGGTACACCTTAGAACCTTCAGGGAGAAAAAGTGTCCGCAACTTCATCGCGTTAGTTAAGCTTTTCAGAAATGGTACTGATGATATATCCACATCCAATGTTAACTGTAACCGACGTAATTCGGATGTATCTTTAAACTCACTAACCTTAAGAGACACCAATTCCTCATCTCCAGCAACTGCTTTTGCAAGATCGTGCACAAGATCATGCATCTTGCACGTCTTTATGTCATCAAAACACTCTTTTCCGCACCATCCAAAAATGAACTCCGTACCAAACACTCGAAGTATTCATCTGCAATGTCTTCAATCGATCTTCCATCTCCCACATTAGAGGTTTCCAGAAATCCTTCTGCTATCCACAGCTGAACCAGTGTTACTCTGTCTATCTCCCAACCTTTGGGAAAAATAGAGCAGTAGGAAAAACATTGTTTCAACTGGGACGACAAGTTATCATAGCTCAGTTTTAAAATCGGCATGACTCTGCTATGACTTTCCGGTGAATTCCATATGTCGTTTTCTTGAATAGACAACCAATCAACTTCGCTATTTCGTGTGCGCATTAGACTGCCAAGGAGTTTTGCTGCAAGTGGTAGACCACAACATTTTTTTGCTATCTCCACTCCTATGCGTATCATCTTTGTTGTCCTTAGTGCCCCACCGGGAGAAAATGCTTTCTTCTCTATAACTGACCAACATTCATCATCTCGTAAAATTTTCAACCTGTAAGGAGGAATATTCCCCCTAACAACATCTGCAACCTGCGCTTTACGAGTAGTGACTAAAATTTTACTCCCTTGAGCACCAACAAGCAACGGACTGCAGAGTCTCTCCCATTGTTCATCACTCTCATTCCATAAATCGTCAAGTACTAGCATATATCTCTTCCCATTTAATTGCTCTCGAACTTTAGTTGCTAGTACGTCGAAATTTGATAACGTATTAAACTTATTTTGAGTTGAGGATTCCATAATTTTTGTTAAAAGCTTTTCCACATCAAAATCTTCAGATACATGAACCCACATTTTTAGCTTGAAATGTTCACTCACCAACTTATCTTTGTAGACGAGTTGAGCCAGAGTTGTTTTCCCCAGTCCTCCCATACCCACAATGGAAATGACAGAGACCTTTTCAGGATTGCTATCAGATGATGTTAACATACTTATTATTCTTTCCTTATCATCCTCCCGGCCCGTAATGTCTGATTCATTTACAGAGGACTCGGTTTGTCGGCTCCGTTGCTCACTACTTTCGCCATGAGAAATAGTAGTATTGCTAGCAGGTGTAATTTGCAACTGAAACCTTCTCATATCTTCTGTAATTGCATCTAACCTCTGGTTGATATGTTTGATTTCTCTGGCCATCTTGAAACGAAATGCAAGTGAGTTGTTGGCAGATGAGAAGAAATCACGAGCCTTATACTTCAAGTTGTTCCCCCTTTCGGACCGACGCATGGTTTCATAAGAAAACTCAACCATCACATCATCCGCATCATAAGCAATATCTTTAAGCCTTCTCAACCAAAGACCTACAGCAGCATCATTTTGTTGCTTCTTCTCCGCATCAGCTATGACAGCAAGAATCATCTGTAAGTTGTCTCGGAGTTTTTTGAGCTCGTCTTTTACACCCCAAGCCAGACCGATCTCTCGACCAATGACAGGAAGCAATTTGTTTAGTATTTCAGTTACACCATTAGTAAGAATTCCTTCAGAAATCGACATAGTAAAGATATTTGTATTTTGAAGATGATAGGAAATGAATGATAAAAGTTTCAGGGAACTTATGATACTTAGAAACTGATATTGTTTTTAGATCTTATGAATGATCTGAACAAGAAACTCACTACTAACTAGTTTTAGTCAATAGTCAATATATCAAATAAATAAACTTAATAAATCACCCACCATGTTTTGTCTTTCAAAACCTTAATTAATCAAATTTTAAAGTAGTGAAAAAGTACTTGATCATGTGATATCTAACTAGAATTATTTCCGACACCCACCAGAAACCACGAGCGTACATTTGGGAGAACCAAATCAGGTGTGTTGGGAGGTGAATCTCTAGGCAGATGCAAATGGGAAAAAGTTGTTTTAGCAAAACGACATCGACATATTTTAAAATGTATTGGGAGGCGAATTTAGTTACGGTGGTTACACAAACTTCCATTACCGAAACCTGTGGTTTGAGACTACTGTGAGATTTTGAGAACAGTGCACTATTTTTAATACTAATTACCTTTTTGTGTATTATGATCCAAATCATCAAACAGAATACACACCGAGGTTGATGGGGTCGAATATATATTAGGAGCCGAGAAATGCACTTATGTGAAGGAAAATGAGGAACCGGTAAAGAAAATGAAGGCAAACGAGGTTTAAATTTTTTGTGTTTGTTCCTTTTGTGGTATTACGTTGTTGCATCTTATATTTTAATCTACTTGAATGTATAATGGTACTGTATTTAAATTTTAATCATCATACTTTGATACTACAGTATTTTGATTTAACAGAGGGGTGTTAGAATTAGAAGAAAACATTTTTCACTTCTTTTATTTTGATGGGAGCACTTTTCTTTTTTACATGAAGTTATATCTATGCACTGATTATGTATCAAATGTAAGTTCGCAAGTGGTTATCAACGATAATATGGGGTAAGAGCTTATAATACGTGTGGTGACTGGTTGTTATTGTCAACATCATATATTGGACGAGGCCAATACTGATTCCCTCTTTGGTATCTTATTGAATGAAATAAAAATTAATTATATTGACTATTGCTGTTGATATTTGGAAGAGTAAACTGCTATAATTCCCATTGTCCAAAGTTTAATGTGTGCATGCCGAAATTGGACTTGCCATATACAAGGATTTATGGAATCTATATCCGCTAGTCCAGATCTGAAAATTTAAATTTGCGGGAGTATCTTTACCTACTTACCTACTCTTATCCGTTGTTCCCCATTTAAGGTATTATTTTATTTTTCTTGTAATGGAGTTGCCAAATCGATCAAGATTCATTGAACATGTAGCTGTCGATGACCTATATTTGAAAATTTTAATTGGCGGGATAAAATCCTTACGAATTTAGTAATTAATTAAAAACTTAGTTGTATTGGCATTTAATATATTTATTGATTTCTTAAAATTGGTTTCCCATAGAGAAAGGTTCATGAACCTTGTAGGCTATAAGAAGTGTATGCCCTAGAGATGGCATTCTCAACCTTATTAGAAAAAAACAAAAACTACAACACCTCACTTCTTTCTCAGCGTTTACAAAATGTAGAAAATCTGCACAGTATTTGTTCTCCGATCTTCAATTTTATTTTATGCATACATTTGTGAAGAATTGGTTGCTCATCTTGAAGAAGCAAGTCCAGGATCAGTTTCAAGTTACCATAGAGTGTTGTGAGGTAAAATGACAATGACCAAGTCTAGTTACTTACCCTTGAGTTTTGGTCATTGCTTCACAATATCTAGTCTTCAACCCTCGTTCAACATAATCCAGACAAGCGGTATACGGAAGGAGAATCGGCTCACTTTAAATGTCATTCCAGAAATATGACACATTTGGGCGACCTCGTAACAAAACCCTCGAGCCACACTATCTTGTGCATTGCGTGAAAAGTTAAAACACAACCTGTTGTTGACCATACCCCATCAATCATTTTCTTGTTCATCATATTCCACTGTCCGACTTGGAGCAATAAATCTCTTGCTTTACCACTTTCACTGTACTTCAGCCATGGGGCAGGAAGAACGCCAACCTCAACTTGCGCAAAATATCTTCTCTTCTCTTTTCCAAGAAATAAATAAATACTGAGCTCAATCTCATTTTTGGCCCACTAACGGAATATTTTCTGCAACACCCTTTCAAGGTAATCTTAGTTACTTTCTCAATCCTAGTCTGCTTTCGCATACCCTTTTTTTCCTTTTGGTTGATTTTTCATGTTTGCAGTATACGATTAGAAGTTTTGTAAATGAGTTACTGAACATTTTTTTATTATGTTCATGCGATGAATGTTGTGATCTAATTGTTCCTTATGATTCAACTTACAGATGCAATTCCTTATAAAAAAAACCTGTCTAGCAAGCACGTCGGAAGATCAGCCACTTCTGGTTTTTGGAAAAACTCTAGCCGACTATAAGATTGAGACAATGTTTTGTGGGTGTTATAATGAAGCCTTGAGGCGCACGGTCTGCATAACAACTTTGTACATGAAGGAAATTCTCAAGTTATTTCTACGAAAAACAAAACAAGTTATGTTCCTCCAGATTTAATAAATGATGGCAAGACCTTTGATTTTGGTAATCCAAGGAATCAGGAGAACTTATTTCTGAAGCTTGCACTTACTTGTGCAACAGTTGTTTGTTGCCGTGCTTCACCAAAACAGGAGGCTCTTGTAAGTACACTCGACTCATTTCACATCATTTTATTTTTGTAAATTGAACCTTTTGTTCTTGACATCGTTATTACTTGTGCACATTTCATTGAACAGTAAAGTAGTATATTTGCAGGTGTTGCAAGACTGGTGAAAGTAGGAACTGGTATAACCACGGTAGCTAGCCATTGGCAATGGTTCAAATGATGGTGCAGGCATCAAGAATCTGAAATAGTTAGTCGTATTAGTGGCGCTAATGGATGCAGGTTAGTGTCTAATAAGTTAAAGCATTATTCGCCGCATGTTTCTGTGGATCACCCTTGCACGAAGCAGTTTGGAATAAAAATCAAGGATAAGCTTGCTCAAGTTGAGGCTCGCATTCTTCCTGCTGCCCCATGGCTTAAGTACAGTGAAAGTGTTAGAGAGAGATTTCTTGCTCCAAGTCGGACAGTGGAACATGATGAACAAGAAAACGGTTGATGGGGTATGGTCAACAACAGGACGTGTTTTAACTTTTCACGCAATGCACAAGATAGTGTGGCTCGAGGGTTTTGTTACGAGGTCGCCAAAATGTGTCATATTTCAGGAATGACATTTAATGTGGGCCGATTCTTCTTCCGTTTACCGCTTGTCTGGATTATGTTAAACGAGCGTTGAAGACTAGATTTTCTGAAGCAATGACAAAACCCAAGGGTAAGGACTGACTTGCTCATTGTCATTTTGCCTGACAACAACAATTAACTCTGTGGTGTCTTGAAGTTCATCTATGAGACTGAACTTGGACTTGTTTCCTAGTGTTGCCTTACAAAGCATGTCTTTAAGATGAGAAAGCAATACCGGGCAAATGTATCCCTTATGATAAATGTGATGGTTGGTGGACAAAATATGTGATGGTGGATTTGGGTGCCATATACCTATCTAACTTCACGTATGAAAATTCTCTCATATGATATTTACTGTGTTCATTTAAAAAAAAAATGTTAAACCAATGGCAAAGATTCTTATTTTGGAAAATTCAACAGAATCCTTCATAGTTTGTGTTATTTTCCTATGTAGTTTATTTAGATGAGATGTTGATCAGGTGTACATATGTTGTGATTGTTCAGCAGACATGGAGATCTAGGGGTTATGTAGCGAATCATTTCTATGATCTTTTCGAATTTGATCATCATTGAATATCAAGATGCCCACCAATCATGGACCATAACGACCTTGTTCATTTCCTAAAACGGGTCATATGACCGTAACCCATAAAGTATGCGAGTAATGGATTTGTAAAATATAGGTCCGAGTGAAAAAGACATATGAAATATTAGCCATATATACCCTTTGCTTTAAACTTTATTCTTTATTATATCCTTTCTTTTCATATTTATTTTCTCTCTCATATTTAAAATTAATCACGAGAAAGATCTTAACTTCCGAAATATATGTCGGATTTTAATAAAATCTATAATTTCGGAAAGGGGTCGAAAATCTCTACAAAACAAGATCCATTGTTGATATGAAATTCGAAAAAAAAAATTAAAAAATCTGAAGCCACACGATATTACATTATGCACCCAGGTGCAACTTGGCCAAAATTCATTTCCTATAAAAATATTCATTATGCACCCAGGTGCAACATGATCAAAATTTATTTATATAAAAATATGCATTATGCACCCAAGTGCAACTTGGTCAAAATTTATGTGTACAAGAATATGCATTATGTAACCAGATGCAACATGCCCAAAGTTTTCCATATAAGAAGCAAAAAAATATACATGATGCACTCGGGTGCAACCAACCAAAACTTATTTACCGTCAGAATTATACAGTATGCACCTAGGTGCACCTTGTGTATTTCATGGATAAATCTAGGACCCACAATATATTTATAAACAACCTAAAATACTAGCTCGTGATCTCAAACAACAAAACCACCACAATTACCATCACATTCACCAAAAAAGCAATCTAAATAATAAAAAATGAGAGGAACAAAAGAAATCAAAATAATATACATTATGCACTCGGGTGCAACCTGACAAAAGTATATCTTTTTTTTTTTAAATATTCATTACGCACTTAGGTGCATCTTGTGTATTTTTATCCTAATAATCACCTTACAGAGTAGTCTAAATAGTGACTCAACTTAGATAAATGCGATAATCTACACTTCACAGGAACGGCAATGTTAGCATTGGCTCACCCACTATGTCAAGGTTGCCATCTACAAGTAAGGTTCTCTCAAGTATCATAAGAAGACTCACTGCACCGGAAGCAAAAGCATGTTTCACTTGTTTAATACGAGATATGCATCTGATAATTTCATATATACTTCAAATCAATGAAGTGAAAGAACGTACATTCATATGGACAGAGATATCAAATGTTGATTATGTCGCCATCCTACAAAGGGTGCTTTCAGCATTTCGTAACCTAATGGCTAATACCATCGTCTTACACTTTACTTCACAACAAATACCACCATCTTCTTCTTTTCCCATTAATTTCAGAACCGTTGGAAGCAACTAACCTCATTGGATGTTTTGTAACTCTTAAACCCATTCTACCACCCCAAGAGCCATAGCTAGCTGAAAGCAAGTGTTGGAAGTAAAAGTTAGATCATTCAGGAATTTGAACAAACGAATTGTGTGCGTTTTGCTGTTGATATAGGTATGAATTTGAGGTTGATATTGTTGACTTCTTTATGTTCTCAAGAGAGATTGAAATTGTTGAAAGGGGAATTAAATCAAAGACTTCCATTCGGATTGAGCTGTTTAATAGTAACTTCCTGTTTCTCATAACCAAGCAAATTAATTAAGCAGATCATAGTCATACATGGAAGATAATCTCTAGGGTCTCTACTAAAAGCAATTAAGCAACCTACTGTAAGTTTAACTTTGTTGTTTCAGCGTACATTTATCGAAATAGAAAATTGAACAAAAATGTTAGAATTCTAATCGAGTTCGTCAATCAATTGTTTACCGCAACTAATTTCAAATTTAGATCCTATTTAAATAATTTAACTATACCTCAAACCAAAATAATGTTCAAAGGATTAACCCTATTTCAGATCGGGAAGTAAATATAACAGTGGTGGATCTACTCAAGTAAATATAAACCCAAATTTCATGAAAAGAAATCAAAACAGAGAATCATCTTAAAATTTGTTGAACAAACCATAATTAATCAAATCGATATCAAAAGTAGAAAAAGATGTAGATGATTTCATCGTCTCTCGCTGTTTTCCAAGTATCGACGATAGCCTCTCTCGTCTCGACGGTAATGAGATCAGAATTCATCATCATCTAGTCTACAATTCAGTTCTGTAACTACTTAAAGGGTATTTTAGACTTGTCCTAGAAAATCAGATGAATTAAATTGGGTGATATATCCGATTTTGGATGTTAGAAAAGTATCTTAGAGATACTTGGATATTAGACCCAGACCAATATTTTACGCGTCTTTTAGACCCAGGAATTTAAATTTAGGACCTATTTAACCAAAAAACTGGTTCATTTCTGGACTCTAGTTGTAGAAAAAAAATCACATTGCTCTGAATGCCAACCCGAAATAATTAAGGATTTGCATGCGGTCATGACTACAAAAAAACTGATGATGTATATGAATGCCGCAACGCAGTAGTGGGTTCATGTTTGGTTGTCATCAACAATTTTTCGTTAATTAAAGTTCGATTAGTACATATAGATAACATTCTAGAGGTGGCTCATGCACATTACAAGTGCTAATCCTTTTTATGAAGGCAAGGAATGTATAAAACAAGAGATACTTACATGTGACTAATCATATTTATGCAAACTAGGATCACTACAATTTCTTAACATACTGTTCCCTGCCTTGGTTCCATAATTGGATGTTTATATTTCAGTTTCGACTTTATTGTAAAAATGTTTCGTTTTCAAGGAAGATGCGCACAAGAAGAAGTTAAAATGTAACCCAATAATACTTTGGGTTTATACTGGACATTATTGCCAATTTACAAGACTTTATATTATTAATATTACGATTTTTTCCGGTGTTAAAATTTACCAGAAGAAGTTAAAATTTACAAGACTTTATGCACCGGGTTAGAGACTTGTAAAAATTAATTATATTGACTATTGTTGTTGATATTTGGAACAGTAAACTGCTATAATTCCCAATGTCAAAAGTTTAATGTGTGCATGCCGAAATTGGAATTGCCATATACGAGGATATATGGAATCTATATCCGCTAGTCTAGATCTGAAAATTCAAATTGGCGGGAGAATCTTTACCTAATTACCTATTCTTATCCGTTGTTCCTCCATTTAAGGTTTTATTTTTTTCTAGTAAAGGAGTTGCCAAATCAATCAAGATTCATTGAACATGTAGTTGTCGATGAACTATATTTGAAAAATTGAATTGGCGGGATAAAATCCTTACAAATTTAGTAATTAATTTAAAACTTAGTTGTATGGGCATTTAATATATTTATTGTTTTCTTAAAATTGATTTCCCATAGAGAAAGGTTCATGAACCTTGTAGGCTATAAGAAGTGTATGCCCTAGAGATGGCATCCTCAACCTATAATCTCTTTACAAAATGTAGAAAATCAGCACAGTAGTTGTTCTACGATCTTCAAATTATCTTATTTATACATTTGTTAAGAATTGGTTGCGCATCTTGAAGAAACAAGTCCAGGATCAGTCTCAAGGTACCATAGACGTTGTGAGGTAAAATGACAATGACCAAGTCGAGTACCTTACCCTTGAGTTTTTTCGTTGCTTCAGAATATCTAGTCTTCAATGGTCGTTCAACATGATTAATACAAGCGGTATAAGGAGGGAGAATTGGCTCATATTGAATGTCATTCCGGAAATATGACACATTTGGGCGAGATCGTAACAAAATTCTCCAGCCACACTATCTTGGGCATTGCGAGAAAATTTAAAAGACATCCTGTTGTTGACCATACCCCATCAACCATTTTCTTGTTGATCATGTTCCATTGTCCGACTTGGAGCAAGAAATCTCTCTCACTCAACCACTTTCATTGTACTTGAGCCATGGGGCAGGAAGAATGCAAACCGCAACTTGAGCAAACTTTTCAAAGAATTTTATTCCAAAATCCTTTGCTTAAGAATCATCCAATAAGCATTAAAATACTGAGCTCGATCTTTTTTCTTCTCTTTCATAAGATCAGCCACGTCTGGTTTCTGGAACAACTCTAGCCGGCTATAAAATTGAGACTCTTGTCTTCTGGTCATCATAAATTCTCAAGTTATTTCTGAGAAAAAAAAGTTATGTCACATCAGCTTTAATAAAGGATGGCAAGTCCTTGGATTTGAATCTTACTGGGGAGAACTTATTTCAGAAGCATTCAATTAGTTGCTGCCATTCTTCATCAAAACAACAGGCTCTTGTAAGTACACTCAAATCAATTCACTTTTTTTAATATTTTTTTCTTCTTATTTTTAAATTAAACCTTTTGTTGTCGACATAGCTATTACTTGCACACGTTAATTTCACTGAACGGTTTAGGATTTGCAGGTGTTAAAAGACTGGTGAGAGTAGGAACTGGTATAACCACACTAGGTAGCCATTGGCAATGGTGCATATGATGGTTCATGCATCAAGAATCTGAAATAGGATTGGTGCTCAGGGAATGCAGGTTAGCGAGGTTAGCAATCTACCTGCCCCATGGCTTAAGTACAGCGAAAGTGGTAGAGAAAAGGAGATTTCTTGCTGCAAGTCGGACAACGGAACATGATGCACAAGAAAATGGTCAACAACAGGATGCGTTTTAACTTTTCACGTAGTGCCCAAGATAGTGTGGCTCGAGAGTTTGTTACTATCTCGCCCAAATGTGTCATATTTCCGGAATGACATTCAATATGAGCCAATTCTTCCTCCTTATACCGCATGTTGGACGAGCGTTGAAGACTCTAAATTCTGAAGCAATGGAAAAATTCAAGAGTAAGGAAACGATTTGCTCATTGTCATTTTGCCTGACAACAACAGTTCAATCTACGGTGACTTGAAGTTTATCTGAAAGACTGAAGTTGGACCTGTTTCTTAGTGTTGCCTTACAAAGCATGTTTTTCAGGTGAGCAAGCAATACCTGGAAAAATGTAAACATTATGATAATTGTGGAGGTTGGTGAATGAAATAAGTGATGGTTGATGCGTCGTCTATGCTTACACAGCTTGAGAACTATTTGTGGCTTGATATCTTTCTTATTGAATTTGTATATCATTCAGTCTTTTAAATCGTTAATGAGTTGTAGGGAGGAAAATTTTGTGATCTTAATATCCAGAAACTTATTATATTTCTAACTGGGAAAAATTATTCAAAAGGATGTCG
This sequence comes from Papaver armeniacum, assembly GCA_023531295.1. Lineage (NCBI taxonomy): Eukaryota > Viridiplantae > Streptophyta > Magnoliopsida > Ranunculales > Papaveraceae > Papaver > Papaver armeniacum. The sequence goes on along the minus strand of JAJJWW010001287.1, from coordinate 82,141 downwards.
TGTAAGTAATAAATGGCTCAGGGTCGTCTGCGACCTTCTCTAGTGTCTACTTGCGTCTTGATTTCATTTTTTAAACTTTTATCATGGCATAGTGAAAATGATAATCAAATCTAATTTGTTTTTGGGTAGGATACAAATGAAAGAACTACAGATGGATTTGGAACATGTGATAGGTCTGATTTCTGAAAAGGCATTGACGTCAACAGTTCTTTAAACGGTGATTCTGATTCTAATGAAGATGTTCAGCTGATTCGTTCTAGATGCCTATAGATTTTATTCCATTACTTGGAATGGAGTTGAAACAGAATGCGAGGCATACAGTTTCTAGTACAGAAGATTTGAGTTTGCAGGTTTCTTGTGAGAGGAATATTTCATCCTCAAACTAGTGCAGGGTTGTGTCGCGATCTTAGAACTGTCTCCTTTAATAAATCTTTTGCTGCAACTTTTAAAGTGTACTCTCTTGTGACCCTAAAAAGAGCTACGATATTCTCCGTGACAATTTTCAAATCTTGCCGGCTAATTAAGAAGGCAATTTCCGATTCTTCATATAAGAGGAACGGGTAAAAAAAAGAGGCAATGGGTGTTTACACATATAAGATTCTTCATCAACTCCTTTAAACTCCTAAGCCATGCGTCGCGCGGTGAGAATACCCACCCTTGGGTGAGCGTCCCCGCCCCCTTCAAAATTCTCCATTCCACTTTTCCTCAAATTATATGAATGTAACACTAAATAACAGTTTCGCTAAAAATAACGGCATAAACACACTAGAGAAAAAAACATAAGATAAAATTCCATTATTACGCTGAAAGAGAACTGAAACAAACTAAAACCCTAAAACTCGCCTCCGCCTCTTCGTTCTTTTCTTCGAGCAAACTGTGTCTGCCTCTCCACCACTTACACATCTCTGTACAAGTTTTACGGTAATCTCTTCATTGATTTACCCTTTTGATGTTACTAATCTCTTCTCGGATTTAATTTGTGAAACAAATGGTAATACGAATGGTAATCCCTAACCCCTATTCTTTTCCGCATGAAACAAAAATTGGGTTTGCATTTCTTCTTTTTCTCGATTTTGATTTGTCTATGTTTTATATGCAGTGGGTTGCAACAGATTCAATCTATAAACACTGTTCTTTATTTGATCCTAAATATATTTGATTTGCTCAGCTGTACATCTATATGCGGATGTTCTTTGTTGTTTCCAAGTTAATCTATGAGCCATTGCGGGTGCGATTTTATTTAAGAGATCAACCTGTAAGTTTTTTTTTTCCTTTAATCCTAACCCTTTTGTATATCATGTAAGTTTTGTTGTGTCTTTTCTTCTTCGTATTCTCATTCCTATTCTCATAACCCAGATAGTTATGATCAATAATTTTGTTTTTTCTGTTTTGATTATCAATTTGTTGTTAATTTAATTTTGCAGGTACAATTTTTATTGAAAATGTATGGATAAACCATTTTTGTTAGTTAGGGTTTCTGATAAGTGGGTTGCAAACAAATTCAATTTAGGGTTTAGGGTTTCGTCGATTGAAGGAAAGTTTGGGTATTTGATACAGTGGGTTGCAACAGATTCAATCTATGAACATTGTTATTGTTTGATCCTAAATATATTTGATTTGCTCAGCTGTACATCTATATGCGGATGTTCTTTGTTGTTTCCAAGTTAATCTATGAGCCATTGCGGGAATATGCGGACACTGTTTGAATTATAGCTTCCTTCATAATATATCTAAAAGTATAAATATTTCTTCTGCTCAGTGCTCTTCGTTTTTCTGCATTCTCTTTGATTGATTTTCAGAGTAGTGATTGCGGGTTTTAGATTCATGGAACAAAAATTTGGCTTTACTTGGTTTTTTATTACTGACTAGGGATTGTTCTCTACTCATTATTGATTATAAAAAAAAGTTTCTGTTTTTCAGGTAAAAGAAATCCACCAAACAACTAAACCCTAATCATGAACAAGGTAATCCATCTTTTTTTATCTTACTATTAGGGTTTATCAAGGGTTTATCAAATTTGAGGTTTTTTGATGATTTCATTTAGTTCTTTCCTCTATTTATCAGCTCTGGCATTTTGATTCGTAAGTTGAACAAGGTAATCCATCTTTTTTATCTTACTATTAGGGTTTATCAAATCTGAGATCTTTTGATGATTTTATTCAGTTCTTTCCTCTGTTTATCTGGCCTATTGGGTAATATGGGTTTAAGAATAAGGAGCTTAATGTTTGCTGGATGATATATTGATCATCGCAGTTGAAACACTATCCGTCTTTGTGGTTGTTCATTATCTGATCACGTTTTATGAAATGATAGATTTGGACCACACAACATATATCAAAATTGAATTCATTCTAGTTTCTTTCTATACATTATTTCAAGCTTGAAGGATGATAAATTCAGTACCTTCTATTTTGGATTTTATTAGAAATTTTCAAGCTTGAAGGATGATAAATTCAGTACCTTCTTGTTGATGGTGGTTTTTAAACAAAGGGTAAAATCGTAAAACCCCAAATAACCTAATGTCACCAAAGTGACACATTTATTAGGACATTTAATGCATGTAGTCAGTAATTAATAGGGGTATTTTTTCAAATTAGGGTTACAACGAACAAAACCCTAATTCCCCTCCGTGCCAATGACAAATCATGCCAGCCACACCTAGCCCAAGCTAGCCGAACCTCTGTGCCAATGGCAAATCATGTCAGCCACACCAAAACGCGCCAAAGCATGCCAACCAAGCTAGCCGCACCTCTGTGCCAATGGAAAATCATGCCAGCCACACCAAAACGCGCCAAAGCATGCCAACCATTTTGGCCGCACCTCTGTGCCAATGGAAAATCATGTCAGCCACACCTAGCCCAAGCTAGCCGCGCCATGCCAAACGCACTCTTCCTTGGCCCTTAGCTACGCTAATCACACCACGCCAAGCCAAACACACTTACCTTGGCCCTAGCCGCACCTCTGTGCCAATGGCAAATCATGCCAGCCACGCCAAATGCGCCAAAGCATGCCAACCATGCTAGCCACACCTCCGTGCCAATGGCAAATCATGCCAGCCACACCTAGCCCAAGCTAGCCGCACCTCTGTGCCAATGGCAAATCATGCCAGCCACACCAAAACACGCCAAAGCATGCCAACCATGCTAGCCGCACCTCTGTGCCAATGGCAAATCATGACAGCCACACCAAACGCGCCAAAGCATGCCAACCATGCTAGCCGCACCTCTGTGCCAATGGAAAATCATGCCAGCCACATTTAGCCCAGGCTAGCCGCGCCATTCCAAACGCACTCTGCCTTGACCCTAGCTCGCACCAAACCATGCAACCTAGGCCAAATCGGCCACGCATGCCATTGGCACATACCAACACGCTCACCGGTAGCTTTTCCTGCCAGGACACGACCCAAATTGGCCACGCATGCCATTGTGTAGTGTTTCTATGAAGAACAAGACACCAAGGAAGGTGATGTCAAGGAATTATCTTTTGTTTGAAGTAATCTTGAGAGGTGTGTCGTTTTCAATTATTCACAAATTAAGTTAACGAATTGATAATTGCATATCCATGTGCACTTGTACTTCAAAAACAGACCAATAATATTTGTTAATCGACCATATCCTATTATTAATGTATACTTTGTAGCATATGCTTAAATTTTTCAAACAAAGTGGATGAAACAACCTAATCAATCAAACATTTGATTCTCCACATAATGAGAATTTGCAGTATTTTAGTACTATAAGTAATGCACCACCGAACTTTCTTAGTTATAAAGTCAAAATCCATCACTAACCTTATTAGCTAAACTCAACCCATCATTAGTTTTAATCTTTTTTTCCCACCTAATTAATTAGGAAATAAGCAATGGATCTATACGCAAGCGGCTCGGCATTACGGTTCTGGCCCGCAAATGGCTTGCGTGCTCGGCATTTGGGTTCCACCGGATATCTATGGTCATAAGATAAATGTACTTAATTTGAGATCTGTGATAACAAATCTTGAGCTAATTAATTTCGTATAAGCGAGGATTCATTTGGTGATTAAGTGGTACGTAGTACCTAGTAATCAGGTTAGTTGTCAGTTGCAAGATGCGACTAATCAATCCCTCATATGACTGCAGCATTACTAAGTAATTGTCAGTTGCAAGTGGTGATTAAGTAAGTATAGATGCAGATTTAGATTTCTTTCCTTGAATTTATTGCTGGGTAATAAACCCGTACATCTTCATTAAGGCTTTTAGGATCTCATGGACAACAGGCGAGAAGATTGAGGATTAGATCCTTCCTTGGAGGTTAACAGGTAGCACTAGCAGGAGGTAAGTGCAACCAGAACCTTTGCGACACAAGTAGATGTGGAAAAAGGAGTTTTACTATTTTTGCTTTCATTGAGAGCCCAAAAAAAAAGAAGTTTCACTATTTTGCTTTCTTTTCAGTGAGAAAAACGATTTCACTAATTGCTTTCATTGAGAGTTGAACTCAAGACCTCCCGCTTACTAAACGGGTGCTCTAACCAACTGAGCTATGAAAGCTGTTGTTTGTGAAGATGGGAGGCTGTTTGAAGCCAATCTCCAGACCCTATGCTTTATGACTGGCGGAATGCAATAACTGAAACCGACATGAATGCTTAACATAAATCGTAAAATGATCCAACAAGAAACAAGCTAAAATCTTCTGACTTCAAATTTATCCGGTGAGTCATACTTCCTCAAGTATGTGTTGTCAACCCACAAGTCTGAGTATCACAAGTCTGAAGCCTGGCAAAGTGGTGCCAGAACAAATATCTAGTTTCCAATGTTTCATGCATGTTACTAAGTTTTAACTATCCAATTTATTTACTGGAAAAATTCGATATTCTTTGGCTAATCCGTACGAAAACTCCGTTATTCCTCCCATGACAAAATTCTCCGGTTACTCTCATGAGTCTCATCCACATGATTGACAACGGAAAATTGGTCATTTGTTCAAATATTTTTAAAACATGGTTCTAATGAGCGAGTAAAAATTAGTATGGGTTAAATGAAAAAAAAAAAAAAAAGCAAAAATGAAACTGGATTCATCCTGGCTTAAACTTAAAAAAAAAAAAGTGAAGATGAAATTGGATGCATCATGAAGTAAATTAAAAATAAGAAAAAATATTTGAAAATGGGTAGGATGAAACTGGTTATATCCTGGTTATTTTTACACTCTCGTTCATTTGAACAATCTGGAAATTTCCGAGGAACCCAAGTCTGGTTCCTCTCTCTTTTAGAAACCCATCATTAAGATGGTTTATGTGTGTAGCCCAAAATATATAATGTACGGCTAAGATTATTAGTTTTAGATTTGATTTATAATTCTATATTTTCAGATGGACTTATTTAACCTTCATTTGTTAATTATTATTAACAAAAAAAAATTATAGAAACAATCGCTGATCTGGATAGTGGTCAATTAGTGGGCGTTTTTTGAGGGCAGTTTTCTTTTTAATCTCTAAATATGGATCTACTTCGAATTAGCAAAGAGTATCCAATGGTTGTGCAGACCTCTTAGCTTAAATATGGATCTACTTCGAATGAAACTGTTTGGTGGTCCTTCCAACCAGTTTTCTTGGCCAGTGGTATATGGTCAGATCGCTTAGGTTTGCCTTGTTATCGTTTAAAGGTTAATGTCCCCCTCCATTTTCTGTTTTCCATTTTCTTTTTCACAAAATTGGTCAAAAAGACCAAAAACAAGAATTCCTGGGTGAAATAGATTTCTAGGTTTAGATCTTTTGTTTATATAGCCAAATATCGAAAAATATTATTTAAATAACCAATTTGGATATTTCACCCGGAAAAATAAAAAAATAAAATGTGTTCTACCAAAATTAACCCTCAACCTATTAACCAACGTTTTTAAACTCACCCAAAAACAACTTCTACTCTTTTTTTCTCTTCGTCGCTTTCTTCTTCTTCTTCATAACTATTTTTGGTTTTGATTTGGGATCAATTTTAAGAGCTCGATCATCAATCATGGTGTTTATACTTTTTTGAATCGAAGTCAAGCAGTATTTTAAGAGCTCAATCATCAATCATATCACCAAAATCAGTAAGTTTGAATTTTCAATTTCAACAAGCTTTGCTGATACGATTTCGTGTCATTCATCCAATTTTAATTCGATTTTGGTTTAATTGTTGTAAAGTCGTTACATTTGTGTTGATTTTGGGTTCAATTTTCATATTTTTGTTAATTTTTGGGTTCGAGTTGGTGATTATCCGGGGTTTTACTAATAACCAATTTTTGGGTTTAGTTGGTGCTTCTAAACTTTGATTTTGTTTCTATGCGGTCGATTGATTGTTCATCGAGAATAAGATGATGCAACTAATCAAATCGTAGACTAAAGCTAGGGTTTGTATGAAACGATGTTGTTGACACAACAAACAAAGGGGATCTGAAATTGAATCCTAGAGGAGGAATCGATGGAATAATTGAAGTGGTGTTAGGGTGTCCGAATTGCGAGAGATGGGTAATAGTCGAATTTGAATTTAAGGATGGTGAACTAAGGTTTCAAGAAGAATTGAAAGCTGTTGTTGAGATATGGAGTTGATTAACACTGTGTGGAAGAGAATGTGTGAATGGCGGGGCTTAGAAGATGTGTTGCAATTGCTTTGGAGTTGAATGAACGGATGGGATTCTAAGTTCTGAAATTCTTGGTGTATGGCTGGTGTTGTGAAATTGCATGTGAGATTATGGAGTTGTGGGCTGCGAAGGTTAGTGATAGGCTGGTGTGGTTTTGGTTAAGCTCAAGTGGTTTGAGTTACAGGGAAGTGCAAGAAGAGAAAGGAAGCTGCACTTGAGATGGTGAATGAATAAATATAGATGTATGTTTAGGTTGCGATTTGCAAGTGAGATGGAAGCGAGGAATGAGTTGTTTGTCTTTGCGGTGATGTCTTGACCGAATCTTGTTTGAATGCGGTTGCAGGCTTGCGGTGAGGCTTTGGTGGAGTCGGGTGGATGGATGCTGTGGTTTTAGTTTGAGATAGAGATGTTGGTAGTGATGACAAGAACAGGTGATTGCAGCTCAGATGGAGATGAGTAGGGTGTTGATGCAGTTGACTTGAGAAACCAATTGATGAAATGGAATTGTGTAGTTTGAAGGGGTCAATGGCCATTTGCGGAGTCATAATGAATCTGTGGTGATGCTCGGTGTTTGCTTGCAAAGAACGATGGTTGCGGTTGAGCGATACGAAAAATGTGAGAAAAAGGAAGTAAAGAACACAACTTAAGAACATCTCCGACCTTTAGTCTGTGTAGCTTTTTTACCATGATATCTTTATTATTTTATTCTTCTCTGCCGTCTCTTGTTGCACATTTAAGATTCATTTACAACAATTATATTTTCGTAACTAGTATTTACCTTGGATTGTTTCTTTTGTTCATAAAAACATATTTTATGGAATTATTTTTTCAAGTATTGCTCTTCGAGTTTATAGTATATACCTTATAGTCTTATATGTTGATTTAGTTTAATTGTACATTCCCTTCAATGTTCACTGTAAAAATTGAATGTGTTGATTTAGTTTAATTGTACACTCTGAAAACAGTTTTGTACGGGCTAGGATGTAACCGGGTTTCATCCAAGCGTGGTTACATTCTGACAAAAAATTGCAGTTTTGTACAGGCTAGGATGTAACTGGGTTTCATCCAAGCCTGGTTACATTCTGACAAAAAATTGAAGTTTTGTACAGGCTAGGATGTAACCGGGTTTCATCCAAGCCTGGTTACATTCTGACAAAAAATTGCAGTTTTGTACAGGCTAGGATGTAACCGGGTTTCATCCTGCATATTCTGGAAAAAAAATGAGATTTTTGGCCGGGGTGAAACTTGTTTCATCAAAAGTACTTCCAAATGAGTATCCAACATTAATAATTTTTTAAAAACAACCTAAATACATCAAAATAATTTAGTCTTCCTTAATGCAGCCTATTATCTTTCCGTAAATACCAGTGAACCCAGCAGCTCAACTGTCGGTTTCATGTTTGCTCGGAACATTTTTTTTCCTTCCTTTTCGGCATCCACATCATCCATATTCCGGGTGCTTGATTCAATACCCACGTTCACATCATGCTTATTCTTGATCCTTCTTTCAGCACCATCATTCTTCTTACTCTTCTTGCTACTGCTTCCTGCAACAATTTGGCATAAAACCAGTTAAATCATATTTTAAAATATGGATGAAACTCAATTACATCCCATATTTAATGCTAGATGAAAACCAGTTTCTGCAGGTATCAGATGAAACCCAGTTACATCATATATATAATAGTTAGATGAAACCAAGTTTCTGCAGGTATCAGATGAAACCAACTTACATCCTATATATTATACATGTTAACATGGTCTAAAGAATCAAATACAAGGAGTTTACGCTGATATAGCCGCTGTTATTAGTCTCATAATCACACCAAATTAAGACCACCGAAATATGCAAACCATCAAACACTTCTTAACACCCTAGTACAGATCTTCATCCACATATTAAGCAAGATGAAATTAGTTTCAACATGTAACACAGATCTTCATCCATAAATTTATTATAAAATCCTAGTACTCATACTAAATCATCCCAGTTAGACATGTACACTGGATGAAACCAGTTCCATCCACACCAAAAACTCCCAGATTAACACTGGATGAAACCTGCTGAAACAAATTCAACACTAAAATAAAACCAAATTCACCCAATTTCACTTTAACCAATTTAACATTGAAAATACTTAAATAACCAGATGCAAACCAATTTCGTCTAACACATACTAATTGAAATGAAAATAAAAAAAATAATTCCACACAGAATGGTACTGAAATGAAAATAAGAAGAACCAATTCAACAAATTAATCATGAAATTATGTTAATAAGAACAAAATAGAGTTAGGGTTTGTAAACTTACTAGTTTTAGGAGACATTCAGTGGATCAATTGAAACCGAAACTCTTCCAATAAACTGAATGGTGAAAACCCTAATTCTCAGAAACTGATTTCCAGGTTGATGGTGTTTGACATACGATTGATGAAACCCAATTTTCTGGTAGTGTTGATGATTGTGAACCGGTGGATGAAACTGATTTTGGGATTTTGAATTTATTTATGAGACGGTGGAGGAATTTGATGGTGGAGGAGAAGATGAAGATGAAAACTCTTTAGGTTTTCGGGGGAGACGGTGGAGGAGAAGATGAAAACTCTCTCGGGCTTTCGGGAGACACGGTGGAAGAACTTTATGGTTTTGAAAACTTTTCTGTGAGAAGATGAAGACACGGTGGAGGAGAAGATGAAGGGTAGTAACGTCTCTCCCAATTAAAATTTTCTTTTGGACATTTGACCCAGACCTAATTCCTACCAGTCCATATGGCCCAGAAAAAGTTCCGTTTTGGCTATATAGCCCATTTTCTGTTTCTTTTTCTTCTCAATAAATTTCTCCCTTTGGGGAGTTTCGCAAAAAACAAAAAGGTCATGCTCTAAGAGGGACCTTACTCTCATGGGCGTCACTTTTTAAACCCAGTCTAAGAGGGAATTCAACTGGAATGTAATTTTTCTCTAGTTTGTAAGTAGCTATTATGTACATTCCTCCTCTTCTAATAAAATCTTCTTCTTCATCCAAAAAAAGAAACAACAGAAGCCATTTAACATCGGAAGTTTGATACGTTACAGACTTTACGGGAAGGTGTTTGTGTGACATATAAATGATGGAGCTCACTTCTCTTCTCAGCATTCTTAATAATTTGGTGTCTAATCCCGAAATCGAAGATGAGCTTGTTTTGCGGGTTGGCGACAAAACTGGTTCTTTTCAGTCAAATCTGCCTATTTAGCTGATTATAATATAGATACTGCGAAGGTCTTTCCTAGAAAGAAAATTTGGTCTAGATGTTGGCCTCACAAGGTAGGTTTCTTTTTGTGGTAACTGGTGCAATGCAAGCTCTTAACTGTTGAAAATTTGCTCATGAGAAGAAATTGCGATCTAACTTTGTTGGCTTGTTGGCAGGAAAAACTTTTCTCCCTTGTGGTCCTTATGTTTTGGGATTGTCTTTACAACAGCCAAATTTGGGTGCATTTCTCGACTCATTTAAATAGGATCCTAAAACAAGATTGAAGTCGGTAAATAAAAAAAAACTAGAAACCACTACAGTTTCTCAAGAATACTTTGTTTTAGAATACCAGTAGTAGTGAAAAGAAGTTCTGATCGACATGGGTAACCGGTTTCCTTTATATATAACAATACTATCGTACGGGGAAACAATGTAATTTTGTAGCTGCGACACTTGAAAATTCTGGTGTTAGATACAGAGGGTTGAATGATGGAAGGACGCGGTCTCTAATTTTAGAAAATAATTTTTAGTTATTTTCAAGTACCTGAACTAGTCAGACATCATTGATCTGAATCTTCATCCAGCTTTCTATTCACTAATACGATAACCTAGCTAGGTGATGGAAGTATTTGTTGTAGTTTTCCCTACCTCGTCTGAACAAAAACAAAACTTAAGATGGGCGTGCTTCCATGTTCATTAATTCCTGCAAGAGCTGAAAATCTGAATGAAACATATATACCAGTTTATGCTTATTTAGAGCCTGGAGCACGCCCCAGCCAGTCTTAAATTCGGTCACAGTATAAAAGAGTGTTTGGTGGCAGAAGCAAGACCTACCCGCAGGCCATCTCTAATGACCACCGATTTCCTAAATTTCACATCTTGCGTTTGAGTGTGATAGTGTGCTCTCGGCTATGCGTGGTTAGCCGAATCATGAAAGGGGGAATTCATTGAGTTGATGAACTGGAGAATGAGGTGAATAATCAATGTACGGTATATAATCAAATAGCGGGAACAACTTTTGACAGCTTTACACATAACCTTGATGATGTCTAGTAAATGACATCACGTATCAAATGTTGGGTTTGCTTGCATCAATATTGCTAGAGTATTATGAGCAATATAAACTGACCATGTTTTTACTCTTCTACGTACAAAAATGAAATACAACAAATGGTCGCGTTTTAAAATACTGCGAAAGTTCAGCAATTAATAATTTGATCGATTCTCGTATCTATCCCAACAGTTTAGGTGTGTGCAAGTCGAATACAAGTCGTCTATGATTAGGTTGTTAAGTATACAAGTCGTCTTGTTTCTCTCGATTATGGACAAGTCGCCTGAATGTATATGCCAGTAAGTCGGTCTTGCATTTATTTTTGACTAGTAAGGACACATGTGCGATGCACATGCTCAAATTTTACTCATCCAACAATACTAAATTTGAAAGTCATGAAATTTTTTCCTAAAACAAAAATTTATTATTCTTATTTGTACTCGTTACGTAGATAATTGAAAGAGTTTTTCAAATATATAATTTTTAAAAAAATCCGATGTATATTTTGAAAAATATTAAGTTTTTAAAAATTTTGATCTATTTTTAAACCAATGGTATTTATGTAAATATGTAAAAAATGGGGACAACTAAGTAATTTAGGGGGTCTCCTACCAAAAAGAGCTCTTTTCTTTATATTAGTGTAAGATAAATAGCACAAACAAAATTTATAAATTGTGAAAATGGTTTTGATCAATGCCAGTAAGTCTTGTATTTTACGGTCCCTATCTTGAGTGTTCTTTATCCAGTACAAAAACCAAATGGTCTTGCTGGATTAAAATCTGTCTCCCCAAAGAGGGCAAAAGCTTTAGATAAAGATTTCCAGCTTCACTTGATCTTCCAAGGTTAAAAGAAAATGAAAAGAGTCTGAGAAAGCAGCAAATTGATCTAGAAAATATAACACCGCTATTTCCATGTCCATGTGAAGAGGAGCCAAGATGCTAATTCTGAAAATGATGATCCTGGTAGGAGGAATCTGGTAATAGTATTGCTTCAGCTAAAGTTCGCAGTCTATCTGAGCCTCCAAACGGTGAACTTTAGCTGACTCTGTATCCAACTGCATTCCGAGGTCGTCTATCTGAGCCTCCAAACGGGAAACTTTAGCTGATCGTGTGAGTCTGAGGTTAACTATTTGACCCTCCAAACGACGAATTTCATCTGATTTTTGACCCTCCAAACGACGAATATCAGCTGATGATCTAAAATTAATTCGGTCTTATTTTGGGATGATGATATTAGACTTTAGGTCTTAGTTTGTGAATACCGATTCTGAAACAAATGGGGAAATATGTCTAGAATTAATGGATCTGCGAAATACTACTACTATTTACTGGACGATGAAGGAAATCAAATAAACGTGACAAAGAATATCTTGTTGCGAGAATATAGCGCACCATATGATTTGTTGGAGGCTGCAGGTTGGGTCCCACCTCTAACGAAATAGTTGGGAAGTCAATAACCAAAACAATCCTTACGACCAAAAAAAAAAAACTTCCTTACAACCAAATGATATTCTGATCCAAAATTTAGTGCGGTACCGAAATCTGTCCTACAGTCCCAGGCCGAAAAAATCGATCATGTATCTAATTGTTCGAAAATTTACAATAGAGTGATCGAAAATCTAATAAGTGGTCTACATTTGTGCAGCCAACAATGTGATATTTGCCTCGCCGGCATATATATATATATATAATTAATAAATCACAAGAACATTACTTTTTATTTTTCTTTTTTACGTTTTTCCCGCTCTCTCTTTCTTTCCTATCTTTTCTCTCTGAAACTTCCCAAAACAATCCTTGATTTCCTCAATTTCTTCCGAATTTTTCTTGATTTGTTTGGTATGATCTGATATTTCAGATCTGCCAGGCATATCAGATAATCTTATGTAAATTATAAATAAATAAACCGTCACTCTCTTTAAGTGATTTAGGTTTTAGTTTGTTTCAATCATCAATGGCATGTAGTTCTTGCCATTTAGACGTTTTCTCATCGCTAATGGTTTATATTGGCCATTTAGTTGTTTTCCTATCTGTATTAACAACGATCTTTGATATACTCTGCAACAATTTGTTAAAGTGTGGTCATATATTCAAGTATATTTTAGGAGATACTTCATTCAAACATGGTATGAATCCTTTTATGCAAGATCAGTGACTGCTGGTTGTAACTACAATTCTATGGGCGATTTTCTTCTTCTTAACGGAGAATCAGAGTATGAAGACTCACAAATTATGGGCGATTTTCTTCTTTTTAATGGAGAATCAAAGTTTGAAGACTCCCAAATCAAAATCAAGATGGTTGAATTTAATTTCAAAAACCATTTGTCGTAAAGCATCGATTTCCTCTTGGAATTACATGCAATTAGTATGTATGATGTACTCTAGTTCCTTTGTAATAGGAATTTTCATCATCACTTGTATTATTTTTCGTTTGAATCTGATGTACGAATTGTTTATTGTTTATTAATCAAAAGTTCGTTTATTTCCTTTAAAAAAAAAATTAATAAATCATAATCCAATTTATTTATTTTAAGAAAAAATGTCCTCCATTTGTCCAAAATTAGATGAGCTAGTTGTAATTTGCACAGTTCTTAAGGAAGTGAGGAATTCCGAGTATGTTTAATTATTTTTTACAATTATAACCTTATGGATAATAACTAATAAACCTTAGAAATGATTTATCTCTTAAACTATATCACAGTTTTTTGTAAACTTTATGTCGTTGAAAAGCATTTTAAAACGCCTACGTAACAAATATAAACAGGCCTATCAAATTATACAATTTTCTTATAGTAATAATAATCAATTTAAATGGTAATTTTAGAAATACTTAAACGACATAAAAACTCAGCTATTTATGGGATAAAAAAAAACCAACCAGCTCATCTAATTTGGGACGAAGGGTATTATTATTAGATTGTTGTAAATCATAAATAGTGTGATTAGCAATCATTAGCTCTTCGATGTATCAAGTGACGCAGGTTCTGGGGTACCAAATGACGCAGGTTCGTGACCTCAGATTCTGCCACGTGTAATTGCTAACCATTTTGTCCTCTTGAAAAGTGGTTGATATGTCAATGACGAGTTACCTTAATGTCTGTTGTCTCTTTTAAGTTTTACTGTTTATCATAACTGCAACTTCATCAATTAGTTTACCAATCAGTTTACTGATCGAATGAGAAAACAATTGATAAAATTAATAGAATTTCATTTCCGGAGACGAAGTGGAAATATAGTACATGGAAATATTCCTAATTGTACATGATTTCCGATACATTTGTTTAGAAAATATTAAAATATACTATATCTATATTATAAGGGACAATGGTGTTTTTCTATTTGGACGGAGATCTACAATTTGGACACATAAAAGACGGCCTAGATTAAGACACATATTTAAGTTATTCAATTACATTTCTGGGATATAAAGAATGGTCCAGATTGAGCTACATATTTAAGATTTTCAATCTATATTTTAGGCTTATAAAGAAGGGTCCAGATTAATTCACATATTAATTTTACCCAAGACAATAAATTTAGACTTTTAATGTGCATTAGTCACTCATTTATTTGGTGTTTTTCATTTTCATCCTTTGCATAACTCTATTCTCAAGGTATGATTCACTATTTTTTGGTTGATTGAGATAATTGTTGTTAGCTTTTCCATTTAATTTATTGTTTAACATCAATGGATTCATGGAGTTTGATTTCTCTTTGTTTTTTTTTCATTAATATTGTATTTTGTTATCTTAATTTTGTTTTTCATTTGCAGTCAAAAGATACTGATTAGATACGATTGCCATCTATTCATTTTTATTCTTATGTTGGTGTTTTTTTAATACCATACCATTTAATTTCTCTTTCTTATATTTTTTATTTTCTATGGACAACAAATTGTCCAATTAGACTTTGACTTTTTCAGGCCAAAATCAGAGGATTTACATGGAGTGAAAATAAATGACGAAGAAAACGATGGTTTCATTGTTATGCCCTTAACTTGGGTCGATAAATAACATTTTTTAACTATATTGCTAATGTTGTTGGAGAGTTCAAACTCTTAGTTGGATTAGATTCGTGTACATGTTGGTATCAAATGGATTAAAGTTTCTTGATTATATTTGTTATTCTTCTAATTCTTTGTATCATGTGATCACCTTGAAATTACATCACTTCATATTTAACCTTTTGATGGTTTACAAAGTGAGTATTTGTGTATCTTAAATTCTTCATGCATAGTCAAATAATGGTTGTATGCCGTTGGCATCAAAAAATGGTTAGCAGGCCATCTTCTAATTTCGGGAGATTGTTTTTAATCAATGAAGAAAGCGGTTTAGGGAGCAATGCAGTGATGCAAAATGTCTTTTTGTGGGATGCGTCATTAAACCTATATGCTTGGACTACACAAATTGCCATTCCATGTATTTTATCTTTGACGCAAATGGAAAAGTTTTGGTATTCCAGAAAGGTACAAGTCTGATTTTTGCTACAAGATGTGGTTCATATGCACATATGTGATTGCCATGACCAAATTGTCGAGTTTTCTAAAGACTATCTTGGTTTAAGAGAGCTTAGTGCATAAGAACCCATCTAGAACTTGCATCCAAAGATACCATGACTAATACTTGATCCACATCTTCTAATTTTTGCTAGAAGATGTGGTTCATATGCACATATGTGATTGCCATAACCAAATTGTCGAGTTTTCTAAAGAATATCTTGGTTTAAGAGAGCCTAATTAGTGCATAGGAACCCATCTAGAACTTGCATCTAAAGATACCATCATTAATACTTGATCCATCATGTACCTATCTTTTATTTTAAGCATATCATTTAGTACTTGAGCTTCTTCTATTTCATCGAAGATACCGACTAGCTAGCCAAACTCTTATAAATATCTTACACTTAGTAGAAGTCGATTAAGGAATATTTTAATATTCAGCTATAATGTCATGTTCACTTTGTGCTAGCAATAATAAAATTATGGTTGTTTTAGGTCTCTTACATACTCTTGGGTCAAAGTGTAATATCAGTTCTATTTGCAACTTTTCATACCTTTGGTATTTAGACTAAGTCTCTTATTACTTTTAGGTCTCAAATGCATATGCTGACAAAGAACGACTCTCCTACACATGTATCATTTATCAATTCATGTATTAAAAGGGGAGATTTCTTTTGTTTGGATCTGCCATTTTATTTAATGCGAGTCTTTCACTATTTAGTAAAACGATAAATTTGTGTTATTAATTTGCAAGGAAAAGCATCTTTGGACATATGATGTATGCAATTTCATCACGCGCATCACTTCTCACCGCTAAGAAAGATTCAATTCTCTTCACATCACTAATATCCAAGGGAATGATGTAGGATTCAATGTTTTACATTTTTGTCTTTCTTTTTGTATTTTTTGTTGGGCGTTTTTGACATGTTAGTTTAAACCATAAATGTATAGTCTTTATAAGGAGACTTCATAGTGTAGTGTAACGTCTCCCAAACCGATTATTGTAGGGTATGATGATTGTCAATTACCATATTTTTGCAAATGACATGTTTAATGGCCGTAAAATGACTGGCCGTAAATTATATTAACCAACGGATTAAATTTTTTTACCACAGGTTCGAGTATTGCTAATGTGTAAGCAGGCCAATTATACATTGATATAAGAACACAGTCAATATTTGTTTCTGAAAACAGTCAGCGTTTCCAAGAATTAATGCAGATATAACACTTTTCAAGGATACGAAAGAAGGGTTCCCAACTCTGATTCAATTTTTCAAAATTTCGAAAATAAATTGTACTAAATTTATTTTTAGCACAAAATGACAATCAATTTAAAACATTGGTCATATATAACCACACCAAAAACAACTCATAGCCCCGTGCCGTTACGGCACGGGTCATATCCTAGTATATATATATATTAAAAGTGTTTTATCCCACTAAAATATTTAAAAAGTTTAACTATTTTTGGGAACTACTAAAGTCATGTACTAAAATTGTGAATATCATACTCTACATTCTTTGATAAAGGTATATAGGAAGAAATCGCATTGAAAGTAGATATCCACCAATATATAGGGACTACATTTTTTTCACTTTTCCGCCTTTATATTAGGGTCGGAGGGAGTAGTTTGTTCTTTTTTTCTATTTTTTCTTTTTTAATTTAGCGAGAAACGAACCCCTTACTTATAACTTGAAAATTCGACTTCAGGCCCACTAGACTAATCCCGTTAATTAGGATGTAATGTCCAACAGAAAGGTAAAAGTTATATACTAACTGTTAAGTGATTTTTATCTATGCGCTTTCTCCTCGTCTCATTTGAGTTAGTTATTTGATTTAGTATCATCATACATACTGAATCATTATTAATTGAAAGAGCTAAGGTATTCAAAAAGGTGGAAGCACATATTTCTTTATCGGTGAGTGCAAAGTTCATGTCAAACATATCTTGAGCTATTTGGCCAGACTCTCCTTAGCACGACCAATTTGCGCATGCATATGCCTAAAGGTTTGCTTATTCCATTTTGGGAAAATTGGGAATATGTCCCAGTTTCACTAATTCGTTTGGGGATCTATCCCATAATGGTAAAAATTAAGGAATCTATCCCACCCGTTAAAATCAACTGTTAAATAGTCAAACTCGTGAGTTGACTGGTCAAAATATATCCTACTGAGATATCAAGGCATAATGAATTTACATATTCTCCATTATCAATTCATCTCCATTTTGTTTGTCTTCAACCAGTAGCCATGGCAGCAGCTTGAAAGCTCTGTATGCATCCTCAAGTAAGACATGATTCCATCTTCATGTCAGATATGATCAGACTTCAAACAGTTATTATCATTACCCTTACTGAAGATTATCATTACCCTTATTGGGCCGACCGAGCGTAGCGAGAGTCCTTTATATGGCCACTTTTTTGTAAAATCTAAGTGATCAATTACCACAAAAAGATTGGAAATGGTTAGGGCCGAAAAACCAAAAATGTCCCTCCCTTTTAGTCCAATTACTATAACTCCTTGTGTATCCTATCTTTTCAGGGGTATAATTGGAAAACAAACTTTAATATAACATATCTAAAAATCCGTGCCTTGGAATTTCACAAATTTTATCTCGTTGGAAAGGTTATAAAAAACTCTACGCAACAAGTACAAACAACAATATCAAATTTGGAGTTTTTACGAAAAATTCGGAGATATATATCATTTTAGGCACAATTTTAGAAAATTAAATGTATATCCATTATGCAAACCATCACAAAGGATACATAATACTTTATGTAGCAAAATATTGGTTTATGCATCAACTAATTTTCCATTGCAACTAATAAAACGATGTAATCCATCCGTTTCAAGAAAAATGATACTATCATTTTAGGCACAATTCTCAAAAATTGAATGCATAGCCATTATGCAAACCACCACAAAGGATGCATAACACATCATGCAACCATATTTTGGTTTATGGATCGACTAATTTTCCGTTTTAGAAAAAATAATACTTTCACATCCCGTTTCAGGAAAAAATGATACTATCACATCTCGTTTCATGAAAAGTGATATTTTCGCTCCGTTTGGGAAAAGTGATATTTTCGTTCTGTTTCGGGAAAAGTGATACTTTTGTCCGTTTCGGAAAAAATTATACTTTCGCCCCATTTCAGAAAAAGTATCACTTTTTTCTGAAATGTGGCGAAAGTATCATTTTTTTCCAAAACGGGGAGAAAGTATAACTTTTTCCGAAACAGGACGAAAGAATCACTTTTTCCGAAACGGGGAGAAAGTATCACTTTTTCCGAACGGGATGTGATAGTATCATTTTTCCTGAAAAGGGATGTGAAAGTATCACTTTTTCTGAAACGGGGCGAAAATGTCACTTTTTCTGAAACGAGGTGAAAGTATTACCATTTCTGAAACGGGACGAAAGTAGTCGTGGACAAACTTCATCTTCATATTCTTCTTCGGTCGGCCCTCCCACCGTGGCAACGGTCGTACTAGTTGATGATGAACCTTAATTTAATCCTAAATCCCTAAAAATTCAAATTAATGAAATCAAACTCATAAAATTAAAATTCTACAGAATCATTGAGTACCCCTAAACTGATTTGATAAGTAATCATCATCAACTGCAAGTCACAAACATATACTGGAAATTATAAAAACATTAATTTCGTTATTATGAATAATCCCCGAATTTTAGATACTCAGTGACAAATTAAATGCCCTAGTTTCAACTTCCTGTACAAAATAACTAGGAAAATCCTAAATCCCGAATCCATAAAGAGTTGTTATGTCTTGCAAGTCGCAAACATGAATTAGTAGCATGATCCTACATCTTTTTTTTTACTTATAAATCCACCAGCACTATCCACCATCACCCATATCTCGTTTAATCATAGACTGAATTGGTTTTAGAGAGATGAACACTTTCAGAAATTTTGGAGTGGATAAATACAGAGGCGGTGATTGGGAATTAGGAAGTCCTTATGAAGGAGAGGGCTTAATAGTATTTTGGTAACACGTGAAAACCACACGAGCTGTATCTTGACTATCTAACGGGTGGGATATATTTCTTAATATTTTCCGTTATGGGATAAATTCCCAAACCAATTAGTGAAATTAGGACATATTCCCAATTTTCCCTTCCATTTCTTAGAGGCGGTTTGAAACAAAGACGGATCCAAAAAGGATAAATTTTCTTTTAAGGCCCGGGCTAGAAGCCTTGGTCAAGCAGATTTTTTTTTTTAATTTTTGGCTTGTGGACCGGAAAGGTTACCCGGTGTTGATGGTGGTTTTTAAACAAGAGGTAAAATCGTAAAACCCCATGACCTAGTGTTACCCGCAACACATTAACTAAGAGCATTTAACTCGAGTGTAAATAATTAATAGGGGTATTTTTTCAAAATAACGAGATTAGGGTTTTCGACACAGAACCCTAATTCCAAAACCAAGCCGCACACTGCGCACCATGGCAACAATGCCAAACCAAGCCGCACGCTGCGCACCATGGCAACAACGCCAAACCAAGCCGCACACTGCGCACCATGGCAACGATGCCAAACCAAGCCGCACACTGCGCACCATGGCAGCGACGCCAAAACCAAACTACATATCGCACTCATTGGCAACCATGCCAAAACTAAGCCGCTATGCCATTGGCGCATGCCAAATATAGCGCCCTAGGCTTGCAAAACGTGCAACTAGGTCAACATGGCCGTACGTGCCATTGACACATGCCAACACGTACCACAAGCCATATTTCCAAGCCGCTATGCCATTGGCGCATGCCAAATATAGCGCCCTAGGCTTACAAACCATGCAACCTAGGCCAAGTCGGCCACGCATGCCATTGGCACATGCCAACATGCTCGCTGGTAGCTTTTCCTACCAAGGCCACGGCCCTAACGGCCACGCATGCCATTGGCACATGCCAACATGCTCGCTGGTAGCTTTTCCTACCAAGGCCACGGCCCTAACGGCCACGCATGCCATTGGCACATGCCAACATGCTCGCTGGTAGCTTTTCCCTACCAAGGCCACGGCCCTAACGGCCACGCATGCCATTGGCACATGCCAACATGCTCATTTGGTAGCTTTTCCTACCAAGGCCACGGCCCTAACGTCCACGCATGCCATTGGCACATGCCAACATGCTCGTTTGTAGCTTTTCCTACCAAGGCCGGGGCCCTAACGGCCACGCATGCCACCGGCACATGCCAACATGCTCATTTGGTAGCTTTTCTTACCAAGGCCACAACCCTAAACGGCCACGCATGCCATTGGCACATGCCAAACACACACGCCGGTAGCCTAACTTGCAAACCGTGCAACCTACCACCATGGCATTCCGCACATGCCATTGGCACATGCCAAACACACACGCTGGTAGCCTAACTTGCAAACCGTGCAACCTACCACCAAGGCATTCTGCACATGCCATTGGCACATGCCAAACACACACGCTGGTAGCCTAACTTGCAAACCGTGCAACCTACCACCAAGGCATTTCGCACATGCCATTGGCACATGCCACACACGCCACTAGCGGCTCTGGCATTGCCACTTACACTCAACGTACAACCTACCACCAAGGCATTCCGCACATGCCATTGGCACATGCCACGCACGCCACTAGAAGCTCTGGCATTACCACTTGCGCTCGAAGTACAACCCGCAACAAGGGCATTCCGCACATGCCAATGGCACATGCCACACGCGCCACTAGCAGCGCCACTTGCACTTAAGGTGCAACCAACACTCGAGATATCAACACAAACTGGGGATGCTTTCCCGGGGTTTTGGTTTGGCGGTCACAGACTTGCAGCGTACACTACACTCACATTAAGAAAGCGTGAAAGGAATAAAGCGGTCAAATAAATGAGGAAATAATGGTGAAAACGTTTTCACCCATTAACACCATGCGGTTACCACCTCCTCTCATTATTTCACCATTTACTTTCTTCCTTCATGAGACCAGGGTACGTTTCAATCTCGACTTGTATAAATAGGTCTTACCTATTTCCACCAGACACAAGTCTCGGTCAGGAGAAAAATACTACACTCTCAGAAAAGGCAACTTTGCAAGCTCTCCCAAAAAGCTTTCATCTCTTGCAAGCTTCCCAAGCTTTTACTTTCTGATACAAGTCGAGATACTACTCTCCCGGAATTATTCTGGTCTCAACACCTTTCTTGGCTTCCCTCCCCAAATCAACCCTTCTCTTCCACTTTGTGACCGAAGCAAGTCTGGAACAGCCATTTCTTGGTTTAGGCCGGACTTGTACAGATTGATCTCTCGAATCTATAAAGAGCTCACGTGCAGCACATTTGTTTAGGGTTTGAACCAGTTTCTCACTCACCTACCGAACTTACCAAAATCGGCAGAAACGATTTTTACCCATAAACAATTGGCGACCACAGTGGGAGGATTGATCTATCGGCTACAATGTCAGACTGTCGATCTCGTTCTTCGACCCAGATGTCAAGATGGTAGGGGAAGGCGACTCGATCCGACTCAACTGCCAGACAACCTGGTTACCAGTTGTAAAACTACACCTGAAAAACTGGGACTCGTTGAAGACGCTACCGGCAATTGGGGACTAATCAAGTGCTACCGGCAAAGCGCCTTTACTTGGAGAGGCGTGTTTGCAAGTGAGTAAATTTAGATTGGGCAAGATAAACGATCTGTTTTTAGGTTCTTAATAAAACCGCCATACTATTGCGTCTTGTGCCTATTGCTAGCACACACTTTCATAAAAGCAATATTCCTTTCCCAAAACATAATCAGAGTTATATTATCAAAACCATTCATCCCAGAAATAATCCAATATCCTCAAAAGTTAACATTTATCTATCAACCCAAGAAATCCAGGAAGACAAAAACCATAAACCAGGCGCTTTGTTTGCCTTTCAAAGAAAAAAAAAATTCACCTAACCGTACATACCTACTTTGCACAATAACAATTACCTGTCACTATTAGCAGACGTTACTACAGTGACATTTGAAGAATTATTTATGATGAAGTATTTCCACAAGTTTGTGAAAGGCATACCTATGGCTACGGTTTACACCAGCACAAGAAAATAATAAAACAAATTGAAAGAGAAACGCTGGAGTACATAACTGGGATATGCTTGCCCACTTTGTCACTACCGCTACCGCTAACACCATGCCGTGATAAAAAAGATACGAGGTAAAAAGGGGAGCCAACCCATTTCATAAGCATAACACTTTTTGAATTTGTATAAGGAAAGGATTTCCTGTTTGAGCTACGTATGGGAAGAGGCAACTGGGCCTGCAGGAACAAGTCCAAGCCACGCCAAGCCAGCGTCCACACCAAGTCAGCGCCCATTCCAAGACGATCCAGCGCCTACCAGACGCGTTTCCCGGATGCGCTTACCTGACGCGCTTGCCAGACGCGCATGCCAGCGCTTGCCAGACGCGCTTGCCAGCGCTTGCCAGACGCGCTTACCAGGCACACATGCCGCACGCGCATGCCAGCCGCAGTACCACACTTTGTGCTAACAGTTTGCATCCTTCCAACGCTAACATCTTGCGCCCTTTCAAAGACCATCCTCGCCCTTCGAAACAGCGCCATGGCTCTAGCACTTCGTAATCAAAACCATGTCATCTCTGCACGATACACTTACGATCACCAGAACCAGAGCAACTTCCGCCACCCTAACGGTTCTTCAAGCATGGAAGCTCCAACCGTCACCAGAGACGCTACTCCACCATCGGGGCAAGATACTTGGAAGATCCTAAGAAGCCGACCTCCTTTTAGCACTTGTTGATTCGATGAAAAGACGAAAGATACTTCAGCGGGACACGCGTTATAGATGAAGAGGGGATAAGCAATCCAATTTCGTCACACGTGAAGATCAGGAAGGACTTCTCCAAAATCGAAAGCAATGGAAATCAACAACTCTCCTGAGTTCACAGAGACCCTTCTTCATCGGGACCCTCATAATTGGAACTTCTCCCACAAAGTCGTACAGTCTATGATGAAACAGTTATGTGAGATTATATATTTCTCCAAGGCATAGCATCAAGACATATTTGCATCTCTCAACCGCACTGCATCAGGAAAGCAGGCGTTTCCATCCAGGGAAGCCGTTCCCAAACCCCAACCTCTCCTAGAAAGCACGATCGACAGATGTAACTGGGGACTCCTAACCTCTTTTCTCTTGAGGGATGTCGAGTTTGACAGACGTGGCGCGGCCTCCGACTTCAAAATGGTAGCCGTCAAGGCTCGAGAGTTGCAAGATGTCGTTTCAACGTTCTCTCCGAGTAGCTCCGCATCAACGTTCTCTCCGTGAGTAGCTACGTATCAACGTTCTCCGGCAGCGGCTTCGCTTCAACGTTCGCTTCAATGCCACTCCTTCCCGCAAAGGGTCGTGGCCGCCACACTCCCCATATCAAGGAACATAGTCACAGCCAGCCAATCTTCGTAGTCATGGACACCTTTTAATCCATCTCGCCAAAACTCGTGAGCATGGACAGTTTTCTCGCTTACGCATCCAGCCAATCCTTTTACGTCCACGGAAGCTCATAGAATATCAGCCAACCTACTTTGTTACCACGACAATGTAGTTTCTCCTGATTACATCTCCTACCAAGAACTGTTGCCCCTCATTCGTTGATACCAGCCAGAGCTTCACTGCAGCAGCAATTACTACAAAGATGGAAACACGTAAACCATATTTGAGAACGGAAGATATGCACGGGATCCCTTCACTGTCAAAGCTACGAAGAACAGTCCACCAAAAATCCGTACCCACAACAAGGTCCTCTACTCTTCAAGGGTGCGGCGCAAGAACATCTTCACCTCTCTGTCTAGAAGACGCCTTCAACACTTTACGAGGCCGCGGAGGATCCCGAGCTCGCACTATCGAGAATATGTCATCATGTAATTTCGAGCATCCCAGGTGTCACATCCCGGAAGAGTACGATAGGCTTATATCAAATCCCGTGGAGGGGGGATTCAAGGCGATATAATGAAAGTAGGTCGTGCATGGGGACTACCAGCGTAAGATGCTTTCACTCCCCTCAACCAGGTTATTACTGATTTCAACATCATCACTATCGAGGTTTTACGAGCCGCGGGAATTTCTCAAACATGAATCCGTACATGTGTACCGAAAACTCCAAAAGCACGCCAGAAGGTTACATTCATGTATTCATCCATTCCATCATATCAAACCGAAGTATGACCGGGGACTTCTCGCCGCATCCCATCTCGTAAGATAGAGCCCTAAATCAGCGTCCTCCAAGTCTGCAGCAGTCAACAAGGACGGATTCGAAGGAAGGGGAATGACTAGGTCATCCTCGTCGATAACAGTGACGCATGCTCCAACATGATATCTCTGCACAAAAGGGAAATTTTCCATTTATACAACAAGCAGCGGTAAAGTGTACGACAGTCTGCCAAAGAAGAAGAAAACATACCGAGAGAAATTCAACAAGAAGAACCTTTTCTCAAACGAGGGAGATGATGCAGTTGCGTTGGGTTTGAATACAGAACCTTTAAAAAGGAAAGGAAACAATGAGGGACATAACGCTTCCAGATTTTTTGGCATGAACGATGCCCTAATCGAAGCCGTGCGTGAAGGAAAGGCAAAATAAGGAAACTTTGCTATCTGTAGAAACACCTACTCCCTCCTTGTTCACACCGATCCCATCAAGTCACGCCAGCAAGCACGCAAAGCTTCCCTACCTTGCGCCGGTCCCACCAGCTAGCACGCTCAGTTTTCCCAACTCACGCCAACTTCCCAATGACCGCCCAAGTCACGTCAGCAAGCACGCACAGCTTCCACACCTTGCGCCAGTCCTACCAGCTAGCACGCTCAGTTTCCCAACTCATGCCAACTTCCCAACGTCGCCCAAGCTGCACCGGCCCCACCAATTGTGCCAGCCTCCCGATTTGTGCAAAACTCCTAGAGGCAAGGATTCCAAATCCTATTTATAAAAGGTCAGACAAGCCTCATCAATTCTCTTTACGGTTTCTTTGTTGATAGTTTGTCACCATTTTATGCTTACCCACTTAACAAAGCCCCTGTTCCGAGCTGCGGGGACTTAATGTTGATGGTGGTTTTTAAACAAGGGGTAAAATCGTAAAACCCCATGACCTAGTGTTACCCATGACACATTAACTAAGAGCATTTAACTCGGATGTAAATAATTAATAGGGGTATTTTTTCAAAATACCGGATTAGGTTTTCGACAAAGAACCCTAATTCCAAAACCAAGCCGCACATGGCGCGCACCATGGCAACAATGCCAAACCAAGCCGCACACTGCGCACCATGGCAACAATGCCAAACCAAGCCGCACACTACGCACCATGGCAACAGTGCCAAACCAAGCCGCACAATGCGCACCATGGCAACAATGCCAAACCAAGCCGCACACTGCGCACCATGGAAACAGTGCCAAACCAAGCCGCACACTGCGCACCATGGCAACAATGCCAAACCAAGCCGCACGCTGCGCACCATGGCAACAACGCCAAACCAAGCCGCACACTTCGCACCATGGCAAAAACGCCAAAACCAAGCCGCACACTGCGCACCATGGCAGCGACGCCAAAACCAAACTACATATCGCACTCATTGGCAACCATGCCAAACTAAGCCGTATGCCATTGGCGCATGCCAAATATAGCGCCCTAGGCTTGCAAAACAAACAACTAGGTCAACATGGCCGTACGTGCCATTGGCACATGCCAACACGTACCACAAGCCATATTTCCAAGCCGCTATGCCATTGGCGCATGCTAAATATAGCGCCCTAGGCTTACAAACCATGCAACCTAGGCCAAGTCGGCCACGCATGCCATTGGCACATGCCAACATGCTCGCTGGTAGCTTTTCCTACCAAGGCCACGGCCCTAACGGCCACGCATGCCATTGGCACATGCCAACATGCTCGGGCCGGTAGCTTTTCCTACTAAGGTCACGGCCCTAACGGCCACGCATGCCATTGGCACATGCCAACATGCTCGCTGGTAGTTTTTCCTACCAAGGCCACGGCCCTAACGGCCACGCATGCCTTGGCACATGCCAACATGCTCGCCGGTAGCTTTTCCTACCAAGGCCACGGCCCTAACGGCCACGCATGCCATTGGCACATGCCAACATGCTCGCTGGTAGCTTTTCCTACCAAGGCCACGGCCCTAACGGCCACGCATGCCATTGGCACATGCCAACATGCTCGCTGGTAACTTTTCCTACCAAGGCCACGGCCCTAACGGCCACGCATGCCATTGGCACATGCCAACATGCTCTCTGGTAGCTTTTCTTACCAAGGCCACAACCCTAACGGCCACACATGCCATTGGCACATGCCAACATGCTCATTTGGTAGCTTTTCCTACCAAGGCCACGGCCCTAACGGCCACGCATGCCATTGGCACATGCCAACATGCTCATTTGGTAGCTTTTCTTACCAAGGCCACAACCCTAAACGGCCACGCATGCCATTGGCAAATGCCAAACACACACGCCGGTAGCCTAACTTGCAAACCGTGCAACCTACCACCATGGCATTCCGCACATGCCATTGGCACATGCCAAACACACACGCTGGTAGCCTAACTTGCAAACCGTGCAACCTACCACCAAGGCATTCCGCACATGCCATTGGCACATGCCAAACACACACGCTGGTAGCCTAACTTGCAAACCGTGCAACCTACCACCAAGGCATTTCGCACATACCATTGGCACATGCCACACACGCCACTAAGCGGCTCACGGCATTGCCACTTACACTCAACGTACAACCTACCACCAAGGCATTCCGCACATGCCATTGGCACATGCCACGCACGCCACTAGCAGCTCTGGCATTACCACTTGCGCTCGAAGTACAACCCGCAACAAGGGCATTCCGCACATGCCACACGCGCCACTAGCAGCGCCACTTGCACTTAAGGTGCAACCAACACTCGAGATATCAACACAAACTGGGGGATGCTTTCCAGGGTTTTGGTTTGGCGGTCACAGCTTGCAGCGTACACTACACTCACATTAAGAAAGCGTGAAAAGGAATAAAGCGGTCAAATAAATGAGGAAATAATGGTGAAAACGTTTTCACCCATTAACACCATGCGGTTACCACCTCCTCTCATTATTTCACCCTTTACTCTCTTCCTTCATGAGACCGGGGTACGTTTCAATCTCGACTTGTATAAATAGGTCTTACCTATTTCCACCAGACACAAGTCTCGGTCAGGAGAAAAATACTACACTCTCAGAAAGGCAACTTTGCAAGCTCTCCCAAAAGCTTTCATCTCTTGCAAGCTTCCCAAGCTTTTACTTTCTGGATACAAGTCGAGATACTACTCTCCCCGGAACTATTCTGGTCTCAACACCTTTCTTGGCTTCCCTCCCCAAATCAACCCTTCTCTTCCACTTTGTGACCGAAGCAAGTCTGGAACGGCCATTTCTTGGTTTAGGCCGGACTTGTACAGATTGATCTCTCGAATCTATAAAGTGCTCACGTGCAGCACATTTGTTTAGGGTTTAAACCAGTTTATCACTCACCTACTGAACTTACCAAAATCGGCAGAAACGATTTTTACCCATAAACACCGGGCTAAAGCCCCCTTTAGCCTAGTTGTAGGTCCGTTAGTGGTCTGAAAAAGACTAAGATTAGTACCGAAAGCAGAATCAGCAATCTAAAAAGGATTGTAATGCCAGATATCTTTAACTACCTGATTCAAAGCGCTCATCCTCTGTCCAAATTCCATCCATGCGATAGGGACAAGGTTTGAATTTAGATTTAGGCAAAAGGTCTTCAACAATAGCTCCATGGTCTGAATTAAAGTAAAAAAGATTGCAAACCAGTGTTTTAGGGAATTGATGTCGCTACTGAGCATTTGCCAGAACACGATCAAATCGTTTTATAAGCCTGGCGAGATTGGGGTATACCCAAACTAATTGGGGTATACCCAATAAGACAAAATAGGGTCATTTTGAAGTAAAAGAAGCCACCCCTTAGCAATATATTTTTCTAAATGGCTAATATACCCTTGTTTAATTAACACTAAAAAATCTGATTAGCTTAATTAATTGAGTTTAGATTGATTAATTGAGTGGATTAAAACTTATGAATTTTGTTTTTGATTGAACTTATTTGGGAAGATTTTTATGAAAAAAATTTGTTTTGAGAAAATCTTTTGCAACGGAAATGAAAGCACACGACCCAAACACTTCTAAAAAGGGGATTGCAAAGTTTGTTGTATGAAATCATACTCAAAATTAGATCAAAAATCACTTTCGGTTCTGAAAGTATAAAAAAGTCGGCAAGGTCGACGAATGAAGATCATGCCGGCCAAACTTTGGCGGCATGATCTTCATTCGTCGACCTTGCCGACTTTATTTTTCGACACCGCGGAGATGACAAAAATTTATTAGCCTAAGAAGGTCTTGAAAAATACCCACGATTGTTGAAAAAACATTGGCGGCAAGGTATTTAAAAATACCCTTCCAATTTGTTTTTTAGGCCGGCAAGGTATTTTAGAAATACCCTTCCTAAATAATTGTTTGCCTGCCAAGGTATTCAAAAATACCCTTCCTATTTTGGAAAATTTTTTGATCATCGCCATGGTCATTATGAAAAGTCGGCAAGATATGCATGTTACGACCTTGCCGGCCAAAAACACAGAAATCATAATTTTCGATTTCTAACCTAATATAACAATCAAATCACACAACACAATGATGGGTTTGAGTTTAAACATCATTTATAGTCTTCTTTTCGCCGGTAGAGTCAACGATTTTTTTGGAAAATCAAAGTTCAAGATTTTCGTTTGATGTAAGAAATGGAAGAAGATGAAGGGGAAGAAGCGAGAGAGATTAGAGAATAGAGATTAGGGAAGATTATGAGTTTTTTAATTCTTAATTTTAGGGTTTAATTTTAAGTTAATTAGTTGAGGTATTGAAGTAAAATCAACCTTATTTTGTCTTATTGGGTATACCCCAATTAGTTTGAGTATACCCCAATCTCGCCATGTTTATAAGCAGTGCCGCTTGTAAATGCTTTTCAATTTTGTAGTCAACCTATATAAAAAAGTTCTTAAAATGGAAGAAACTGTTGCAGCAAAGAAAAATGATTTAATCACGTGAGCAGCCATTTGGTGTCAGCAGTGGTCCCCACATTCAATATGCGTCAATTGGTGTGGATATTCTCATTTTTGGAATGTTTCCTGTCACAAACCCGACAGCTTTTTTCGGTCCAGGTCATTATTGTATACTGATATCAGGCCCACAGCCAAAAAAAATTGTATTACGAGTATGACGTGACAAATTGGTTCAAAGGGAATTCTAAATTTCAAACTTCAGCATTACGTTAAACTAGATTTGTGCCCGAGCTATGCACCGGGCATGTGTTTTCTTTCAATTTGGTGCGCGGGGTTTCTTCCCGTCCCGTGGCGATGCATTTTTGATTTGACGTGCGCGGGGCTTCGCCCCGTCCTGTGTAGATGTATTTTTGATTTGGTGTGGCGGGAGAAATACATTAAATATGTAGAAAATATGTGTAGATTTTTCTTTTTTTTTTTCCTTTTAACTTTGTGTACCCGGGGCTTCGCCCCGCCATAACACGAATAATGCTATGATAAACAAAGACAAGAATCAAGGAAGAACACAATACTGTTGGATATTTTCAATAACATAGAAAACAAAATGTTTTTTCGTTTTTTGGTTTGCCACTATCACGGGGAGCGTCCCGGTCTTAGAATAGATGCAATGGTTTTGTTGGAGATGAAAAGGAATCTCCAAAGGGTGTGATGGTTCACAAAAGACACATCCATTCCCATAAGGCACTATTGATGTCTTTTGGTAGTGAAGAGGCATCTCCAATAGGCATGAGTTCCCTATAAGTAGTGATGATTTGTTTTCATTTAAACAATGAAAAACATAAAATACTTCTGTTTTCTCTCTTCTAAGCATCATCGTAATCCTATTCTTGTGTGTTCTTGGTTGGGTCAAGGGGTACAAACCTTGAATCCAATTACGTTGTTATAGGGCTTCATTGTATCCTGACGGCAATATTTCGCATACCTGTTGTAATCGCCAATTAATATTGGGAGGGTAGAAATAATTGTCTAAAAGAATCTTAATCGAGCCTTGAAGCCGGAAGTACAACATTTCTCTTATTGTTTCATCCTCTCTTTTACCCAATTTTTTTTCCAACAGTTTTAGACAATTATTTCTCTAACAACGGAGGATGAAAGTTTGGTTGCTACTTCTTTACAAGAAACACTGTGATCGGTTATATCAATTTAAGAAAATCTGTATTGGGATTTTTGTTAACTATATATTCATAGTAATCCAAATATATGGTTGGACTGTGCAAGTCCGGATATAACGTTTCAAAACGTCGACGACAGAGTTTGGCTTGAAGACGAATCTGAAGACAATATATGTCCCCCATATATTTTTGTTGCTGACAGGGACCACCGGGTTTCATTTTCTATGCGACTGAAATTCCTCCCAACGGCTCCCTAAACAGTTTGAAGAACTATTGATGGCTGTTTTCCGTAAACAAATAACTGTGGATTAGTTTTGGGAGATGCTTGATCTTCTGGAAAGGTTACCAATTTGGGGTATCAATAATTGGTCATGCGCACATCAGGACTTGATGTTTGGAGTTTATGGAACTCATTAACTGTCTCAACTCCATTCAAATTTTTTCTTCCATTTAATGCATGAATTTTATATTATTAATTCATGAAAGTTCTTCTTATTAACCAATTTGATTTCTTTTGTGTCTGGTCGAAAATATGGAGACTGCTGTTGTGAATCCTCCCTGCTGAGATACACCAATAGGAAGGAAACGGTTAATACTTCACGAAGATACGGTTTATAAATTTGAGTGTTAATTTATGAATCAGTGTGTTTGGAATTCTCGGTCAATTGGTGGAAATCTAGCGAGAGAGGAAAAGGTTAGTATAACTTAATTCTTTGATCATATATAGCATGATGTAGTCTTATGTTGATTCACGTCGACTTTAAATTTGATCAAGTATCGGTGTATTATTCTGTAATCACCACGGCCAAGACAGCCAAATCCTAAGAGAGTAATCTATATTACTAAATTGGATGTGAAGTTTTTCGTTCATACAAAAATTAAGTGTGGACGTAGATCAGCGAAATTCATGTCATGAATAAACACATGGCATCCAAACTAAGAGAATTTCCTAAGAATTGATCTGTGTTCTTGTAGAAGTTGACGTGTATAACATTAAATGAAGGATCTGATTGTTTGCATTAGATAAGGAGTCTTCTTTTTTCCAAATACTTGCACTGTAGTCTGTATAGGAGATAAATGATCAATTAGTTGCAATATGATCCATTTGTGTCAAATCAAAGAAGTGTTAAATCTTTTGGTCGCGTGACAATAGAGGAGTATTGTCATGAATGCTCTATGATTAGAGAACCAAAATGGAGATCACCAATGATTGTTGAGACTACAATTTTTGAGTACGGGGTATAATTCTTGCGGTAGGAATTATAAATTTAGAAGTCTGAAATCATAATTCTTTCATTAAGAATTATATGGTTCCAAAATCTGGAAATTGGAATGTCTTAAATGACATCGAAATGGAATTCCGGTGAATATATAACGTATTGGAAGATTGGGCGCGCGACCAAATATCCAACGACGTTATGATATTACCGATGCATAAATTATGAACATTTGCATTACATAATGTAAAATGTTAAAGAGACATTGTCTATGTTTTTTGGGTATAAATTTGTAGAAGATGGGGCATGAGTAGAGGAGTTACTCATCGTGATAACTAATGTGCTTGTTGAAATAGCAAGTAAGTTGCCTACAAATTTTTTATGCCTCTAGTGTATGCAAGTCTATAATGACTTCTTGTGAATTAACCGTAAATGTTAATTAAGATCACTAGAGAAGTTACAATTATTTTGTAAAATTAAATAGGAACATTTTTAATAATGTTGTCAAAATTGATTGCATAAATGGATGCAATTAATGAGGAGGAATGGCTTAGAACCTAACTTGTAGAGATCCCATTTTTTGGAAGAAGCCATCTCAAGCGGTCTTGATTAATTGTGAATCAGGATATGATCTATAACGTCTCTAACAAAGACTTATAATGAAATGTCAAGACATACAAGTCTTGTACATTGAACGGTAAGTCAATTACTCAAGAAAGGAGTAATTGCAGTTAGCCATTGAAACGGAGAAAAAAAACTTGGCTGACATATTTATGTAAAGTCTCCCAAAGGAAATGTTTTCAATGAAGTATACGAAATGGGACTAAGGTCCAGCAAGGAAGGTTGATCGCCCATAGCGAAACCCAACCTATGTTTTGAAAAGGATAAACAAGGTTCAATGTGGTACCAACAAGCTATGGATGTGATTATGGTGCACTAAGTAAAAACTTCTCATTTATGTTTAGTGCAGGGATTCTGCAAGAAAAAGGGATGGATGAAAATCCTTAATAAGTCTAACTTTTATCACAAGGTGTCTCGCAGAAACACCTTCGAGACTTACCTATATGAGTATGGAAATCAGGCCGTTTCCTAAGAGAATAAGACCGTTCTCTAAAGAAAACTCATGAATCCGGGATATAGCACATGGCCATTAACGTCTTTGAGCTACTGAACACACAATCTCGAAATCGGTATGTGTAGAGATTCCTTTTATCACATGGGGTACTTGGTTCAAGACTAGTTTCACCACTGAACCTCGATAAGGCTTTGAATTTCTTGCACTAAGTGAAGGTTCAAATCCAAAAGATACCTATCATTTATGTACTGTTTTTCAACGATGATGCTTATTCCCAACTTTGCTTGAACTACGTTGGCTTGATCCCACTCGGGTACGTGGCGATCACTTGATTGATGCAGCCATTCCGGTTTTTGTAAGTTTTACTTTATTTTCTATTTTGGTTTTTGAAAATAGGGGGAGATTGTTGGATATTTTCAATAACATAGAAAACAAAACGTTTTTTCGTTTTTTGGTTTGCCACTATCACGGGGAGCGTCCGGTGCCGAATAGATGCAATGGTTTTTGTTGGAGATGAAAAGGAATCTCCAAAGGGTGTGATGGTTCACAAAAGACACATCCATTCCCATAAGGCACTATTGATGTCTTTTGGTAGTGAAGAGGCATCTCCAATAGGCATGAGTTCCCTATAAGTAGTGATGATTTGTTTTCATTCAAACAATGAAAAACATAAAATACTTTGTTTTCTCTCTTCTAAGCATCATCGTAATCCTATTCTTGTGTGTTCTTGGTTGGGTCAAGGGTACAAACCTTGAATCCAATTACGTTGTTATAGGGCTTCATTGTATCCCGACGGCAATATTTCGCATACCGTTGTAATCGCCAATTGATATTGGGAGGGTAGAAATAATTGTCTAAAAGAATCTTAATCGAGCCTTGAAGCCGGAAGTACAACATTTCTCTTATTGTTTCATCCTCTCTTTTACCCAATTTTTTTCCAACAAATACTGCAAGATCATTTCTCTTAAACAAGTAGTAGTAATCAATGTAAAACTCTTCTACAATGTCAGGCCTTATATAGGCTTCAAAATACTAAAAGAGGAAATCAACTAAATTAAGAAACAAACCAAAAAACAGAAGTAAAGCCTAATTAAGATGCAAGCTAGAAAATTCTAGAAGAAACTATATTAAGAAGCATACTAGAATTAGGAGAAAACGACTAACTCATTGTCGGTAGGAAATTCTTCGTGTCAGGATCTATAAGAGGCACTATTTTTCGACGAGCAGCATGGAAACAGATCTTAGCTGTATTTGAAGAACTGGGAATCAGTACCTCGCCGATTAAGAAGAGGTAATGGAAGGAAATAAAAGAAAGAAAGAAAAATGAAACAAAACTCTATCTTAGGTTATGGATTTTGCAGCTGTAATATTATACTCCAAGGCTAGAGAAGATGAAGAGAGAAGGTGGAGAAAAGGGGTTTTAGAAAAAGGTATGCCGGGATTTGACAACCACTGCAACAAAAACTTACATGGATCATTCTTAAAAAGTGAGATCTAAGTACTAGCTACTCGTGATCTTTACCAAGTATAATCTAAAATGTGATCTCTTGAAAACCGGAGAGAAAGCGATAATATATTCTTTTCTTCCTCTTCATGGTGTATACCAATACCATATACATTAAAATTCATGGCTATCACTTTGATTAATCATAATTTATAAGCTTTGTCGACATGTATTGTTTGTCCAAATTTTCAAGAGACATAAGAAATCGAATACAAAAGTTAAATTTCATCGCATTGATTTCCAAGTTGACACAACAATACAACAAAGGAACAATTTTTAATTTGTTCTTTTGCCCGAACTTGAATTTACAATGTAAGATTACTTATTATCTAAACTCCGAAGAATCCAGTCTGTTGGATATTTTCAATAACATGGAAAATAAATGGTTTTCGTTTTACGGTTTGCCGCTACAACGGGGAGTGTCCTGTGCCGAATAGACACAATGGATGTTAGTTGGAGATGAAGAGGCACCTTCAAAGGGTGTGATGGTTTACAAAAGACATATCCATTCCCATTAGACACTATTGATGTCTTTTGGTAGTGAAGAGGCATCTCCAATAGGCATGAGTTCCCTATAAGTAGTGATGATTTATTTTCATTCAAACAATGAAAAACATAAAAGACTTTCTGTTTTCTCTCTTCTAAGCATCATCAGAATCCTATTCTTGTGTGTTCTTGGTTGGGTCAAGGGATAAAAACCTTGAATCCAATTACGTTGTTATAGGGCTTCATTGTATCCTGACGGCAATATTTCGCATACCTGTTGTAATCGCCAATTGATATTGGGAGGGTAGAAATAATTGTCTAAAAGAATCTTAATCGAGTCTTGAAGCCGGAAGTACAAATTTTCTCTTATTGTTTCATCCTCTCTTTTAGCCCTAAATTTCCAACAGTTTTAGACAATTATTTTGTGACATGGAGGATGGAACATTTCTCAAATTTAAGGACCTCTCCCTGGAAGAGTCTTGAAGAAATAATGGAGAGTTGGAATTTTTTTTTGTTTTACCGAAATAGTATTCTGAATACGTTAGAACTTAGAAGCGTGGACAAGTTATCAATTTGGGCTTTTATCATACTGAAATTGGGCTTTATATAGATGCCAACATAATCTGTTGTCGCTGAATTTTTGAAGAAGGGTGATTTGGTTTCCTCGTTGAATTGCTATCTGATCAGTTGTTTCTGCAAATCAGAATTCCTTGTAATGAAAAGCAAGATCGAACTCGCAATTGTAACCATCATCAGGCCATTGCAGAATCAATTTCCTTGAAATGTTGATTTCCAAACATTGGTGCGTATTCGAGAAGGCTATTGCCGGGGAAACTGCCGCCGATCAGATAAGTACCAAATCTTATTTTTTTCTTTATAAAGATTGTATGATTTCTATTGAATTAGGATTCTAGTTTCCCGGTACTTATGAATCATAATGATTGGACTAGTTCCCTTAGATGACATAAACAACTGTCCATGTGATTGGATGTTAAAGACAATAAGAAGACACCCACGCCACATGGTTAAGAATAGTTTCAAACTTGAGTGGGTGTTGTCAGATTAGGTGTCTGATGTAAATGGTGATAACCATTTAATAGATTCTAACTTTCAATTTGAATTTTGAACTCATGTCCGTTGAAAAGCATGGCCATTTGTTGGGAAAAGGTATGTGAAATTTCTTTAGAATTATTTTTTCTGGGTTTCACAAAATTTTGGTGCCTTTGTCGATCATTGGAGTAATTATGCATTGAGTGCTTCGATGATTTACAAAATAAACTGCCTACAGTAGGGTGGGTATCCAGAGTCCGGGCACTTTAAAAGATCTCACCCGATCGGTGATTGTGATGTTCATTTTAAGTCTGTCTTGGAACTAGTTCAGACGTGCTTTGATTTGCACATGATCATTTCTCCCTGACTGTTTGAAATTGAGTTTCATATGCTCGTTTGAGTGGGGTGTCATGAAACTAGACATTTTGGTAGGCCGTTTGTTCCTCATTTTAAAGAGAAGTCCTTTGTTGTAGTCATAAGTCACTTGCCAAAGAGATCATGTGAAGAATACTAGTCACATATGTATGCATGCGCTAGAAAATTTATATTTATGTAGATTTTTAAATCAGGATACATAAGATATTCTCCCATTATTAAGACTTGTATGCCATTTAATGCAACGGAAATGATGCATAAAAGGTTTCTAAACGAAAGCGTGTTTCATGACATTTAGTTGCATTTATGCATTTGAAAATTATCATGAAATAGGGGAGAATTTTACGAGAATGTCATATAAATTTATCTAGTTGGTAGGTTATTTTATAACCAAAATCATCAATAATTGTTGAGATAACAAATTATATGATATGAGTATAATTCTTGTAGGTTCCAAATATGGAAATGGTCATGTCTTAAATGACATCGATAGGGGTGGAATACCAGTGAATATGTAATGTATAGGAAGATTGTGCGGCCGACCAAATATCCAACGATGAGAACTTACGATATTACCGATGCATAAATAATGAACATTTGCATTACATAATGTAAAATGTTAAATAAACATTGTCTATGTTTTTGGGTATAAATTTTTAGAAGATTGGGCATGAGTAGAGGAGTTACTCATCGTAATAATGTGCTTGTTGAAATAGCAAGTAAGTTGCCTACAAATTTTTTATGCCTCTAGTGTATGCAAGTCTATAATGACTCCTTGCGAATTAACGGTAAATGTTAATTAGGATCACTAGAGAAGCTACAATTATTTTTTAAAATGAAATAGGAACATTTTTAATAATGTTTTCAGAATTGATTGCATGAGTAGATGTAATTAATGAGGAGGAATGGATTAGAACCTAACTTGTAGAGATCCCATTTTTGGAAGAAGCCATTTCAAGCGGTCTTGATTAATTGTAAGAATCAAGCTACGAATCTATAATGTCTCTAATGAGAGTTATAATGAAAAAGTCAAGACATACAAGTCTTGTACATTGGAACGGTAAGTCAATTATTCAAGAAAGGAGTAATTGCGGTTAACCATTGAAACGGAGAAGAACTTGGAAGACCTATCTCATGAAAAGTCTCCCAAAGGAAATGTTTTCAATGAAGTATACAGAAATGGGACTAAGGTCTGTGAAGGAAGGTTGATCACCCATAGCAGAAACCCAACCTATGTTTTGAAAAGGATAAACAAGGTTCAATGTGGTACCAACAAGTTATGGAAGTGATTATGGTGCACTAAGTATAAAACTTCTCATTTACTCGTTTAGTGCGGTTCCGCAAGAAAAGGGATGGATATTAATCCTTAATAAGTCTATTATTGTTTACTGGTGTATCGCAAAACACCTTAAGAGACTTACCTATATGAGTTTGGAAATCAGGTCGTTTCCTAAGAGAAGAAGACCGTTCTCTAAAGCGAGACTCATGAATCCGGTGATATAGCACATGGCCATTAACGTGCTTTGAGCTACGTAACACACAATCTCGAAATCATTATGTGTGGAGATTCCGGTTTTATCACATGGGGTACTTGGTTCAAGACTAGTTTCACCACCGAACCTCGATAAGGCTTTGAATTTCTTGCACTAAGTGAAGGTTCAAATCCAAAAGATACCTATCATTTATGTACTTGTTTTCAACGATGATGCTTATTTCCCAACTTTGCTTGAACTACGTTGGCTTGATCCCACTCGAGTACGTAGGCGATCATTTGAGTGATGCAGCCACTCCGATTTTGTAAGTTCTACTTTATTTTTCGATTTTTGAAAATAGGGGGAGATTGTTGGATATTTTCAATAACATGGAAAATAAATGGTTTTCGTTTTACGGTTTGCCGCCATTACAACGGGGAGTGTCCTGTGTTGAATAAACACAATGGATGTTAGTTGGAGATGATGAGGCACCTCCAAAGGGTGTGATGGTTTACAAAAGACATATCCATTCCCATTAGACACTATTGATGTCTTTTGGTAGTGAAGAGGCATCTCCAATAGGCATGAGTTCCCTATAAGTAGTGATGATTTATTTTCATTCAAACAATGAAAAACATAAAAGACTTTCTGTTTTCTCTCTTCTAAGCATCATCAGAATCCTATTCTTGTGTGTTCTTGGTTGGGTCAAGGGATAAAAACCTTGAATCCAATTACGTTGTTATAGGGCTTCATTGTATCCTGACGGCAATATTTCGCATAGCTGTTGTAATCGCCAATTGATATTGGGAGGGTCTAAAAGAATCTTAATCGAGCCTTGAAGCCGGAAGTACAACTTTTCTCTTATTGTTTCATCCTCTCTTTTAGCCCTAAATTTCCAACACACAGTCTTCATGAATACAACCCCAATTTCATCAAATCCAAAAGCAAAATTAAGAACACCCAGAAACAATCGAACAAAATTAAAAATATTGTCCCGGATTTCTAATTCCTAATAGAAACGCTTTGAATTGTGAATCTTGCCACCGATTTCAATCACTAAGCCAAAAAAGGGATATCTGGCAGAGATGAAGACATGAAAGGAAAACAGATCGAGAAGAATTTAGAACAATCATGAAGATAATGGAGAGCTGGGAATTTTAATTCCGCAAAACAGAGAGAAATTCTAGTTTTTAAGGAATAAATTATGAAAATACAATATATATATATATATATATATATATATATTATGTAAAAGCGGTTTAGTATCTGGTTTTGAACGAAAAATATTCAATTAAGAAGGCCGGAATGTGCACCCCGGTTTTAGAGGGGTGCACAAAGTTGGACTCAATTTGGATTCCTAAAATTATCTATAAATATATTCCCTCCTACTATCGGGTAAGCTCTCATTTTTGCAAGTGTGTCTGCATTTACTTATGCGACTCCAAATTACAAATGAAATAGTTTACTAAAGTAAGCATCATATTCTTCCTTTGAGATCCTCACTAACATAGTGCAGAGTCAAATTGCTACTCTTGGCCCTTGGGGTATTGGCCGTTATAATTTGGCAAGTGTAGTGTAGAGAATTCAACAGTGCCTTTCCTGGCTAGAAAATGTTGGATATTTTCAACAAACCCTTGAATTGAAGGCATTTAGGCTGCGTCGGCCATTAATGTGCGATCTATGGAACACACTACTTCCTGAAATCAATATGTGTGGAGGTTCGGTTTTATCACAAGGGGTACTTGGTTCAAGAATTAAGTTCACCATAGGACCTCGATGAAGCTTTGAATATCTTACACTAAGTGGAGGTTCAAACCCAAAAGGTACCTATCATTTATGTATTGGTTTCCACGAAGATGCTTTGTCTCAACTTAGCTTGAACTACGTTGGCTTGATCCCACTCGGGTACGTAGGCAGTCACTTAGGTGATGCAGTCACTCCAATTTAAAAAACTTTTTATTCTTTATTTTGGTTTTTTGAAAATAAGGGGAGATTGTTGGATATTTTCAACAAACCCTTGAATTGAAGGCATTTAGGCTGCGTCGGGGATCGACCTGAACAGAAAACCTAAACAGAAAACTCTTTTCACCAATGGACGCATTGAAGGAAGAGACGCGCCTGTTCCCTCTGAAAAGATGCCTGTAGAGATGAAGAGTCATCTCCAAAGGGTGTGATTTCCTCTTTAAATAGGAGACTTGTTTTCATTCAAAACACATCTCTCAACTCTCTCTGTTTTCTTTCTTACAAGCATCATCGAAAACAAAACCGAGTGTGTTCTTGGTTGGATCAAGGTCGTACAAGCTTTGAATCCAACAACCGTTGTGGGGCTTCAAGTATCCTGACGGCAATATTCAATTGACTGTTTGTACTCGCCAGTTCAATTGGGAAAGGGTCGAATAATTGTCGAAAAGAATCTTTCATAAGAGCCTTGAACCCTAATACAACATTCTTTTCTTCACCCTGTTTTCATGCCAATTTTCTAACAGAAAATTTGGTCGAAACATTGGCCTCATAAAATTGGTTTCTTCCTTTGGCAGTTTGTGCAAAGAAAGCTTCCGATTATTGATAATCTGCTGAAGAGGAACCGCGCAATTGCTGCACCTTCTGGCAGCCCCTGCTCCAACTTGTGCGCTTTGTACAATCTAGTTCTTGAATTTGGAGCTCACCTGTTGGAGTGCATCTTTTCTCAGCATCTATGGAGATACTTTTGTTCCCAAGCTGACCTTCCTTTGCCAACTTTCAACACCTTACTTGATCTTTTGAAGAACTGGGCGATCTACAATGGTTCGGCAATGGGAAAAGATGTTTGGAAATGTTTCAACGGAAAGAAAAGATCTGTTAAAATCTTAGTAATCTGATAAGAAATCTCATTTTAAGAGAGGACGCCAATCTAAGTATGTGGTTTGACGGAAGTATATTTATTTTTGAGGTGTCGTCCACCACCCACCGTATATGGTGACGTGGTGTATTCCCTCCATTTCTAAATAACATGCTTGTTTGTGTGTAAATTTGCATGCAAACCTACCTAATTTTTAAAATAGGGGGAGTATGTGGTTTGATGGAAGTGTAATTATTTTTGGACATAATAGCGTTCGGAGAGTAAGTTCTTTTATCCCATAATATGTGTACTAATCAAACTTCGTGAAGTGCCATCACCAAAACCCTTATTTCACAAAAAAAAAAAAAAACTATTTCCACTAATAGAAAACAAGGATTTCATCACAGTTCATCATAGGAGCTTATATCATCTAGCCTCAAGAGTTTAGATAGATTGTAAGAAAATAAAAGAGAGTAATTTTTAAGTACAATTTTGTTTTTCAACTAAATCTTATAAATAAAAAATGAACCCACAATTGGGGATATCAAAACTAATCGCGGGATATAGGTACAAGACAAAATAGGGATCCAAATAGCAAAGCTGGGTCACCCCTTATCTAATTATTTTTTTAATTCCTAATCTAGCCCTCACTAATCATGTTTAGTGGTTAATAATAATTAGTAAAAAACTCAAGTATTTGGGGGATAGATTAGTGTGAGTTTTTATTTTAATTTGTGTGAGTGAGGAGTAGAACGAGAGGAAAAAAAATTTTGAGTGGAATTTTTTTTTGAAAATGGAAGATGATTGTGATGAGAGAATTACCGCTAATAAGAGGTTGAAAAATTGATTTTTTTTCTTTGAATTCACCATTGTTGCAGCTGAAAAAGCTTGGTGCCTGCATGGTATTCAACCAAAAACCCATGCGGGCAATTGTTGGAAATGTTCATAAATTGTACGCCATCTCGTTACGATTTTTTTTGGTTTTGATCTCAGAATGTTGATTTTTCTGGTTTTGAACAGTACCGGCATGGTAATCTAGTTTTCGAGCATGTCAGGTACATGTTCCGGCATAGTATTTTGCTTAAATTTCTATCTTTAACAACGGGGATGAAAAGTATCCGAGAATGTTGATATTTTTTCAGTTGACTACCGGCATTGATAGGAAATTCTCGAGCATGCCAGTATCATGTTCCGGCATATGGTCTTCATCAATTCCGGC
Source organism: Papaver armeniacum (assembly GCA_023531295.1). Classification (NCBI taxonomy): domain Eukaryota; kingdom Viridiplantae; phylum Streptophyta; class Magnoliopsida; order Ranunculales; family Papaveraceae; genus Papaver; species Papaver armeniacum. Next base: position 40,312 of record JAJJWW010001287.1, on the reverse strand, counting down.
ATGGTCTTCATCACTTCCGTTTTGAATTTTTTTCGGTATTAATCGAGTCCACTTTGCCGAGATGGTGGAGTTGATATGAAGACTATGCCGGTATCATGATACCGGCATGGTCTTCATCAATTCTGGCATGGTCATCATCAATTCTGGCATGATCTTCATCACTTCCGAATAAAAAAAATTGGTTTCAAAGTGAGGAGAAGAGAATTTGATATAGAGTGGGGAGAGTTTAGAATTTGAAAGGGAATGGGAAATATTTGGGTTTCAAAGCTCCACCCCTAAATAAGATTAATAAGAAGTGGAGATGGAAATGGGGGATATGATTTTGGTTTTTGATTTTAAGTTTTTGATTTTTATTTTGTGGGAAGGGTATTTTAGTATTTTCATAACCAATGGTCACCCCTTAGCCGAAATCATGGGTTGGGGGAAGTAATTCATATCCCCCAATTAATTCCCATATCCCCAATTAAAAGTTCTAAAAAATATATATAGTATTCACGAGTGTTCATAATTTTACATTGCTGGATTTTTTTTTCTTTTTTTTTATCAAAGACCTCGACTGTAATGACTAACGCATTATTGCATATAAACAGAACTCAGTAGGAACCTTTAGAAAAAGGAAAAAAAAAAAGAAATCAGCAGGCAACATCTAACCCAGAACTCCAACCGGTTACTAAAGTATAGTCATAGTCGGACTCCGATTCGGGTCCAGTTCTGGTAATCTTATAAATATCACTTATGTGAACACATCGATCCTTAATAAAGAAATTTTGAGTAGAGCCGAGAAGAACGAGTCTCACTTACCCTTTTTTTGGGTTGCTCATCAGAGGAGTTATTAATTAATCCACTGAATTGCTCGATTTGAGAATTAACAAATACATGGAAGAAGGTAGAATGACAGATGGAATAGGAGGCGACGATTATGAAACCCTAAAACCTAGTGTATATTCGATATTGTATCTTACGTTGAGTGCTAGCATCGGAGGGCTTGTTTTCGGTTATTATGTTGGTATGTAAATTTTGGTTAAAGTTAATTTTGACTCAATTCTAAATTTGTGATGGAATTTTAATTATCCGATAATTTTATTATTTTCACAGGATTTATCATTGCCCGATTTGGTGTTTTAAGTGATCTTGATGCTATTCTGCATGTGAGTTACGATTGTTCATCGAGATTTATAAGAATGCCCTGGGAAAGATTGTTCTCAAATTTTTCATAATCTTATTGAGTTTTGATTGTAGGAAACTGTTCGAACGGGTTTAGTTGGGGCAATCTTGGGTGCGGCAGCTGGTGGTTGGACAAATGATTGTTGGGGTCGAAAATTTTCTATCTTGCTTGCTGATACTATGATCTTAATTGGTGGAGCATCACATATGTTGCTGCTATCTATTGGTGATAAGTATTTTTTAGAAACAATTGGAAATACGTTTATAGGTTTGGGGGTTGGAATGGCTTCAATGACATCACCACTCTATATATCTGAATGTTCTCCTCATAGACTACTCTATATATCTCGCCAAGTTTCTATTTGTCAATATGGTTTTAAGTTGTTTAGAAATGGTTCTAAGTTTCTATTTCCCGGACCCCAGATTTGACTAACCATGGAGTCTGAACTACCGTATAGTTCTAGAAATAATAATACAGTATAATAGAGTGAGTTTGGTCATGTTGACCTAGTCAACCGTCTTTTTGGTGCTTTAAAAATATATATTACTGTTTGGTCCTAGAAATTATGGTTAATATCAGCATGTGCGAGTTTACACGTGCTCTAAATTTTACACTTTTTTCCTTGTCATTTTAATGGATTATCTTGTTCCCGTGAAATCGAAAATGGCAATGGTTCAGTGGTGCGACGGGAGGATACTCATGATGGTGGAACGAGTGGCAGGGCAACCATCCCTGTCAGAACTTTTGTTAATTCAGGACCAAAGAAGAGAAGAAAATTGAAAGAATTAACTATTACAGACATAGTTGTGGTTTCTCCATATACTCATTTGGCTCTTCCTTTAAGCTCATATGAAGCTTCGCAATTTGAGTATTGTTCTCTGTAATGAATCATTGTCAAGAGCAGGAACTAGAAAAAGCTAATTTTTCTTTTGTTTGTGGAGGCCACCATTTGATTCAAATGAATGAATGGGTTTTATAATTAAGACAAATAATAAGATCTGAATACTTAATGGTATGGAATCCGCTTCTCTGAGTAGATCCGTAGATCCGGAGTGAATGAATAAGTATGTTTCTCAACGGAGAAGATGAGGAACTTATTTCGGTTTGATAAGGGTAACAATGTGAAACTAGAACGCGTGTGACCTCACGCATGTGCCATGTTAACCATTTAACGTTTTCTTTCTCTCTCCGGGACATATTCCTTAATATTTTCCGTTATAGGATAGATTCCCAAACGAATTAGTGAAACGGACATATTCCCAATTTTCCCAATTACATATGCTAACAAGTAACAACCTTGTATTCATTGGTTAAAGGATTGTAACCGAATCCAGTTAAAAAGTCTTTTCCATGACATTTTGGAAGGACAGTAGATTCTCCAGTGATGGGATTACAGATATAAGCAGGTTTGCAAGACAAATTGATATCGTCCCATGCATTACTGAAACAAATTAAACCAATGAGTTCATGAAAACAGGATTGGCAACAGTATGAAGCCATGTGAAAAAACACCAAGACAGTTCAATAAAATCCTTGAGCCATGTGAGCTCACTACCGGTATAGGCCAAATACAGGTTTGTCCAAACTCAAAAGTATACAACTAAACTAAGTCTAAATAAGTTGGTCAAAAATTCACCGGATATTTGAAGTCCACAAGGACACCCGAACAGAATTACCCAGATGACGATGATTCCTTCCAACGAACCGACAAAGTATCACACGCTGACTGTTCGTTCTCTAGCGGCGCCCTCCACTCATCAGCGTCTTGTTAGCTGACGGAGAATTCCCTTCCCCGTGATTTGTGTGACCACCAAAATTCCCTAAAGATTCAATTTAACTTTTCGAACTTATTTAGAGCAAAGTGTTTGCATGTAGCTTATGACAGACAATAGTGCACATCCAATTTGGTTGCTTTCTCTTTTGATTACACTAGCAGTCTTAAGAACGAACCAATCAAGGGTTTTTTGACAGTTTACAAATCGTGGTGAGGTCGCCCTCGTGACGGCATCCATACGAGTGCACTTTATGACCGTTGATTTTACATCATAGATGTGTGTACATCCCCAAGGGAAAAAATTTAGAAAATAATATACGTCAATTTCTTTCTATTTCATTTATTTACTCCTTAGTCCTTCAACAATTCAAAGAGATAGATTTTTGGGTCGTGAGGATAAATTTCGTGCTCTTTCCAATGCTTATAACAATGCCATAGATTATAAAAGGACCAGTTTTGGTTCCAAGGGGTTAAAGATTAGTTGGTGAAGGAAAATTATGATGACAAAAATGCAATGTAAGATATTTGGTATGCAATATAAGATATTTGGGACGAAGTTACAAACTATGTGCTGAATTCGTGACTGATAACTTATTACCGGAAATAGGAAAGTGGTAGTGTGTTGCCAACAATTAGACATTTTCTTATATGATGAACGATGAACCAATCTTCTTCTGTGTTCTATATATAGGGAAACAAAATCAGGTTTTCTATAGGGAAACAAAATCAGGCTTTCATGGAAAAGTTCTAAATTTCTTAGTGGGATAGGGATATAATATCCAAGGGTCATAAGCTGCTGTCACGTGGGTGACCTTGTCACAGCATGACCCTTACAGCTTAGCTCATTGTTTTAGCCGATTTACCGTTGTGCCATTCTGCATTTTAATTTCAGTTTTGCCACTAATGCAATTTAAAAGCCAAAACCTAAAATCTAATTTGGAAATTCGAAACATTTTCTGTTTGTTAGTTTTTTTTTTTTTTTTTTTTTTTTTTTTTTTTTCGCCTCCGACCATCGTAATGTTGAAAGGTGTGAATGGCAGAGGACAGGACACCAACCGTGGTAATGCTGAAAGGTGAGAGTGGTAGAGGAATGGTAGTTACCGGCTTTTATTTTATTTATTTTATTGGGATAGGCTTATAATATCCGAGGGTCATAAGCTGCTGTCACGAGGGTGACCTCGTCACAGCATGACTCTTATAACTTAGCTCATTGTTTTAGCCGATTTACCCTTGTGCCATTCTGCATTTTAATTTCAGTTTTGCCACTAATGCAATTTAAAAGGAGAAAATGGATCATTTGTCCAAAAAAAATTAAAACACGGTTCAAATGGACAAGTAAAAAAAATACGGGAGAAAATGGGTCATTTACCGCGAAGGGTCACGAGTGGCACTGATTTATTTTTTTAATTTTAAGGGTTGTTGGGTCACTGAGTCATACGTGAGTACTCGTCGTAAGTAGTTCGTTCTTTGTAAGTTAGTATTTCGGTCATTGGGTATAACGGGGGAGAAAATGCTTTTATTCGATACGGTTCTAGAAAACCTAAGTCGAACAAAATTCCACATCAAACTTCCGAAAATCTCTGCAACTAACTTCCGAACATCTATGCAACTAAATCATATTTAAGCAATTTTGCGGTAATTTTTTCTAGGGTAAAATTTTGATCGTGGGTTTTGATTTGAGTAAGAGAAAATTAGTTGTACCCCGAAAATTGGCATCATGCAGAGACGTTCAGCAGAGATTGGTGAGAAGGATCGCAGAGAATACAAAGAGGAGACTGTACCTGATGCTGTATATGATGCTAAAATGATTCCCGTGATTGGAGCACTTGTGTTTGGTTATTACTTCGGTAAGTTCCTAAAAACGTAATGGTAGTTGTTTTATGTTTATATGTCAATGGATACTTGCTTATTAAGATGTTCAAAAATATATTTGAATGCATAGTGCTTATCAGACATTATTGTACATCGATTATTATTAAACTTCCTGACAGGATAATTCTAATTGCATAGGATTTATCCTCTCGAGATTCTATATCCAAAATGATATTCAGTCAATTAAACTGGTAAGTGCGTCCATATGATTTTTAGTGAATTCACTGTCCGCTTCACACTTTCGTAATAATGATTTTTATACAAATTTTAAAATTGATAGGAAATTATACGGACGGGTGTATTAGGAGCAGTGTTTGGTTCAGTAATTGGGGGTTGGATGAGTGACTGTTTTGGTCGAAGATTTGCACTCTTGTTTGCTGACAAATTGATACTCGTTGGTGGAGTACTACTCGTATTTTTTCTATCTATTAGTGATTATGTTTTTTACTGTTACTTGGTAACTACTGTTATGAAGACAATTATAGGTTTTGGGGTTGGAATGACATCAATAACCTCCCTTAGTTACATATTAGAAGTAGCTTCAACTCATCCTCTAGAAAACCTTCACATTTGGAATTCTATGTATTTTGCTGTTGGAAAATTCATCTTCTTTTGTATCGATACCAGAGTTGCTGCTTATAGTCAGGTATGTTTACAATTGATGGTTTCTTAGTATTAGTTGATTAGTTCTCTTGCTGAATTAACATCTTAAAGTTTATTGTTCTTAAAAATTAAATGACTCCAGGACCTTAATAAGACATCAGATTATATCCTCGCAATGGCATTGTTTCCAGCTCTGCTTCAATTTTTGCTAATGAAGTCGCTTCCTGATTCACCTATATGGCTATATAAAAAGGTTAGTTTCGAAACTTGGAGTTTGTTTCGTGTAAATTTTGAGTTTCGGTCGATGATACATTTTTTTTAACAGAACCGAAAAGAGGACGCAGTTAAAGCTTTGAGGGAATTTTACAGTTCTTCTGAAGTTGAGAAAGAGTTGGATGCCATAAGGTTTAAGAATAAAAATTCTGGTCCAGATGACAAAGCCTATTATGGTAGGAATATCTTGTCTAGGATGAGGAAAATATGGAATAATCCATTAGAATGTAGGCAGATTGTTCTTGGTATTGGTCTGCAAGTTGCCGAACAGTTAGTGAGTGAAAACACGTTAATTTATGTCTTTCCCCGTATCATAAGGATGGGTGGCCTCATAGCATCACCAAATCCTAAATGGGACATCTGGTATATGAAGTTTATTTTCTTGATGTACTATGGTCTTTATGGTATTCATAGTGCAAGTCTGCCTTACGTAATTGTAAAACTTTCGAGGAGGAAGATTCTGCTTGTCAAATCATACTGTATGATGGTGTGTCTTTTAGGGTTAAGTTTCTTCATTATTATATCACCTAATAATATTAGAGGAGTGAGTAGTAAACCGGAGACCATAACATATTTCGGTAACAACACATGTCCGAGTTATATTTCAGCACCAGATGCAGATACATGGAACTGTTACAAATGCCTTCAAGCAGGATGCGGGTTTTGTGATGGTATTGATGAAAACTTCATGGTAAGCAAGTAATTATTTCTCCATATTTAACTGAAGTAGGACTACAACTACAGTACCGACATCACACCCACATTTGGTATATTTCACTCACTACCCGAGCTATTCTTTGTACTTCATTATTTGTTCACTTTGTAATTGCAAAATAAACATGATGTCGATGATATTTTTTTTTTTGCTTGCTGATGAATCGCTCCTTTCTTCTACACAGCGTGCACCTATTGCCTGCTTGGCTGTAGAACCTATTGGGACATCACCATCATGTTTTCCTGAACATGGAATCTGGTTCGCACCAGATTCCGTCACAAGGCAATGCGAATTCAAGATTCCTTATGGTCCAGCTCTTATATTGTTAATAATCGGCCTTGTTCCCTACACATTTGGGTTGGAATCACATATGCGCTCAAGGATGTCCAAGGTAGAAGTTAGAGGGAGACTTGCTGGGACTGTAGCAGCGACTAACTGGATCTCCTTCCTCGTGGTGATTGTATCATCTTTTACGATTAATAAAGATGGAGGCACTCTCTTCTTAATGCTCCTCATCAGTTTGATTTCTTTCTTTGTTACTCGGTTGATCAATTTGTCTTATTTGTGGGTACCAGAAATGAAAGGTTCCTCCCAGTCCAAAGTGGATACTTCAAAAGTCAATTGAAGGGATACTCTTGGTACAAATATTTTTATCTTTTTATGTTTTCCTTTGGTTTAATTAGGAGATAGTATAGGTAGTTTATTTGTTTGACTTGATTTGCTTTTAATTTTAATTTTTTTTTTTTTTTTTTGCTAACAGTCACGCATAGTATGAATCCCTGATTTCTGCGCTTGTTTTTTCTTACCGTTAAGAAGTAAGCTTTTTTTCGGAGTCCTGTGATGTTCCTCATTAGTTTCATGGTTTATTCTTCCTTTGTGATTAATATATACAAACCCCTAACCCGGTGCGTAATGCGTGTGGTATACACATACAAAAACATTGGACACCATCATCTTCCCTTAATTTGTAATGACCCAATGGATATTCATGGTTTGTATTAATCATAGAGATGGTTCTTGTAACTTGTCCATTGTATAAGTCCATGATTCATTTTTTCAGCATAGGGTTCATTTTTTCAGCATAGGATCTGAAAGAAGATCTTATGTGGAGCAGAACAACGTTTGTACATTCACATTCCCAGACTAGTATAACACGCACGTACATTCTTCGTACGTTGTTACTTGTTTGTACCTATATATTAGGGACAATGCCCAAAAATGTACCTGCAGAAAGCTATTTACTAAAAATGTCTAGTTTTTTAAAAATTCCAAAAAAGGGTATAATGTGCACACATTATAGGTGTGGATTCATCATATTGGGTACACAATGTCAACCAATGGGTACACATTCAAACATTTTTGGTAATTTACAACATTTTTGGGAATAACTAATTAAAACTAAACACTTTTGGAAATTTCCTCATTATATTCTCGTATGTTGTTCTAGAAATTTAGCAGTGCGGAACAATTATATGACCTATATATTTAGTATTAAAAAAAAATATACCTGGCTCGCAAGCTATTTTGTCTGCTTTCGTTATAGAAGTTGCTTGTCTAGCTGGATTTTATCCAACCTTCACAATTAAAATGATAACAAACCATTTCAGATGTACAGTAATTAATGGCTCCGGCTAATCATGCAATGCTCTGCCAATTTGGCTTTCAAGTATCGAAACTCAATGGCAAGGATTTAGCCCATATTGATGAATTACAAATTTTCAGATTGTTCAACCTGAGAGATTATAAATATAATGAACCTTTTTTTGCTTGGTCATCTACAATGGTGTTAATGATCAGAACTACACAGATATTAAAACTGTTGTAAATTTTGCTTCTTTTTGTTACAATCTAGATTCCTTGACTAATGACTAAGATTTGGTAGAGCTGGAAAAAAATTACAGAGTAGGAAAATTACTGATATAATTGGCACATTGGGCAATGGTGCATGGGTTCTTGGTGGTAAAGGTGAATTCAGATGTAGGGGCCACAACTAACCGTTGTACTAACCCATAAAAAAAAAAAAAAAAAAAAAAAAATAGAAAAGAAGAATTCAGATGCAAAGGGTTTCATCCAAGCTAAGAATATGACTTTGCACATGAAATCACTGGTCTGCCAATTTGGATTTCAAGTATCGAAAAAAATAAATCATCAAAATCTCTCTTTGGTCATTGGAGGGATTTCATAAGGAAGGAGCCCAGTCAGGCTATAGTGTTTGGCTCCTGAGTTAGTGTAGTTGCAGGAAATCTCACAACTACACCCTAATGATAATATATGAATCTAACTATGAAATCATGATGAAGAACTCTTAGAATATTTTATTATGTTTAGAAATCAATACAAAGTGATAAGATAAAACCCTAACTTGGGAAACAATTAACTTTGTCTCTCCTAAAGTTCTATCTCAATTACCAGAAAGATCTCTCCCAATACAATGTTGGTTGGTCCTATATATTGGAGTTTACATAGTGGAGGACAGCTAATAAAGCCCCTATTTTCGATCGACGTGCGTCGTTATCGCACGCTTATGTAACTCTTTTCGCACGTTGTTTCTATCTTCGCATGACTCTTCATACATTACTCATGAGTAGGTGACGTCATCTCGGTTCGTCATTTAGGATATGCTGCTTGCGATAGCGTTTGCTTCCTCATGAGAAGATCATTTCGCGTGTGTTGATGGTGGTTTTTAGACAAAGGGTAAAATCGTAAAACCCTGAATAACTTAATGTCACCGGTGACACATTTATTAGAACATTCAATGCATGTAGTCAGTAATTAATAGGGGGTATTTTTTCAAATTAGGATTACAACGAACAAAACCCTAATTCCCTTCCGTGCCAATGTCAAATCATGCCGACCACACTAGCCCAAGCTAGCCGCGCCATGCCAAACGCACTTTGCCTTGTCCCTAGCTATGCTAGTCACACCAAACACGCCAAAACATGCCAACCATGCTAGCCGCACCTCCGTGCCAATGGCAAATCATGCCGCCCACACTAGCCCAAGATAGCCGCGCCATGCCAAACGCACTCTGCCTTGGCCCTAGCTATGCTAGTCACACCAAACGCGCCAAAGCATGCCAACCATGCTAGACGCACCTTCGTGCCAATGGCAAATCATGCCAGCCACACCTAACCCAAGCTATCACGCCATGCCAAACGCATCCTTGACCTAGCCTATGCTAGTCACACCAAACGCGCCAAAGCATGCCAACCATGCTAGCCGCACCTCTCCGTGCCAATGGCAAATCATGCCAACCACACCTAGCCCAAGCTAGCCACGCCATGCCAAACACTCTGCCTTGGCCCTAGCTATGCTAGTCACCAAACGCGCCAAAGCATGCCAACCATGCTAGCCGCACCTCGTGCCAATGGCAAATCATGCCCGACCACACCTATCCCAAGCTAGTCGCGCCATGCCAAACGCACTCTGCCTTGGCCCTAGCTACGCTGGTCACACCACACCAAGCTAAACACCCTTACCTTGGCCCTACCCGCGTCATGCCAAAGTAGCGCCCGCGCCTAGGCTTGCAAACCGTGCAACCTAGGCTAAATTGGCCACGCATGCCAACACGCATCGATGTAGCTTTTCTTACCAGGCCGTGGACCTAATGGCCGAGCGTGCCATTGGCACATGCCAACACGCTCGCTGGTAGCTTTTCTTACCAAGCCATGGCCCTAATGGCCGAGCATGCCATTGGCACATGCCAACACGCATCGATGGTAGCTTTTCTTACCCGTGGCCCTGTGGCCGAAAGCATGCCATTGGCACATACCAACACGCATCGCTGGTAGCTTTTCTTACCAGGTCGTGCCCTAATGGCCGAGCGTGCCATTGGCACATGCCAACACTCGCCGGTAGCTTTTCTTACCAAGCCGATGTGGCCCTAATGGCCGAGCATGCCATTGGCACATGCCAACACGCATCGTTGGTAGCTTTTCTTACCAGTCGTGGCCCTAATGGCCGAGCATGCCATTGGCACATACCAACACGCTCGCTGGTAGCTTTCATTACCTAGTCGTGGCCCTAATGGCTATGCGTGCCATTGACACATGCCAAACACGCACGCTGGTAGCCTAACTTGCAAGCCGTGCAACCTAGGCCAACTTGGCCGTACGTGCCATTGGCACATGCCAAAACCCACGCTGCTAGCCTAACTTGCAAACTGTGCAACCTACCACCAAGGCATTCCGCACATGCCATTGGCACATGCCACACACGCCACTAGCAGCTCTGGCATTGCCACTTACACTCATCGTGCAACCTACCACCATGGCATTCCGCACATTGGCACATGCCACACACGCCACTAGCAGCTCTGGAATTGCCACTTGCACTCAAGGTGCAACCCGCAACAAAGGCATTCCGCACATGCCACACGCGCCACTAGCAGCGCCACTTGCACTCAAGGTGCAACCAACACTCGAGACATCAACACAACCGGGGGATGCTTTCCGGGGTCTTGGTTTGGCGGTCACAAAGATGCAGCGTACACTACGCTCACATTAAGAAAGCGTGAATAGGAATAATGCGGTCAAATAAAAGAGGAAATAATGGTGAAAACGTTTTCACCCATTAACACCATGCGGTTACCACCTCCTCCCACTATTTCACCCTTTACTCTCTTCCTTCATGAGGCCAGGGTACGTTTCAATCTCGACTTGTATAAATAGGTCTTACCTATTTCCACCGAGACAACAAGTCTCAATCAGGAGAAAAACACAACACTCTCGTAAAAGGAAACTTTGTAAGCTCTCCAAAAAGCTTCCATCTCTTGCAAGCTTCCGGCTTTCACTTTCTCGATACAAGTCGAGACACTACTCTCCTCGGTATATTCGGTCTCAACACCTTTCTTTGCTTCCCTCCCCAAATCAACCCTTCTCCTCCACTTTGTGACCTAAGCAAGTCCGGAACGGCCATTTCTTGGTTTAGGCCGGACTTATGCTGCATTGATCTCGAATCTAGAAAGTGCTCGACGTGCAGCACATTTGTTTAGGGTTTAAACCAGTTTCTCACTCACCTACTGAATTTACCGAAATCGGCGGAAACGATTTTTACCCATAAACAGCGTGATAACTAAGTGTGCGATATTTTGCCCCTACATTTTTCCTCTTCTCTTAGCGTCTTTGTGGAAGAAAGAGCGATGAGAGAAATCTTAGTCAACTGTTTTACCGCACCCTTTACATTAATTGTCACACCTTCTTGTCTTTTCATATTTTCTGAACTGACAATAATCCGGGATCTCGGTCTTGATTTTTCCACGTGTTACTTTCCATGGCTTATTTTTTGACACGCCGTTGTTGATTCTGGCAACTGTCTCTTCATATTCTCTCACCCATTAATGCGTTCGTAAAGGGGGATCTAAAGAAAAGGAAAGAGAATCCTTTATATACCCTTATATGCTTTTCATTCTTCTCTTTTTACTATTTCTTTCTTCCCTAACCTCTGCAACTTTTATTTCTTACTGCTGCTGCTCCTTTTCTTGATTGATCGTTGATTCATCTTACTTCGCGTTTTCTTCTCGTCATAGTATCTGTCTTTCAATATTATCTTGGTTTTCATCTCAAATCTCCCCACTCATTGTCTTCATCTCGATTTTCCTAATACTCTTGATCATCCTGATTATCTTGATCATCTTCTTCTTTTCACTTTGTTCCTCATTTATATTCCCCTTCGCAAGATGGTAAACAAGCCAGGATGGAAAGTCGCTAAAGACTTTGAGAGACTGCAAGTTGAATTCAAGGATAACGGTTTTACATTATATGTTCCTCATGCATCAGGTCCTACTTCTACGCTTAATCCTAGATGGTTTGCGGTTGATCAATGGAATGATCAAAAGATCATCATCTTAGTGGGAAAACTTCTCGTTGGCCTTCCTATTCCTCTCTTCGACCCACGAACTCCTCTATTTTATAAACTTTTAACTCATGAGAAATTTTCGCGCGCCGTCTACCAGTTGAGTGGTGATTCTATCAGGATCATGATGGAATACTCTCGTCGTGCGACCGGATTAGAATCTCTCTATCCCAAAGAAGTAAGGAATAAAGATTGTGCGGATTTAGAAATCGACCCTGCAGAATATACCATTGAGAACTTCTTCGCTCACTATGATGTTATTACTATGAAGAGTGAGTCAACTCGATAAGGAATTCTCTTGGGAAGAAAGGATGGCGTCGCGGAGGATCAAAGGATCATGCGAGATGTTGATTTCCATGATACAACTAACCATACCGCACGTAAGTCAAATGACAATCGCTGGGATTTTTATCTTGTCATCCTAGAAGGTCCCTATATTACCGGTTTTAGTTCTGATAAGTCAACCAACCCTCTCCCTGAGGGTCTTCCCGCCTCTGTACTCCTTGGGAATTCAAATGGCCTGAGAGAGATAATTTGGTATGCTATTCTGAGTTTCGCTTTTTCAATTTTCTTTATTTACCTCTCTCTTTGCTTTTACTAATTTTCTATTCTTCAGATTACCAAGCTAAAGAAGGACTTGAAGACGTACGGAAGGCAAAGCACGTTGGAGGCACTACGTTCGATTACTGATGAAGTAAGAAATACTTTCTCATTATATTTTAACAATATTGTTGCCTCTATTTATTATCTTTATCTGTGCGCGAAGGTTGAAGCCGAAGGCGTTAGTGGTTCGGGTGAGAGAGATTCTCCCTTATCATATGATATTGCTCCTCTGGAGGCGAAGGGTAAAGCAAAAACGTTGGCTTCCAAATCCTCTGCGAAGAACACTTCCAAGAGAAAGAATCTTAACAAGAAAAGGAAGATATCTTCTTCAACATCTTCTCTAATTCCTTTGAACACTTGTTCACGGGAAGATGAGTTACTTTCTCATGAAAACTATGCCTTAACCTCTTCCATGGCGAAGTTGTCTAGTGTCTTCAGGGATTCCTTTTATGTTTTTGATGATGATGATTTGACCCGCACTTGCGAGGTGGTTTCTACCATATGCGAAGATCCCTCCTTAAGTCATGAATCTCTACGAGGATCTGCCTCATCTATAACTCCAGATTTCCAATTTGCACTTGGATCTTTGGTGAGTTTTCCTTTTGCAAATTTGAATTTTGCTCAGATTTATATTTCTTCTTCATACTTTAATTATTTTGTTTTCTCTCGTCCCATGCTATTAATTAAAGAATGCGCGAGTTTCTCATGCGGTTTCCACCGATTTACTTAGAAAAGTTCTCACATTGGAAACTGAATGCCAAAAGGTTAAAGGGGAATTCTCGTATAAGAGGCGAGAAGCAAACGAACTTCGCCAAAGAAACCAACAGTTAATAGGTGTGTTTCTTATCGCTCTGCCATATCTTATTACTTTCGCTACACCTTCATATTTTTTCAACTATTTATACTTGCAGAGATTTATAATTTGACTGATGAGGCAGTCAACCTTCCTGTTGACAATGATGTTCTGCTAGAGCACCTTAATGCTTCTCTGGATAATTTCCTCATTCGTGGGTTAGAGAATCTTAGCTTTGAAGAGCTAAGGTCGAAATATCAGGCCCTTATTTGTGAGCATTGTTCAATGTTATCTTCCAATCGTACTTTTCAACGTCACGCCGTTAAGATAAAGAGAAAATTAGGGTTTTGGAAGAGAAAAAGAACACAATGATTAATGAGAAGGATCAAGTGGTTTCTAAGGGTGAAAAGGCTTTGAAGTAATTTCATGAAGCTCAACTCAAAATTCAGATAGAAAGGGATCAGGAAATCAGTGAGAAGAATGTTTTGATCGATCGAGAGAATACACTTCGCTCCCGTTTACTCATAGAAAATGATACGGAATTTGAATGGGCTGCGAGAGTCATTGATAGTGCTAGGTCTGATTTAGGTACCAACGTTAGTTTAAAGTCTGATCAAGACAAATTGGTTAGGACTATTATTTCTAAAAAAGAAGGTTGCACGTAACCCTTGATGGTGTTTTCAATTTTTTTCTTGTCTTTATACTGATGCATGTCCAAAGCATCATTAAGACTACAATTTACTTAACTGGGATTCACATTTTCTTTGCAGCAAAAATTTTTGAACACAACTGAACGGATTGATAGAGCTGACTATGGAAAGAGGGTCACAAACAGCATGAAGGACGGGACCCAAATCCTTGTGTTCTAGAGGCTTTTGTGAGAAATCTTCTTTTCTTTTTTTTTTGAATTTATGTGTGCTTCAATAATGCAAAAATATCTTATATTTTTCACACTTTTACAAAAAAAAATTGAAGAAGCTAAAGCACAACATGTTTCTAATGGTGGATCATCCGTGACAGAAGATGTTATTACAAAGGCTCTTGGTGAAGATAAAGGGGTAAGACTTAAAGGCATGGGGTTTGGCGTGACACGTAAAAAGATTGCAGCCACAAACCACTATAAGTTGATCATGAAAGAGTGTTAATAAAGTTGCAGAGCAATGAATGATCGTCTTGTGATGTTAGAGGTGAGAATTTATTTTGTTAATGGTTTGGTTTTTAGTTTTCTTTTTATAGTTGATGAATTCAAAAATGATTGGCCCCTCATACTTTTAATTTGTTTTTTCTATAGGAAAAGAACTCGAAATGTGCCTGCGATGAAGTTAACTCTCACAGGGACAGTCCAGTTGCAAGCAACAACCTTCAGGCTAGTGCTACCAGATTTGTTCTCGCTAGTGGAAGAGCCTCGACTACTCCCACTACCAGTCATGTCAGCAAATCAAATGAGGTGCTAGTGCCAGAAAAAATTACACCTTGCAGGTTACTAAGTTTGTGTAAGGATGGCAAGGTGGTGGTTGATACTAAAATTAGTGAAACGGATCCATTGCAGGAGATACATGGGATGCCTATTGGTTCCGGGGCCTATACTGTGTGTGTGATCACTTCTTATGGATGGTGCTCATGTCTACAAGCCGACATCAGAGTTCAATTTTGTTGGTGATGCTGTCGGAAGTATTATCTCATGGCCCAAGGATCGAATTTTGTTCTCATAGGGTGTTCTTCTAATCTTCATAATCTTTTTGGAGTGTGTTCAGGAAACTTTAACTTTTGGTAACAAACATCTTTATCACTATCATTTTTTGGATGTGTGTGTTTAACACTAGCTGGTGAACTTGAATGATTGTAATTAAATGTGTTACACTGGCAGGTTTATGAATGTGAATTTGTTTTTTCAAAAATGTTCTATGCACACAACTACAAACTAAGGTTGTAGGTCCACATTCATATACTGAAAACCTTTGTTGTATTAGAGATTATGACTACACTAGGCTAAAGTTGTGAAAGAAAGTATAACAATATAAATAAGGATTGTGCAAATTTTTTCAACCTCTCAAACAACAATAGTAATAGTAATATTCACACCATCCATAAAAGTCGTGTTATGGGCTTTTACTATACATATCAAAGTTGTATAAAACTTTTCAACCATTTTAGCAACAATAGTAATAGTAATATTCACACCATCCATAGAAGTTGTGTTATGGGATTTTACTATACATATCAAAGGTTGTATAAAACTTTTCAACCATTTTAACAAGGTAGTAATATAACAATTTACACCATTCAAATAAATTGTGTTACAGACTTTTACTACACTTACCAAATATTGTGAAAGAATGTATAACAATATAAATATCAGTTGTGAAAGAAACTCTAGAAAATTATGGTAGACTTTGACAACCTGACTTAGGGGTTGTGATAAAATGTTCTACTATACATAGAGGTTGTTGTGGAAGGATGTCCTACAATTCATATAGGCATAGTAAAAGTAGTATTGACAACTGTAATAGATGTTGTGTTAGGCTTCCAAAGTAAAATCGAAGAGAATCACAACTGAACCACGGGGTATTCCAAACCTGACCACAACTACATTCAAGACTATCCCCCCATCCATAGAATATATTCGTCGTAGGTCTACTACAACACCTGTGGGGGGTTGTCAAAGTATTTTTTTCCCGTAGTGAATGCTTCGAAACAAAAACAAAAAAACTCATGAGTATTTGTAATTAAATCGTCGTTTCAAGACTTTAATGATTCAAACGGATGAATGTATGGGTTACAGGGAGAACACAAGTGATAAGCCTGCCGCTGACAAAATATAATACTTATTAGTCTTCCCATATTTTTTAGAATGGCATCTCTGTTTCATTTTGTTTTGATATATGGGTTGGCAATTAGTATCTCCTGACATATTATCCATCTTTATTAAAGCTTAGTGGAAGTAAAAAAGGATCCTTGTCATCTCACATTGTCACACGCAATAGTATGGAAAACTATAATTTTCATTTCAAAGGGTCACTATTTGATGATGAAATTAAATAGTTGGTACAATTGCTTGAGGTTATTGGTCAGGAACCTCCACAACAATTCGGAAGATACAAGAAGATGGGAAAATTTTGTTTTCGGTTCTTTCTCCACAAGCTCACTTTATTCATCCATTCATCAAGGTGCTAATCTTTCTCATTTTCTTACTAGGCGGTTGATAGATATCGTAAGTGCAATCAAATTAAATCACTTAGTTCCACACAATTAACTGGTAATATAATGGAAGCAAGGATATTTTAAACGAAGAGTAGTGAGTTCTAGTTGTCAAAGTGTTACAAAGGAGGTTTATTTTAGATTTTAAACAAAATAACATAAAACGAACAAATATGAGTTGTAAGCAATAGAGAGAGATAATCGAGGAATCATTTTTCGTTACTAAACCATCAATGAGTTATTATAATTTTCATATTGTCGTTAATCATAGATTATCACCAACCATGGGATAACATCTATATTAGTATTATCCCCTAAATTCCTTATATCAATGGAGACGGAAGTTCTCGACTACCAGATTTTATTTGTCTAAACCACCTAGTAGTAGATCACCCAAGGTGTAATTTGGTCGAACGCTTTATATTTTGTAAATTTATAGGTTGATCCTACTAGGTAGACTCTTATATCAAGGTCCACTTTTTAGTGTTCTTTATACACACAATCGCTCCACAGAATCCCTCTGCAAGGTCTGTGTTCTCTACTTGTATACAATTTATTCGACGATTAATTATATCCTAACTCAATACTAGTAATCAGTCAAATCAATAAATCAATTTAGTTGGCCACCTAAATGATTCATCAATCAATCATAAATATTCGTTATAGTATAAACAAGCGATAATCATATGAAAAAACTTCAAAGTAAGTTAATATAATAACTTTGATCTTGTTTACAAATTAGGATTCATCTTCAATCAATAGGTTTTTAGCTACTCATGGATGTCAAAACATCCATTGTATACATATAAGAAAATTAAAGAGATAACGTTACGAAAGAGGAACCTCTCTGAAACCCTTTACTTTCGCTCCATGTGTTGTTTCTCCTCTCAAAAACTTCCAATTTCGTGCTTTATTGATATCCCAGCAGAAACTTCCCAGATGTTCACCCATCCCTGGATTACTCCCGCCCGAGCACGCTTAAAAGATTGTTCTCGCGAATTTTAGCTTTAACACGTGCGATATCATATTTTTAGAAAAGTGTTCCACCACCCCACCCATTCCATGGAATTCATAGTTTTCAAGGTCACGCCCTTAACTCCGCAGAAGTTTTCGCAAACACCGATATTGTTCCCACTTACCCACTGTGGTTATCCAGCAGTGTGGGATTTTTATCCTGCAGCAGCTTCCCGAGAGGTCACCCATCATGTGACTACTCCCGGTAAGCACGCTTAATTGAGAAGTTTTTTCCCACAACTCACTCAAGTGAACCCATCGTTTCGGTGTTAGGAAATGACAAATCATTACTTATATTCCTTTCGGCCAACCAATGCCGAATATCGGGGTATTACAATACCACCACATTAAATTGGAGCCGTCCTCGGCTCTAGAATATATTCATAAGCCTAGATCTCCGACTTTCCCTGCCCCTCATGAGAATCACCTGGACCAACTCCGTCCGAAATACCTTCCCACCCTCGATAGGTGACCAGCTCGGCTTCCGATACTATTTTTAATGACCCGTCCCTCCACCGATATTGTCCCCACTTAGCCACCGTGGTTATCCGTAGTGTGGTGTTTTCACCGGCACCGCTGCGATCATCCGATCAGAAATTTCCCGGATGGTCACCCATCCCCGGATTACTCCCTCAGAGGTTCCTTGTCTCCTATGAGAGCGATCTGGCATAAGCCCCCGATACTCCCCACCCGAGCATAAGAGAACGACCACTAGTTGTATCCCAACTAACACCGATATTGTTCCCACATACCCACCGCGGTTATCCGGCGGTGTGGGATTTTTTAACGGCACTACTGCGGTTATCCTGCAGCAGCTTCCCGAGAGGTCACCCATCATGTGACTACTCCCGGCCGAGCACACTTAACTGAGAAGTTTTTTTCCACAACTCAGTCAAGTGAACCCATCAGGCCTCGGTGTTAGGAAAGGACAAATCATTATTTATATTCCAATCGGCCAACCACTGCCGAATATCGGGGTATTACAGTACCAGTATGCGTACCCTCTTGTAGACGTCGATGTTTGGTAAGCTTGTTTTGCTCATAACTTCTTCATCCAAACTCAGAATGACTTTTTGCATTATCTTTTTAATTGAATTTTATTCAAGATGGTGGTAAGAAATCCTGAATTTGAATGAGTTAAACTTGATCTTTGGCTCGTCTCTTGATTTTGAGCATCTTCGACTTAGGTACTAGGATACTTGGAATACTTCTAGATCTTTTTAGCACCTTTTAGCTTATTTTTGGATGATTCACCTAATAGATAAGAGAAAACAACAGTAATAATACGAAATATGGAAGAATAATAGCTAAAACAAATATGGAATGGACACTAAAATCATATGATGTACTTACCAGCGATATTGAATAATAAGGTACTAAACAAGATCAATTTTTTTTACGGATCTCAGCATATGATAGGATTATTACTATTGATATAATGATTTCATGGGGCTATCACCATGTCAATAAATGTTTGTTATGTGGCAGCATCTATCTTTCGATTGTACCTTCTCCGGAAGAATATGGTCATCTGTCCTCCCATCTTATGATATCACTGGTGTATGGACTTCAACAGTCTTCACTTGATATATACATTCTTAGCACACACTTGAAGCCCCTAAAGAAAATAAGAAAATTTGGTTAATGGTCTCGGCTGCTGCGTTATGTACTATTTGGAATGAAAAACATTTGAAAACCTTTGAAGAGAAAGTTATGAACATAGATCGAGTTTCTCAAAATGTCAGTGGGGTGTTTCTTTCCTAGGTAGTAGTCATCAAACCTATCTTAAGTAGAAAATTTAGTAATTTGCTTTTTAATTGGGATGTAATTTTTCCATAACTGTAATTTTCTTGTTTTTCTTTCTAGCTGCTTACTCCTTGTAAGCTGCTTTCTCTGTTTCCTCTTCTTCTTTAATAAAATCTCTTCTTTAACTAAAAATAAAGAAAAAAACAAGTTTTCTTTTACTGTTCGAAAACAAACGGTGTCTCCACTGATTTTACAAACTTACATAAACTTCTGGTTGTTGATTTCTTAGTTAAATCTAAACTTGCACATAACTATAAGAAATAGGGATTGTCTGTGTTACGTCTTTAATGTACATAGTTGTGAATTTTAATTCTAAATTTTATAAAGAAAAAATGAAAAAAAATCTTTTGATTTTTCAGTATTTTTTTCTTTTTTAAGAAACACAAAATAGTTAATAGGTTGGTTATTCATTAAAATAACTCCATCAGACTATCAAATACGTGGTGTTCCATGATAGGCAGGGCGTAGGAACCGGCGGTTACTGGGTGCAGAGGATCTGCGCCCACTCCAAGTGGCTTGTCGAGGAGGGCTTTCCATTTGGTCGTCGTCCATGGGTTTGTGAACCCGGGCCAGCACATATAGCGCTTACAAGGCCCTAATGAACCCATTTTTGCAACAAAACACAAACAAATGTGAAAAAAAAAATGATTCAAAGTAAAGAAAGAAATACATATTTGTATATGTAATAACATAGAAGAAGGGACGGATATAAATAGGATTGTCAATGGGCACTTGATTTCACTTTAACACTAAAGAAGGAAGAAGATCCCTGGAAAATATGAAATGAATGAGCAGTAAGAGACCTGGAAAGAAAAAGAATAAAGAGTCCAATGACAATCACTCTCCGGTATTTCCCGGAATCGGACCGACCGGAATGAGTCGAGTCTAGTTCCAGATCCTAAAATTGGACCCATTAGCAACATCATCACCTAATGAGTCGACCTATTTTAAGAACCAATAAGATTGCAGGTCCTATCGAGTATTACTAGCTGGGTATCCGCAGATATCCGATATCGGGTTCAGGATATTTATCTTTTTGTTTGTTAATATTATTTAAAATGTAAATTTTTCGCCAAGTTTTGCTAAGATTTTTTTAATTGTCATTTGTTTTATTAGATTTAATTTAATCTTAATTAGGATATTATTTAACGTTAACTCTATCTAGGGCTGCACAAGACCCACCCACGATACCCATACCCGCCCGTACCCGCTAAATCCGTGGGTTTTTTGTCCATACCCGCCCGTTGTGGGTGCGGGTTGGTTAAGAAAAGAAAACCCGCCGGCTGTGGGTGCGAGTTGGTTTTAGGTCATACCCGCCCATACCCGCCCAAATCCGCTCAATATACATCGTTGATTCTGACTAATCCTTCATTGGTCTTAAAGTTCAGCTCGCTCCCTAGACCACTCTTTTGTCCCTTTCTCCGAGAGACTTCACGTTTTCAATGGTTGTTGGTGTCTTGTGTGTGAACATATCCATAGAGGTGCCAATTTAAGAGCCGGCCTTCTTAACGTTCGTAGATTTCTTTACCATCAAAAAAATAAAACGAAGCGTATTCGATTTGCTATCACTATAATTAGCTGCACGCGTCATGAAAAATATTAAAGCGGACTCCATGAATTGTAATCTTGAAAATTTCAATGTGGTGCAGCAGATTATAGCGAACTCCTCCTCCTCCGATCGCATATCTAATTTTTGGATTATATCTAATTATTGCGGGTTTAGCGGGTTTAAACCCAAACCCGCCCCTACCGGAGGGGTGGGTAACAAAACCCGCCACATTTGTTTGTGGGTGCGGGGTTGGTTATGAAAAAAAAACCGCAGCCTGTGGGTGCGAGGTTGGTTTGAGCTTATACCCGCCCATACCCGCCCATGTGCAGCCCTAACTCTATCTAAAAAATTATTATTTTCAAACCAACATGATGAATATAAGTTTTATCATTAGAAGACATACTTGATTTAGGGTATGACTATCTAATGTTTTTAATGGGTCTGGTTCTAAATACATGAATTTAAGAAGGGGGAAGGATCCGTTGACATGGTTATAATGACATAATCCGTTGACATGGTTCTCATTTTCTCTACCAAACCCAACCGGCAATGAATTTAAAGCTAATATTTTGGTGATATGTTTCTCATATAAAACTCTACATTCCTACCAAAAATGAGAGTATTCAAAAATACGAAACTTTGCAATCCACAAATTTTAATTTCAACCGTTAATTTTTCGACGGTTGATATTAAAAATGGTAGATGGTGGTCTTATACATTTCGAAATGCTCTCATTTTGGTGGGAGTGTAGAAACTTATAAAAGAACATGTCATCAAAAGATTAACTGTCATTGCCTAAGTTGGGTAATAGAAAAAATGACACTAAAATGTCAAGATTATGTCATTATAACCATGTCAATCAGATCCTACCCCTTTAGAAGAACGCGCAATTGGGGGATACTTATATTAATTGGGGATATGATAATAAAACAAAATAGAGTCATTTTGAAGTAATTTTCAAAACCCCTTATCCATATGTTTCTATTATTCCTAAAATGCCCTTATATTTAATATTTATTTAATATATTATTTTTAATAAAAAATATTATTTTTTATAAAAAAATAATAAAAAAATTTATTTTTTAACAAAAATTAATAAAAAAATAATATTTTTTTCACAAAAAATTAATATTTTTAAAAAATATTATTTTCATAAAACCTAATTTTTAATCTTAAAAAATATTTTTCATAAAAAAAATAGTATTTTGAGTAAAATTTAATAATTTTAAATCTTTTTCTATTTTATTATAAAAAAAAATTAAATTTTTATTTAAAAAAAATCGAGTTTTAATCTTTTGTTTCAAGAAAAATAATTTAAAAAAAATTAAAAAAATGAAAAAAGAAACGGAAAAGTTCAACAGAAAATAATGAAAAAAAAAAAAATTAAAAAAAGTTAAGACATAAAAATAAAGAAATAATTATTTAATTTTTAAAAGGGGTAGCTTTGACTTTTTACACTTTTAGGACACCTCTTAGCAAGATACTAAGGATGGAAATAGTTTTTCATATCCCCAATTACCCGTTCTTTAAGAACCAGACCCGAAACAAAATAAGATAATCGCGTCCTGCTGAGGATAGTATACTACCGGACCCAATTAAAGGGTCCTTAGATATAAATCATGTGTTGTCCTCCTTACGAGAAAGATGTAGCATGCATGGGAAACTACAAAAACGTCATCTTTGAGAAGGAGATTTTTGTTTAAAATGTGTGTTGATTTCCACGAAAGGAAAATTGAAATATTTCTAAACTTCGCATTTACTAGTTAAAATTTTATCCAACTTAAAATATACCTCATATAATTTATCTTTTAGAAAGCTTATCTTCTTAATAAAAAATTTATAAAATACTTTCTTATATATAGTGTTTTTTTTTTTTTAGTTGTGGAAAATCCCACAACTACACCCTTTGTAATGATAATAACACAGAGCTTAAGTTATATGAATCAACCAAAACATAAATTATATTATTCACCACTTTGACACTAATATGATCTTCACAAACACTTTATAATGAATGTATGTAAGCTTACAAGAGATTCAAGATGAGTTCATATACTACAATGGAGAAATACAAGATGAAACTAAGTCCTAATGGCTTCTTTTTTTTTCTCTCTCTGTAGATATCTTAGTGCTGCTATCAACTGATATCTCTTTCTCTCTATCATTTTTGGTCCCTTATATAGGCAAATGTATCAGTAGAAGAAAACCATGATTCACGTGCAAGATCTCTGTTGATGGATTTTGATCTAGTTTGTCTTATTCGCCAGGCTTTTGAGAGTTGTTTCTATCTGTCTCGCTTCTACTTTGCTCTTCGGGCTTTTTCTATTGAGATGGTCATCGCCTTGTCTTTTTCGTATAACTCCTCTTAGCATTCTTCTTCCCCTTATCGTCTGATTACTCTTCGTCCTATCACTTGGTAATTATTGTCTCTTCGTTCTTAAGGATGTTTGATTAAAGCGAAGTCATGCATTTGTCTTGTGAGATATTTTGCCCCTACATTTTTCACATAAAAAATATCACTTAACCCACCAAGTATCACCACCACCACCTCCAACCACCACCAACAACAATGCAAACCACTACCACTACCACCCACCACCACCCCAAAATACCACCACTAACCATCACCACCTTCACCAACAGATGCCACCACTATTTTCGGCGTCGCCGCCACCAGTATTTTCAGCTTTGTCACCACCTCTGCCACCACCATCATCATGTTGAATCAACTTGTTGAAGCTTCCTCCTGGATCAAAAGTGGACTCAACTTACAAGCTTTCCTACTAAAAGTGTATAAGAACAAGTTGGAAAAACAAATGGAGCCAATTAGCACAAGTTGTCTCCAAAGAAAAGTGTACAAGAACTAAAACAAAATGAAGCCAACATACCCATGTTGTCTTTCAAATACGAAGGAAAGTATCCCAAATTGTCTCCAAAAGAGATGGAAAAATACTAAAGTTGACATATAAAAGGTGCATGGGAACAAGTTTTTAAAACATAGAAGGAGCCAACTAGAAAAATTGTCTCAAAATATTGAGGCAAGTAGCCCAACTTGGCTCCTAAAGTGGAGGAAATTAGCCAAATTTGTCTTCTGATAAGTGTACAGGAACAAGTTGGTAAAGGACAAACTAGAGTCGACTGACCGAAGTTGGAGTCAACTAAACCAAGTTGTCTCCAACCAAAAACTATACAAGTACAAGTTGCTAAAACAAATGAAGCCATCTAGTCCAAATTATCTTCAACGAAAAAATATACAAACATAAGTGAACCTGATGCATGTCGAACACAAGTCTTCTGACATCAAGTTGATCGTGCTACACAACACCACGGATTTGTCAATGCAAAATGTAGTTGCAGGAAATCCTACGACCACATTCCACTGTATTGAGATAAGATTCTAAGTAATCATAATATAATGCCTTTATTATTATTTATCAAATTCTATATTTGGTTACAAGATATTACAATGACTTTACTTGCTCTCCAAACAAACTTTCTCTCTCCTAATTTCTTGTTTAACACCACTAAGAGAGCTCTCTCCATGGTGTGACAACTCTTTCCCCTTATATAGGGTTCTACATAGTGGATGACAGCTAAGAGATCCACTATTTTCGGAATCACTATGCGTTATATTCGTTCATATACACTCGAGCATTCTCGCACAGTTTATACTTCGCATAGACCATCACATTATTCTCGTGACTTTGCTGACATCATTCAATGGGTCACATTGATTATACTATGTGCGATAGTCCTCGCTTACATTAGATAGTCTTCATTTCGCATACTCATTATATGTGCGATATTCCATTCCTACATTTTTCCTCTTCTCATTTCGCTTACCCTAAAAGGTGAACGATATGAGAAATTCCTATCCTATAACATCGCACATGCGTATCTTTTCGTATTCCACTCTGCCGATACCCTTCCGGAATTTCAGTTTTCCTTATTTACGCGTGTTTTCTTAACCATTCATTACTTGACACGTCCTTTTAACCGTCTGTTTTTATCCATTCATTCTTCGCATTAATGGAATGAAATCTCGAAAAATGAGACTTATTTTCTCCTATATATCTTCCTTCGTCTTCTTCCTTCTTCTTTGTACTTCTTACTTCGTCTTCTTTGTTATTGATTCTCTCGATCCTTATCTAATAACTCCCACTCTTCTTCATTCCCATCCTTCAATGGCTCCAGTTGGTAAGAAGATGGAGACATAATTCACCAGGTTAAAGGAAAAACTCAATTCAAAAGGCTTTTTACTTTCTCTTCCTTCGTCTTCTGATTATTCATCCAAACTAAATCTTGATTTGTTCAACTCTGAACAATGGAACAATCAAAGAGTTATTGTCTCATTAGGGCAACTTCTGAATAACCTTCCAATTCCCTTGTATAACCCAGAAATTCCCTTATTCTATGAGATTCTTGCTGATGATCGATTCGCACGGGGAATATTCCAACAAAGTGGTGATTCGATTAGAATAGCATTGGAATATTCTCTCCGCATCTAGATTAGAGACCCTTATCCTTATGAAGTTTGAAACAAATCGTATCGTGATAAAATCATCGACCCTACCGAATACACTCTTGATAATTTCTTCAAAAATTACTATGTTGGTATTATGAAAAGTAATTCAACTAAATGGGTCGTTCGCTTAAGAAGAAAAGATGGTATTACTGAAGATAAGAAGATCATGCGAGATGTTGACTGGAATGATAAATCCAATAGCAATGCTCGCAGATCTAATGACTCAAGCTGGCTTAATTGCCCTGCCATTCTAGAAGGTCCCTATGTTTTTAGCAAGGCTGAGGATGGCTCTGATCTTCCTCTTCCCGAGAAATTTTCTTCTTATCAACCTTGGAAACTTGAACTGTCCGAAACTGAGAGAAATAAAATGGTATGTGATCTTTACACTAGTACTCTTAATCTCGCACAATTTGAACTATCCGAAGTTTGATAATCTATCTTTATATAAGTATCCTCAATTTCTTCTAATTTCCCTACTCCCTTCCACGCAGGTGCTTAAAAGAGACAAGGCTTCGCACGATGTATCATCTTCGCAGAATAAGCAAGTAAGAAACATTCTTTTTCTATTTTAACAATATTGTTGCCTCTGTTTCTTATCTTGATTATTCGCGTAGGTGAAATCTTTGGGTGCTAAGACTTCGGGTAAAGGTAAGGACCTTTATAAAAAACTCGCGTCTAAATCTTCGTCCAAAACGACTTCTTCAACTGAGGATCTTTCCAAAAAACGTAAAAGATATGATTCTTCGTCCAATTCGGAGTCTAGTGATGACGATACTCCTGAAGATTCATCGATCTCCTCCTCTCTGAAAGAGTTATCTAATCTTTTTGCTGGGGATATTTTGACTGCTGTTAATAATGAGGAAGTAAATCGTGCCTTTAAAATGATCTCAAGAATCTGTGATGCTCCTACTTTGGATGATCCATCTCTTCGCGGATCTGCCTCTTCGATAAATCCAAATCTCCAATATACATTTAGTTCCTTGGTAATATTTGCGACTTTGTTCTTTGTCTTTTCTTTAGTATTACCGTACTCTTGTCTATAATATTTCCTTTGTGTTCTCGTAGGGAGCCTGTTTGTCTTATGTAATCTCTTGAGATTATCAGAGGAAACTTCTTAAGCTGGAAACAGAAAACATTAAACTTAAAACCGAAAACTCCACCAATACAGGACTGATTCACAGAGCCCGAGAAATAAATAATGAACTCATTGGTATATAATATTTACTCTCCCCATTCTTCTATTTCTATGTGATAATTCTCACTTCTTATTTTGATATATTCACAGACATTTATAGCTTGTCAGATGAGGCAGCCAATCTCCTTCTTTTAGAACATCTTAACTCTTCTTTAAATAATTACCCTACCCAAGGATTTGAGAGTCAGAGTTTGGAAGAGTTAAGACTGAAATATGTTTTTCTTAGAAAAGACCATAGAAGCTCATTGAACACAATTAACAACTTTAAGCGTCATCTTCAGGAGAGTAAAGAAACAATTCATATCTTGGAGACGAAGAAGAATAAGCTTATTAGTGATAAAGATGAGGTTGATCTTAAGGGTTCTAAAGCACCAGAAAAATTCCAAGAATCTATTATTAAAGTTCAGAAAGAACGTGATTCAGCTTTGAGAGAAAAGAATGTACTTATTGAGGAAAGAAATTTAATTCGCTCCCAACTTCTCATAGAAAGTGAAGCTGATTTTATTTGGGCTGCTAGGGTTCTGAATGATGCTAGGAAGAATTTAGTTGTAAACGTGAGCCTTCAAACTGAACATTCTGTACTGGTTAAAGACATTGTTTCCAACTATGAAGGTCATATGTTGCTCTTTTAATACTTGTTTTTCTTTGGGAATAACATTTTCTTCCTTCCTAACTTGCTTATTCATATTTCGCAGAGAAGGAGAAGGATTATCTTCAAGAAATTGAAGAATTAAAGGCTCGCTTATCTTCTGAAGAAAAAGAGTTATATGCTCGCAACTCCAACTATCAGCAATTAAAGAAGAATTTCGTCACTATGGTTTCAAATAATAGTAATGACGCTAATCGTGCTCGTGAAGCTGTTGTTAGAAAAGTCTGTATTGAGAATAACATTCCTCTCTCAAAGTATAGATTTCCGGAGGTTCCTGACAATGAAACTATTCCTGGCATTTTGGATAGTGATGGAGAAGATGAAGAAATTGAAGAAGAAGTAAGCGAGTCTGAGGCTGAGCGAGACGAAGGAAATGAACATTGATCATTTTCACTTGTCTGTAATTTTGAAAATATGCACCTTTTAAGCATTAATCTTCACTTCTTTAATATAGACTTTCCTTTGTTCGAATTCGTATCCAAAATACTATTCTTTCTCGCATGTATATGAAACTATCAAATGAAGCAAGTAACATTCCTTTTACATTCCCATCCTTGCCTTTGTTAGTTGACTCATCTTGATAGTATAATTAATATTATTTTAATCCTCTTTTTCCTATTTAAATTCATGCAAAACAAAATTAGTTATTTTATTTTTCTCACGAGGTCTTATTTTTCCTTTCTATGTAAAGGTCTTATCTTGCCTTAATTTGTCTTTTATTTCTGTGCGACGAGATCGCAGGCGGTCTTTACAATGGAATGTATCGACCCATTGATCTCGTCTTATCTTTTTCTTGTACTATTACTTCTTTAGGTTTTTATTGCATAAATATTACAAGTCTTAATACTCCCGTGAGTAAAAAGCCTCGTGACATTTATGTCTTTTGACACAATTCAGCTCCCTAATGGAGGGTGTCGTCCTTATCTTCCCCCTGGTTGCCCCTTCAAGGAAGCTTACCTCTATCGGGTTAAGGTTGGCTCCTCCCATCCGGTAATACAACAACCAGTTGATTTCGTAATCTATTATCCCTCCACCGATTGGGTTTATGGTTACGAGACCGCACCCTAAGTTGGGTATCTTCGGACCGAGTGCATCATAGTCAGGACTTGTCAAGAATGGTAAGGTAGGCTCCAATGCCCCCCGCACTATTGACTCAACCGTGTACCTTGGCGCCCTGATCGATTTTCTGCATTCCTTAGGAGAGACTTTCTCACCTTGGTATTCCAATCTAAGATTATGAACTTAGACTAAAAATTTAAGGCACCTCTCCTGGATGGGCTTTTTCGTTTTTTCTCACCCCAAATCTCCATGACTCAAGCTCCAGGGTCGGTGTATCTTTCCCTTGAGTTATGCATGTATGCGAACTAGGTTATCTCCGATTATGACGTGCGATAGGTCTTACTTTTTGCCTCTTGCATATATGCGAACTAGGTTGCACGCCACACTCGGATTCCCAGTCTATCTGATTGAAATTCTCATTTCTGGTGCCTTTTATTAAGGTCTTATCATAATTGAAATTAGAATTTGTCATTCCATTCTCAATATTTGAGTTTATACAACTCTAGTACATAAATGTTTTATTAATCAAAGACATATATATTCTCCATATTACGCTTTTGTCTCTTTCTCTTTTTGTATTTCTTTAATATCGCAGATACTTTCTAGAACATTATATCGCATAGCTTTTTCAATCTCCTCTGCGCGAAAACCATCGCACCTTTCAATTTTATCTCGAGAACATGATTTTTGCTTATGTATTCCTCCTCTTTCTGTAGAAGTGATATCTCTGGCTCTCTTAGTATTATGCGCAAGGTTCAGCCTCGGTACTTCTTATTAACTTCATACACTCACCATTAATTCTCGTCTGTCTGCAACATGCTTTTTCCAATTCTTCGTTTACCTTATCTTTCTTCACACATGTCAATATCGTTTTTCTGACAACTTCTACTTTCAACTGTATCTCCTCTTATTATGCCAATACATTGAGGTAAAGGAAATTTTATGAACTGGTGAAATGTCGAGGCTACGCCCAAGATACTATGCAACCATGGCCTTCCAATTAGAAAATTATAAGGTGATTCGACATCCACGACACATAATTCAATTTCCGTTGGTAAATTTTGAAGAAGAATCCTCATTGTCACCTCTTCTTTTGGCTTGTTTGCAATTCCATTGAATCCATAAATTGTATATGTTGAAGGAATTAATTTGTCATCCCTTTCACCCATAATTTTGTATGTAGGATAGAAAAGAATATCCACAGAACCTCCTAGATCTACGAGTATTCTATTTATTGCACAGGTATTTTCTTCATCTTCTTCATCATCCTCTACTTTTGATTTCGGATTAATTCCTAATCTTACTACTAATGGACATTCGTGTGATTCCCCTCATCCTGGTGTTTCTTCCGCACTGAATGAAATAATCTGTTTTTTTGCCAGTCTCTTAATGGTGATACTTTCGCAAGGTTGAGAATTTCTCTTCCATCAACATCTCTCGCATACACCCTACTCAAGATATTGTCATGGAAGTCTTCTATGTTTTTGAATGAATGTATTATTGAATTGCAATATAAGTTTTTACTTTCGCACCTACTTCAATTACATATGTATTCTTTCCTTTCTCAGTTCTATATGCGTTTCTCCCGTGGTGGTGGTGGTGGTGGTGGTGGTAAATTATTTGACTGATGTGCTAAGAAATGACCCAACTTCCATTGTTCTATCATTTGCAATATGATTTTCCTCACATTTCTGCAATTATTTTTTGTGTGACCATGAAAGCGATGATATACACAAAAGTCTTTACTCCTCCTTCATGGTGGTGGCTCATCTCCTACATTGTGTGGTTCAGGAATTTCTTCCATTAGGATGGCAGCTTCCCATACTTTATCTATTGTAGTGTTCAACTTTGGCAAATTTATCTATTCCCATACTATCCTTCCAGTTCCTTGCCTCCTATTATGATATGGTTGTTGACCTCCAGAGCCTTCTAGTGGATTGTCCATTCTCTGAATCTTATTATTACCTCCATGATTTTGAAGTTGTTTTTCTCTATATTCCTTTTCAAATTCTTCTTGATCTGCACTACCCATGGCTATTAGCTTTTGGTCCCTTTCTATAATGTTCTTTCCTTGATTCCCATGCGAGGTACTCGCAACAGCATTTGTCATTCTTGGAAGTAAGCTTGCATTTCCGCTCTTCGCATCAGGTACCGCCACTGGATATGACTCCATATCTCTTTTCTTTTCTTCCAATGCTATGTATTCCTCTTGGAATTCGCGCAACTCTGACATTGTTATTGTAACCTTTATTCTGAAGATTTGTGTATATAATAAATCTGTAGGGAAAAGAGCGTTGACAAATGCCAGAATAAGGTGTCGCTCATCCACTCGTCTTTCCATTTCACCACACATGGTTCTCCAGCGTGTTGTTAGATGACGCAAACTCTCATTTACTCTTCTGCGAAGTCCGAATGCTGTTTCAATTCCTGGTATTGAAATATTATTGCTAATGTATTGTCCCAAAAAGACGTTCTGTAAATGATGAAATGATCCAATGGTTTCTATTGGTAGCCCTTCAAACCATTTCAGAGCTTCCCCTGCTAAAGTCGCAGCAAAATACTTACACATCACTGCATCATTCTTTTCCCACTGTAATAATGATCGAGTGTAATCTTTCACATGTTGTATGGAACATGCACTCCCATCAAATATGCTAGTGAATACTGGCAAATTGCACTTGGGCGGTACCACTGTCATTTGAATTTGCCTTGTAAAGGGGGTTTTCCAAGCTTCCTCTACTGCTTCTTCTAGTTGTCTCCTTCCACTATTTCTTTTTGCAGTTATCATTTCTCTTATTTCCGTAATTTCTTTAAGAATTACTTCACTTAAAGTTGGATCTAAATACTCTCGCATAGGTATTTTTAATCTTGCTTGACTCAATCTATTCTCATGATTATTTTGGTGTACTGCCTCTTGTATCTCATTTTCTTCAGCTTCTTCTCTTCTTCTCCTACGCCTTTCAGTGTTCACATCAATCTGTGCTCTATTATACCCTTCCTCTTCATCTGTGCGATTATGTCGATGTCTTAACATTTCTCTTTCTTGTGATGTAGTTCTTCTTTGTTCTGTATTATCCATGCGATAACGTTCGCGCATCCTTAATCGATTATCATGGTTGTTTTGACGCAATGCTTCTTGCAATTCTCTCTCTTCAATTTCTTCACTTCTTCTTTGTCTGTCTCTTTCATTTCTCATACGCGTAATTTCCCTTTCACGCTCGCATTCTTCTCTCAGCATTTCTCTTCCATGTAATATCATTTGTACTTGCCTTTGGTCCTCTTCTTCTCTTTCAAAATTATAATGTGTACGACGAAGAAGTTCACATGGATGTTCATATCGGTTAGTTCCCAGATCTTGAGCTACACATCGTCTCTCTTGTTGGTCTTGTAAATTGTTATTTACTTGCAGGTTTTCTTCGATGATTTCCATGCGTTGTCTTCGCCTAGCATTTTCTCGATTAGATTGACTTTGTTTTGATGAACTCTTGCTTAATCTTGATCTTGATCGTGTAGCGCTTCTTGACCTCTGTTCTTGCAATCTAAGATTTTCTTCTCTTAAATCATCATTCTGACGTACTAAATTCGCACGTTCTTCTTCCTCTCTCCTTCGTTCTGCTAGTAATCTTTTCCTGAGTTTTTCAATTGTCATATTCTCTTCATTTTCTTTAATTAATCTTGGATTCTCAGTCCTTTGTTGCTCTTCTTCTGTAGAACTTGTTTGTGTAGTGTGAATACTCACTCTATCACAATCAATATCATTGTTATGCTCTTGTTCATGCTGAGGTCCAAGTAGTTGATTTTCTCTTATTCTTTCTCCTTGTTGCTCCGGATTTGTACCGCTTCTTCTTTCAACAATTCTATTACTCCTTTTAGTTGTTGTTCCTTGTTGAACAATAGATCCAAGTCTTACCATCTTCAACTTCTTATATTGTAAAGTATTTAGAAAGATTATTCCAAAATTTTCAGATCTACTTTTTGATGATTCGGTAACTCACTAACAGGATTTATCACCCAAAGCTGTCTTCTAGTGCCAAAAATGTAGTTGCAGGAAATCCTACAACCATATTCCAAAGTATTGAGATAAGATTCTAAGTCATCATAATAGAATGCCTTTATTATTATTTATCAAATTCTATATTTGGTTACAAGATATTACAATGACTTTACTTGCTCTCCAAACAAACTTTCTCTCTCCTAATTTATTGTTTAACACCACTAAGAGAGCTCTCTCCACGGTGTGACAACTCTTTCCCCTTATATAGGGTTCTACATAGTAGATGACAGCTAAGAGATCCACTATTTTCGGAATCACTGTGTGTTATATTCGCTCATATACACTCGCTCATTCTCGCACAGTTTATACTTCGCATAGCCCATCACACTATTCTCATGACTTTGTTGACATCATCCAGTACGTCACCTTGATTATACTATGTGCGATAGTCTTCGCTTACATTAGATAGTCTTCACTTCGCATACTCATTATATGTGCGATATTCCATTCCTACACAAAATAACATATCAAACTCACATCCAACGACATACTACACCTATTGATATATAATTATCGAGAATTTGTCACTCCGCCAATACATATAACATTTCAAGATCAGAAGAAAAAGAAAAAAACCAAAATTTAAGATTAAGAATACCATTGTAATCTTACTGACCGACACATGTAAATACGAAACCAGTTCACATAAAAACTTGTATGCATATATTACTAAAAGAAGAATAAATTGTAACGACTAAGCCCAAATAACATTTACCAGTTATTGGGGGATCAACAACTCCCCAACCAGCAACTCCTCTATCAATCATAAAAGTGAGGGAATCAGTTCCCGCCACATTATCAAGGTATAGCATATCGTCACGGTTAAAAACATCTCATCTGAGGTATTCCAGATTCACGTAGAGCAACCATAATTGGTTTTCGATTGCATTAGGTTCCGTTTTGACGATTCAGAAAGCCACCTTGTTTGTAAAATTTAAAGGTATTCAGTGTCATTTTACCGTAAGAAGAAATGAACTAAGATGCCAAGCATAACTATATGAACATGAGAAAACCTGCATCTG
Organism: Papaver armeniacum; assembly: GCA_023531295.1. Lineage (NCBI taxonomy): Eukaryota > Viridiplantae > Streptophyta > Magnoliopsida > Ranunculales > Papaveraceae > Papaver > Papaver armeniacum. The sequence continues at coordinate 6,590 of JAJJWW010001287.1, read as the reverse complement.
TTCCAGTATTAGCGCTTTACCTATTGCATTGGTTGGAAATTGTCTTCAAAACCAAAAGAAAAAAGGTGGTCTTGGTATAAGAAGAGCTAAGCAAATGAATTCGTCTTTCCAAGAGAAAATGGTGGCGGAACTTTGGCATAGAGAAAGATTCCTATTGGAGGAAGATCATAGTTGAAAATTTTGGCGAAACATTTACCAGTTAGGAAACTCTCCAACCCAAAGGATGGTTTAATATCTATAAAGAGCTTGAATACTTCAATAAAGGTATTATATTCAAGATTGGAGCGGGTAAGGAAACTAGATTTTGGGAAGATTCTTGGCTTGGTGAAAGAAGGTTATGTGATATGTTTCCTTTGGCTTATGAATCTTCAAGGACTAAGGAGTTCGTGGTGGCTAGTATGTATGAAGTTAGGGAAGGTGGTGTAAAGTGGGCATTTATGTCTAGGAAAATATACTCTCAAACCATTACTATATCAATATCAAATCTCTTGTCTTCTGTATCTATTCAAGAATGGGCTATGGATACCCAAATTTTGATTGGTAATGATCATGGTCGATATACGGTTAAGGATGGAATTAAAGACAACAACGATCAAGGTGAGCTGGATTATCCAATCGATGTTGTTTGGAGTAATTATCCAATCGATGTTGTTTGGAGTAATGAGTACCCTCACAAAATCAATTTCTTTCTTTGGTTTCTTTCTCATGATCGGGTGGTGACGGTGGATAAACTTTTAAGAAGAGGTATGGATGTTTCTAGCGTATGTATTTTTTGTGAGGAAGATGATGAATCGCCACTTGGTTTATGGTTGTTGGCAAATCCGAACAATATGGGATTACTTTGTTGAAGGGTGCCACTTTGGATGGTCATACGACCCTAATGTCACTACATCTATGAAGACTTGGAAGTTTGATTGGGAAGATGAAAGACTTAGTCGAATATGGAATAACATACCGGTAGATATATGGTGGTGTATATAGAAAAACCGAAATGCAAGAACCTTCGATAAAAAAAAAGTAAACCTTGGCAAGCCTCATTAGAGATATCAAATTACGAGCATTCTTTTGGGCCGAATTGAATACAAGGATGTGGACTTAATCGAATACAAAGATGTTAAGGCTTACATCAAATATGGTAATTTCTTGATGGGATACGTTATATCAGTCTCCGTAATTTTTTTGTGTTAGTTTATTTGGATATCCGAATCCTCTTTCGGTTCCCCTTTGTTTGTTCGGTTGTAATCATCGGGTTAATATACCTGGCGAGATTGGGGTATACCCAAACTAATTGGGGTATACCCAATTTTAAGTGGACATGTGACCTTACTAGGGGGAGGTCAAATTTGGTTGAAGTTACAATACTACCCTTGACCTTTATAATTTTATTATCATAATCGCTTTTTAATTTTCATCTTCCTTCTTCTCTTCTTCACTTCCATAACCAACCACACCGGCTCCTCCCCCACCACCACCACCAAAACTCGTCGATTAATTCGTTAACATCGTCGATTCAAAAACTCCGAGTAATCTTCAACAATGGAACCACCACAGCGTAAGGGAACTCGTGTGAAAGGCGCCAATCGAAAACCCAGTCAATACAACCCTAAAATTGCAAAATTAGTTCAACAAAAAGAGAAGAAAAAAACCGTGAAAGAAGAAGAGATTGAACCCGCTCAAAACGAAGAAATGGTGCGATTAAGAAAGTAAGGGCCTACTTAAACTCACTCTAGTACTTCGATTTCATGTTTGCATGTCAAATTAGGTCAGAAAAATCAAAATTTTGAATTTGCAGTTATTGCGCCGGCAATGTGTTTGTTTCACGACCCTGCTGGGATTTCATATTTAGTGTTTCGCCGGGATGCTCTTTGGTTGAATATCATGCCGGCGGTTTAGTTTTTGTAACTGCTTTCACAGGGTCGGGATGTTATTCAACCTATCTTTCCGGCAAGAATTTTATTTTTTTAAGCCGGGTTGGTTATAAACTTTAAACTTGCCGGCGGGATTTCAGTTTTTTAGCGTCTCTTGATGCCTTGAATGATAAAGGTCGGAATGGTATCTAAATAATACCACGCTTATGCGTTATGTTAGCCAGTGTTGTTTTTATTATATACGTTGCCGGCGTTTGTAGTTGAAAACCCATCCATAGTTGTTAAAAGCCGGCAGGTTATTGGAATAAAACCCTCTCGACCCTTGTTTAGCCGGCTTGTTGTTTAGATATCGACCCTTCCGACCTTAGTCCGCCGGAATGGTTATATATGTTGAGCCTTCCGACTTATAGTTTTTTTCTTAATTGTTCTTGTTCAGGTTGCAAAAGGCAAACAAGAAAGCTCTGAAAGCTCTTAGTCCTCCTTCAAGACCTCCTCGTGTTGGTGACAAACTCTTGACTTCAAGACATCGAGGGGCATACGTTGTGGCGGGAACGACAAAGATCCGTGTGCCGAATGATGATTATCAACCACCATCGGAACCCAGTGATTCAGACGAGACTCCAGATGAAGACCAATCAATTCCATCTGGTAGAAGAGGTGAGGATGATGATGTTGATGAAAGAACTCCGGCTGCTGGAGGAGGGAACAATGATGATGATGATGATGGTGATCAAGACATGCCTAATGTTGGAGGAGGTAATGATGATGATGATGATGGTAATGGAGATAAAGGTAAGGGTAGAGAAGATGAAATTGTTGAAGAGGCATGTGGAAGAAGAACAAGAAGTTGGGGAACAAACCCAAAAGTCAAAGTACTAGTGCAACCGGGAAGAAGAAAAGGGTTATCACTAAACCAGCTAATTCCCACATGCCTCCCTCTGAATTGAAGGTTAAATTGAAACCAAACGAGCTTCCCCGGGGGACCCCAGAAGATGGTGGACATGTTCTTTTTGGATACAAAGACTCGTGGGCATGTGAAATCCAAAATACTATCGTAAGTAATCTCAATCTAATCTTTGCTTTTCATTTAAGTGTGTAACTATCTTAAATTTGCGTCAAGTGTTTGTATTTCTTTTCATTTTGTGTTTTTGGTATTTAGGATCACAAGCATGCTATCCGTCTCATGAGGCGCCAAGCTTCATGTTCAGTGACTAAGACTTGGGATCTTAAGGATGAATGTGAGGAGGTGAAAGTGATTGTCAAGAACTCGGGTTGTTGCCTGCGGTGGAGAGTTCGAATGTTGAGTATGATAGAGTTACCGTATCAACATTCTGTGAGAGATTCTACGGAGAGACCGATACAATGTTATTCCCATTTGGTGAGATGGTGATAACTCCAGATGATGCTCATCAAATTTTAGGCCTCGAGGTTGAGGGAAACGATCGATGAGGGCTTCGATAATAACATTTCTTGGGAGGAAATCTTCAAATTGACCAACACTTTGTTCGGTTGGGATCAGATTAAGAAGGAGTCTATGCTTGCGATGAAGGATGGTAATCTAAGCAAGAAGTTTAATCTGAAGAAGCTGAGGGATACATTATCTGGGACCAAGAAAATCTTTGATGTGGAAGGAAGGGTGAACCCCGTGCGAATCAATGCTACCGCGTCAGCTTATTTGCTATACGTCCTGGGCAGATGTATCTTCCCCGACAGTTCCGGAAGCTTGGTTGACGCCAGTTATTTGCAACTACTAGATCCCTTAGATAAGATGCATGAGTATTCTTGGGGTACTGCGGTGGTCGCCTTCTTGAACAATGAGTTGACAAAGGCTTCAAGGGCACTCACTGCGCAAGTTAACGGAAACATATGTCTCTTCCAAGTAATTATATTGTCTAAATCATATATATTTGCCAAATGCTTGTAATGTTTGATTCTTACTAAACTTTGTGTTTGCATAGGTTTGGATATATGAGCACTTCCCTACTTTGGTGAAAACCAACTCCCACATCAAAGTGAATGAAAAGCTTACGATTGATAAGCCAAGAGCGCAAAGATACGCTTTTAAGGGTGCTCGGGAAAGGATATGCCGCAGCTGCTTATTAACGTGCGAATCGCCTTGGACAAATTGATCATGGGATGAGGTAATATTTGATCCTTACCGAGATGCTAGAAATCAAGGTTTAATCCAAAGGAGAGATGATGTTGCATTATACTACGGACCCTTGTTGTTCTCCCATGGATTTTCAATGTACGATCCACATCGGGTAATGCGACAATTGGTTACGTCCAAGAAGAACCCCATTTCGATCTTGAGCCTTTCTTTAAAGTGTTAAGGGAGGAATGCAGCACATCCCAAAAAACTATTATCGTCGCTACGCTCCACCCCCAACTCTAGGACATTGGAACGAAAGACTTGACCGTAAAGTCGATACGAGTCTTTTGGACGAGGTGACCGAAGGTCATGAAGCTCAGGAGAGATACATGTCGTGGTACTTGGGTTGGGCTCGTCCTACTGTGATTAGGGAAATGACTAGTGAACAATTGGCTCGTAAGAGAAGATGGCATCGAATGACTCAACAATAATTCCTAACTTCCTTGTAAGTATTTTGGAGTAGCTCTTACTGTTTTAAGATTACATTATCGAATAATTCTATTAATTGTTTGTTGTTTAACCGAAAATAGAAGGGGCATTTGAAGACCTTTGTGAAGTTGTTGTGTTGCGCGAGAGAAAGAGGAGAGCCTTTGTCGATTGAAGAGCAAACCAAGTACATTCACTATGCTAGCAATATTGACAATGAGGATGCCCATGAAATGTTCAAGCAAGCTGATGCTGAAGTAAAGAGGGAAGAAAAGGCCGGGAGGGAAGCACAAGCCAAGATGAATGCTGACAAAAAGAGGGCTCGTAGTGGTCGTGGTGGTGAAGGTAGTAGTAGTCTTTGGTGTTCCTAAACGGGGCCGAGGTCGTGGTCGTGGTCGTGCTCGTGGTGAATGAATGCAGTCTCTAGTTTATTTCTTTATGTTGGGTTGAACAAATGTCAAGGTTAATGGTTGGACAAATGGTTTTAAGGTTTATGGGACATGTTTTTTTATTTTGGACAACAAGTGTTTGATTTCTAATTGTTGAATGAATGTTTTGTTTAGCTACATAAAAGTTTCAAGACAAATAACCGGCATGGTTTTTTTAATTCACCATGCCGACCATACCGGGGCGGCAAGGTTTTTAAGTGTCGGCTCCGGCCACATCGGCGGAAAATGCTTGCATACCAGGGTCGGCAAGTGAGTCAGATCATTACCAAGCCGGCGAAGATACAGCCGGCAGTGTATTATGTTTTCGAACACGCCGGCACTTTGTTACAGAAAATACCTTCTCCTGATGCCAAAACCATCATAACGCCGACATGGTTTTAAATTTATTCCCTTCCGACCATATCATAGCCGGCAGTAAAACTTCAAAATATATTGCTGGCGTATTGACAGAAGAAAATGATTTACTGATGCCAAAACCATCATAACGCCGGCATGGTTTTAAATTTATACCCTTCCGACCATATCATAGCCGGCATACTGATAAAAAAAAATCTCGCCGGCAAATTTAAAATTCAAATTTTTGACAAGTACAATTTCATTGATTGACTTGTAATTGGGCAATATAACAGCCAAATTTGGGTACAATCCTATAAATACACTACTTCCCACTACAAAACAACGTACAAATACTTCCATATACTATCCAAAGCTCATATCATCATACAATCCATCAAACTCACCCAATAGCTAAACAACAATGACTTCATTTGATTCAAATGAAGATTTGGCAATCACCAAAGAATGGTATGCGGAAAATCGACTTAGACGTCAATCCTCCCAAAGGGAGTATTCCACGACCTTTTGGGCTAGGGTACACAACAAATTTTGCGGCGAGTTTGGTAATCCTAATGGAAGAAGTATTCAACAAGTCCATGAAAGGCACCTAGTCATCGAAAACGCGATACTTGCTTTTTTGGCTCTCCAACCTCGGATTTTTAACACTCGCCCCTTCACCTTGTCCATTGCACAATTTGTAAGCAATTTTGTGGTTTTTTTTACGCAACCCATGTTGTTTTATCTTCCAATGAAACACCACTAACAAATGTTGTTTTTGTAGCACGAAGTCTTGAAAGCGCACTACTTGGAGGAAAAGGGGGAAGCATTCGCTTTCGATGCAAGCTATCACTTCTTGGCAGAAAGAATCCCGGAGGATAACCCGGAATACTTGGATGATGTATCGTCTTCGGATGAGGAAGATTGATGGCTTTAGAAGTTTTTGTATAGGTTTTGTGGGTAGACCTCTATGTAAACCCTCCGTTTCAATCAATGTAGTAACCAAAATTGCATGAATAAAGTGAATTAGATCTTCCGATATTCTATTTTTTCTGTTTGGTATATGTAAATGTCGGCAGGGTTATAAATCCTTAACATGCCGGCTACACATACGCCGGCGCTGTCATAAGAAAGTCGGCATAATCTTCATTCAAAGACCCTTCCGGCCACAAAACGGTCGGCGTTTTATTCATCCAAGGACCATGCCGGCTAAAATTAGTCGGCATTTTATTCAATACCATCATGCCGGCTATTTTATAGCCGACACTTTATTCAAACCTGGACCTACTGCCCGACTTTTCATATTTTCAAAACAAAATTTTTGGATCGAAATCGAACTCATAAGACGGATCAAAAGGTTAA